>JAWPHD010002097.1:0-275683 GCA_037043455.1 Cyrtodaria siliqua | reverse complement strand
CTATATAAGTAAACTAAGATGAAAAAAGTGTATAGCTCAAACCAGAAATATGTCCATAGGATATGGATGTTCCCGCTATTGCTTCACATATTAATAAGAAAACTGCCTTTGAATAATGGTATATGTACTACCACGAGACGGTGGCCAGCTGGTCGGAAGGACAGTTAACACTATATGCCCTTCCACCATTTGCATAAAACTTTTGAACAAAATAATAACGTTTCAAAGGACAGGAGGGCCAAAATGGTCCTGAATCACTCAAGTGATGATCTTCGCAAAGAAGAATAAATTGCCAAACAACCTTATAATTTCATATCGGATTAGATCACGCAGTTGATGGGGTGCCTTCGTAATTCTCACTTCCGTCTTAAAGCGTTCCAGCCCAGTAAGTGTATATATGGTTATAGTGTGAGGATCTCAATGGTTTCCAAGTTATGACCCAATAAGTGTACATATGGTTATGGGGTGGGGATCAACAGTTTCCAAGTGCCGATGTTGGTTGGATGGTTGTACAAGTATCCATCTGTTCATGTCTAGTAAGGCTATATATGTTTATACGGTTGCGATCTCACGGTTTCCAAGGTATGACCTATGGGCTATGTCCACATGGGTGGAGATGGACCCCAGGCCTCATGTTAGTTAGATGGTTGTATCCGTCAAGTGTATTTATAACTGTTGTTTCAGAAAAGACAAGAAATTCCACGAAAACTATGCTTTCTAAAAAGTTTAGTTCCAATATTTCTTTCCATATAACCTACCTACACATCAAGTTTCACTTCAATTTCTCACTCCTATCTGGAGTTAATGCTCATAAACCAATTTAGAACCGATGGATGCTCCCAAAATGTACCCTCAATTTATCGTATGGCCTTGTATTACTCAGCAGTTTTCAATTTGCAGTTCTATTATTAGTTTTTGACTTCTACTTTGGACACGAATTACAAGCATAAAATTACAAAGGGCAATAACTCTAATTTGAATGATGACAGAGAACTTTACGGTTCTTTCACTCTGCACTTCCTCTCATTGCCCTCTATCATTGTGTGAAGTCCCATCAGTAGTTTTGAAGTTATGCTCTGGACAAAAATCAAAAGTATAAAATTACACAGGGCAATAACTCTAATTTGATTGATGACAGAGTTATGGTTCTTGCAAATGCACTTAGACTCATTGCCCTCTATCATTTTGTGAAGTTTCATTATATTTCCTGCAGTAATTTTGAAGTTATCCTCCGTACAAAAGTGGGATGGACGCAAGGATGTAAGGACGGACAAAGCGGCGACTATATTCTCCCAAAAATTTCGGGGAGCATAATAACAGTGACATGACCAAATGCAAATATATAGCCCATAAAGTATTTTTTAATTTTTTTTTAGTAATAGTGACCTTGACCCCAGTGACCTCAAATGCAATGCAAAGCTTCCTTCCCATATAAGGAACATACACAGCAAGTTTCGTCATATTTTCTCATTTCTAACAAAAGTTATTGAGTGGAAACTACCCTAGAACCTGGTTTAAATATCCCAGCGGCCTTTTTTGCCACTGACCGTTCCAAGGTGGTAGCCCTATTGTCAACCCTTTTATGTTTGTGATGTCATATCTTGCCTTTTATTCATCTTTAATAGTTGTTGTTTGTTTCTGTGTGTGTTTGTGGCTGACTGTCGTCCTTGAATGCTACATTCCTGTTCAATTTTTATATCTACTTTTACTGTTTTTAGTAACAGTGACATTGACCCCAATGACCTCATATGCAATACTAAGCTTCCTTTCCAAATAAGCTTCCAACACAAAAAGTCACAATATCTCATTCTTAACAAAAGCTATTCAGTGGAAGTCATTTTTCAATTTTAGTAACATCAACCGTGACCTTGATCCCAGTGACTTTCTCTCCATAAAAACTACCTAGACAGCAAGTTTCAACAAAATATCGGATTCCTAACAAAAGTTAATGAAAGGATTTTTTCTATTTTAATAACTGCGACCTTGATCCCAGTGACCTTAAATGCACTCCTAAGCTTTCTTTACATATAAGCTACACAACAAGTTCCGTCGCAATATTCCTTCCTGACAAAAGTTATTGAATGGAAATCATTCTGCATTTTTAGGAACAGTGATCTCATATGCAATACCAAGCTTCCTTTCCATATAAGCTACATACACAGCAAGTTTCGTCACAATATCTCATTTCAAACAAAAGTTATAGAGCGGAAATATTATTATTATTTTTAGTAAAGTGACCATGACTTTGACCCCAGTGACAACAAATGCAATACCAAAATTTCTTTTCATACAAGCTACCTACACAGCAAGTTACGTCGCAATAGCTCATTCAAAACAAAAGTTATTGAGCGGAAACTTTAAAAAAAAAAATATATATAAAAAAAAAAAAAAAAATTTAAACAAGAAATGTCACAGTAAGTGACAGACCTGTAAGTGTGACATTGACCTTGGAGCAATATGAAACCAACAGATATATTTAAAAAAAAAAATCAAAAAAAAAATCAATCAAACAAACAATAACAAGATGTCAATGACCTTGAAGCTCTACTGATTGATTTTGATTTCAGGAAGTAGTCGCTACAGACTTGTTTTTTGAAAAATTATTTTTAGCCGTGACGGCCATCTTGAATTTCCGGCCGACCATAAATTTTGCTAGGATCAATTAGACATCAAGAGCAACATTCCTGTGAAGTTTCATGAAAATCCGTCAAGTAGTTTCACAGGAATAGTCGCTACAAGTTTTCATTATATAACTCTATGTAAACAAAGATGGCCACCGACAGCCATGTTTAACGTCGAATCAAAATAATGTTTGACTCTGATAACCATCATGTCATGCTTTTTTTAAAAAAGAAGTTTGTAGCGACTACGTCTTGAAAACTATAAGTGATATTGATATGGGACTTTTTGTAAAATTTGTAGCGACTACGTCTTGAAAACTATAAGTGATATTGATATGGGACTTTTTGTAAAATTACAAAAAGTCCCATATCAATATCACTTATAGTTTTCAAGACGTAGTCGCTACAAACTTCTTTTTTAAAAAATCTAATTTTAGCTGTGGCGGCCATCTTGAATTTCTGGCCGATCTGAAATTTTGCTAGGATCAATTAGACATCAAGAGCAACATTCCTGTGAAGTTTCATGAAAATCCGTCAAGTAGTTTCAGAGGAGTAGTTGCTACAAGTTTTCATTATATAACTCTATGTAAAAAAAGATGGCCGCTGGCAGCCATGTTTAACGTCGAATCAAAACGATTTTCGACAAGGACCAACATCATGTCATGCTGATCATTTTAGAAAAAGTCCCATATCAATATCACTTATAGTTTTCATGAAGAAGTCGCTACAAACTTGTTTTTTAAAAACCTATTTTTAGATCTGGCGGCCATCTTGGATTTCACATCAACATGAATTTTTGCTAGGATCAACTAGACTTCATGGGCAACATTTCTGTAAAGTTTCATGAAAATCCATTCAGTAGTTTCAGAGGAGAAGTCGCTACAAAAAAAAGTTTAGACAGACGGACAGACGGACGACGGACGCCGCACCACGGCATAAGCTCTGCTGATCTCTGATCAGTAGAGCTAAAAATCAATTCAAATAAAATTTAAAAAAAAAAAAAAAAAAAAAAATTGCAACTAGTTCCCTTGTGGTGAGCAATTGTGCGAAGTTATTTGAAAATCCATCCATTATTGTCAGAGTTATGAAGCGGAGACAATTGTATAGACGAACGGATTTTGAACTTTGATCTCTAAGTGTGACCTTGACTTTGGAGCCACGGACCTGGTTTTTATGCGCGACACGTCGTCTTGTTGTGGTGAGCAATTGTGCGAAGTTATTTGAAAATCCATCCATTATTGTCAGAGTTATGAAGCGGACACAAGTGTACAGACGAACGGACAGACAGTGCGTTTACTATATGCCACCCTTCGGGGGCATAAAAACAGCAACCATAACCTTGAACCCAGTGACATCAAATGCAATACCAAGCTTCCTTTCTATATAAGCTTCCAACACAGAAAGTTTCGTTGCAATATCTCATTCCTAACAAAAGTTACTGAGGGAAATCATTTTTCTATTTTTAGTAACAGCAACCTAGACCTTGAACTAAAATGCAATCCTAAGCTTCCTTTCCATACAAGCTACACAGCAAGTTTCATCGCAATATCTTTGTCTTAAAAAAAAAAGTTATTGAGTGGAAACCATTGTTACATTTTCAGTAACAGCAAAATCTCCATATACAAACTTTAGATCCCCGGGAACGGCCATTTTTGACCCCAGGAACTTTATATGAACAAAATTGATAGAACAGGGGTTGGCGATCATTAATAAGGACAAGAAATCTGTGGATTCACATGTCTCGCCTAACGGGGGCTGGACTTAAAAATAAAAATGTCAATGATGCTTAAATGAAAGTTTGTAAACATTTTAGTAACTAAAACCAATCGAGTTTGCCGTTTGCTGAGATGAATGAATGAAATTTCATAAAAAATATGGTAAAGATCAGATAAAAAATGAATTAACTACAGATTTAACAAAGGAAAATACAATATAGACTAACTAGATCTAGCTGGTTTTCGAACTTGTCCAAAATTTCATTGATATACCATGCTTTGCACAACTAGACATCATAACTGAGGCTTCCTGCCAAATTTTGTAGAAATCCAACAAGCCATTTAGGAGGAGTACTGCCGACAAGAAATTTAAAGTAAAAATGTCAGTGCCATAACTCCGTCATAAATCAGCAAACTGGAACAAAAGCGTGATATGCACAACTAGACATCTTACCGATGCTTCCTGCCAAGTTTCGTCGAAATCCAACAAGGTGGAGATGCGCCGACAAGAAATTAAAAAAAATGTCAAGGGGCCGTAACTCCATCAAAAATCAACGAACTGGGAAAAAAATGCAATAGGCACAGCATTGCTTCCTGCTAACACGGCGTTAACACAAAAGCTAAAAAAATAATGAATCAGAAAAAAAAAAAAAAAAAAAAAAATTAAACAAAAGAAAAAGTGAAAACCCTATCGTATTAACAAGGCAAACTATAGCATTTTTAACTAAATCAAGGGCCATAACTCTGCTGTTATTGGTCCGATCTGGCAGGTATTCGAACTTGTGCATGCTTTCATTGATATTAACAATCTGGTAAAGTTTGGTAAAGATCGGATGAAAAATGAAGGCCTTTGGCCAGTAGAGCTAAAAATCATCAGCTCCAAAGAGTAGGTCAAGGTCATAGATGAAATCCAGGCATCCCAAAAAAAAGATGCACTACCTATGTCAAAATAGAATATGTTTTCTTCCAAAGATTAAGCTATAAATTAGTTTTAAAACATCTAGTGCATAATTCTAGTTCATGAGAAAGTGATGTAAATGTAACAATTAAAGTTATCTGCCCTTTGCTTGTATGGTGAAGGTCACATCCACATTTGCTTTTTCACGTTGCAATGTAGCACTCAAGATACAACTATAGGCAAAGTTTGAAAGGTCTTAGTGCATACAGTTTGTGAAAAAGTGACCTAAATGCCAAAGTTGAAGGTAAAAATTATAAGGTTAACTGCCCTTGCTTGGAGGGTCAAGGTCACTTCCACATTTGCTTTATCACGTTGCGATGTACCACTCAAGATACAACTATAAGCAAAGTTTTTAAAGGTCTAGTGCATACAGTTTGTGAAAAAGTGACCCAAACGCAAAAGTTGAACCTAAAAATCATTAAGTTATCTGCCCTGTGCTTGGAGGGTCAAGGTCACTTCCACATTTGCTTTGTCACGTTGCGATGTACCACTCAAGATACAACTATAAGCAAAGTTTTTAAAGGTCTAGTGCATACAGTTTGTGAAAAAGTGACCCAAACGCAAAAGTTGAACCTAAAAATCATTAAGTTATCTGCCCTGTGCTTGGAGGGTCAAGGTCACTTCCACATTTGCTTTGTCACGTTGCCATGTACCACCCAAGATACAACTATAAGCAAAGTTTGAAAGGTCTAGTGCATACAGTTTGTGAAAAAGTGACCTAAACGCAAAAGTTGAACCTAAAAATTAGTAAGTTATCTGCCCTTTGCTTGGAGGGTCAACATCATTTCCACATTTTCTTCATCACGTTGCGATGTACCACCCATGATACAACTTTAAGCAAAGTTTGAAAGGTCTAGTGCATACAGTTTGTGAGATAATGACCTAAACGACGCCGCCAACGCCAGAAAAGCAACACCTATGTCTCTTTTTTTCTTCGAAAAGACGAGACAAAAAACGAAATCTATTCAGTGGTTCTTGAGAAGAAGATTGTTTAAGGTTTTAACCTTTTATGTTAACGGCAGCCATCTTTGATGTTGCATTGATCTAATTTTAACAAACTTGAAAGCCACTGACCAGGATCATCCATGTGAAGTTTGGTCAAAATCATAAAAACGGTTTATGTGAATAAGTCGTTTAAGCAAAAGTTAACGGACGGACGGACGATGATGGATGGACAAAAAGCTGCCACAATGACTCACTTTGAGCCTTTGGCTAAGATGAGGTAAAAATCTATTTATAAGGTGAATGAATGGAAAGGGGATGGACAGAAAGAGGTAAAACTATGCCATTGGAATTACTGGAACAATGGGACTGATTATCTAACTCGGTCAAGACATCAAGACAGGTTTTGAGAACACAACATTAATTTTGTGAATTTTTACTACTCAAAGGGGCATAACTCTGGAATAACCTAAGCAATATGGGGATGATTATAAAACTTGGCAGAGACATTGTGCCCATATATAATTGACCAAATTTGGAGAAGATTGAACAATATTTACCCAAGTTAGAGTCCGGACAACATTATTTAATTTTTTCTATTTCAAGGCATGTAACTAAAAAATTACTGAGGTGTTGGGGCTGAAATGCAAACTTGATGGAGACACTGTGCCCATATACAATTTGACAAAGTTTGAAAATGATTGGTTATCCAAGACAGAATCCGGACAACATTAACTTTGTAAATTTTTGCTATTCAAAGGGGCATAATTCTAGAATTACGAGGCGTTTGGGCTTAAAAAGGATCTTGGCTGAGGAATTGTGTCCATATACCATTTGACCAAGTTTGGAGAAGACAGGATAACATTTACCCAGAATTTTCAGCCTGGACAGATGCACCCAGGCCTGTTTGCACCTCATTTCAGAACTGAATAACAAGATTTATAGGCCAGACTTTACCCCAGGGTCACATAAGAGAGCTCCATGCCTTTTTGTTTCAGAGAAGATTTTGAAGTTTTTCCCTATATAGTCTCTGTAAAACGTGACCACTTGGGCGAGGCCAAATTTGAACCTGGAGTCACCATTTGAACATTTGTTTGTTTGTATTGTGTTTCTCGTCATTTTCAGCACATGTAAGGTTATATATGACGGTCGATTTGTTTGTGGTGGAGGCAGACCATCCACTTATCCTGGGTAGAACCAGTACTGTACATCTCCCATCATCCATAATGATCGACACTTCCTCAGTGGGATTCGAACCCAGAGCACTGAGAGGCTAGTAGAGCTAAAAACTAGACTTACTAGTCAAATCTAGATTCGTTTTCGAACTTGTTCCGAGTTTTCATTTATATTAACAATTTGGCTAAGTTTGGTAGAGATGAAAATTGAAAGTCCTATCGTCTTAACTACTAATGCATATTTAACTAAATCAAGGGCCACAACTCCAGTCTTAGCCATCTGATTTTGCTGGTTTTCAAACTTGTCTGAGATTTCATTGATATTAACAATCTGGTAAAGTTAAGTAATGATCAGATGAAAATGGAAGCCCTATCACCTTAACAAGGCAAATTATGGCACATTTAACGAACTCAAAGACCACTATTTAACTCAAAGGCTACAACTCTGGTGTTATTGGTTAAATCTGGCTGGTTTTCGACCATATCCGAGCTTTTGTTAATATTTAGCCAAGCTTGGTAACAATCAAGAGGCCCAAGAGGGCCTGTACCGCTCTACTGGCTGCATGGAGTCTTTGGGAGTCCATTGCATATTACCACACTTTTTAATATGTGCATTTCCAGGAAACAAAATATGGTTTTTCAATTAGTGGAAAAAATAGTTGTTGTAGCACTTATGGCAAAACCCTATGCCCTGCGTTGAGCAAAATGGCAGTCTCAGTTCCCCAAGGTGAAACCCTGTAGAGGGGCCCCTTTATGCTGGAGGACGAAACCCGTTTAATATATGGTGTACCTCGAGTCCCCAATTGACCATACTAAATCAGAATCAAATGCATTCACATTTGGACAAGATGTGCAATTTTGTTTTTGTTTTATGACCTAATTACCCCCTAGGGAGCCCCAGCAAATGAAGCCAAAATACGAAAATTTATTAAGCATCTAAACATCCTTAACTAAGAAAACACCACATAATCATAAAACTGAAATCTCATACGGTATAGAAGGAGTTAGTGTCACAAAGCCGAAACTCAGTAACAGTAAATTACTGCAAGTTCCCCAAGTAGTCCTTTCATTGACATCAACAATCTGTTAAAGTTTGAAAAAGAACGGATGAAGAATGAAGGCGCTATCGTGTTAACAAGGCAAAAGTTAACGGACGAACGAACAGACAACTCGCCATCCCATTAGCTCTGCTGTGGCCAGTCAGAGAGTTATAGGCCTATAAGGTGTATTCATAGGGTCATGCTGAAGATGTGTACAATAACAGACAGACGTCAGGATGGATGGTCAGACAACGTCCTGACATGATACGTCCCTACGGGCAAATAAAGACAAAAAATAAGACATAATTATCTGTGACAATATTCTGCCTTCAGTGCAGTAGTTGTAATCTGAGACATGAAATAAGTAAACCAAAAATAGTAACCTGCTCTGACTGTGATTGCTTGAGCGATGGGCTTGATATCCTGTTCTGTGTTAAGTCTGGAGAAGGAGGCCTGTGAGGTGGATGCTTTGGGGTATTGTTATCAACATACTTCTGCAGAATTCTGTGAACTATAGACAGCTGATCTGTTTGCCTACTGTCTCTGTGGCAGACAAGGTTAACTGTCAATGGCTTTGTCTTTTGCTGCTGCACTTTCAAATTACAGAATGTGATGTAGCTGTCTAAGAAAGCCTCTGCTGATATTTCTACACCATGTTCTGAGCCTATACCTAAAAAGAAAAAGAAATCAGTTTTGTTTAGACTCTTCAGATCTACTGAAGCAACTTTATAAGAAGGACACTTATACTGAATCATGTCTCGAAGTGCAGGGGTCGAATTTCACTCTTAAGGACTTGATTTTTCAGATTGCTACTGAAAATTTCGAGCACTTGCTTTTTTCTGCGAGTAGAAATAAATAGCACACACTTGATTGAATCAAACCTCTCTCCAGTTCCACATGATTATTTGCGTAACTTCATTGTCAAACGAAAATAAGTAAATGCAGTCTGTATCAGATTGACGCTTATCCAGTAAACAAGACTAGTGCAAGCGTCTATACGTAATGAATCGATATCAACTTCCGGTAAGATAACTCAGGACTTTACACAATCAATTATCATGACAGAATCGTCTGCTGGCAAAATCACTTTGTTAAATGACGAGATGGAGTCGAGCGAACGCGGAGTAAATAGTATGACAGTTACAACGATGGCACCGATAGAAACAGTAGCCATCACAGCGTCACTAAAAACAGTATCGCGATGTAAGAGAGACTTCAATATTAGTCTGGTGAAGGTTATTAACAATAATGTCTGCACGGAGATATGGTGCGAGTGTTGCCGTGTCCACGCAAGCGACCGCCAATCTGATATTACGTATTGTTAATTAATACTGACTATAAAAAATCTATTTTATAGTCACAGTTATTGGAGGATACGAGTAATTTTCACGTGTGTGTGTGTGTAGTTCTAAGGTTTATAGTCCGTCCGCCAACGAACACGTCAAGGTATACCTCACGCGATGGGCACAATTGAGTCTGGACTTGAGTAATTTTCACGGTGCATTTCTTCGTATATGTACACCGGCATGTTGATTTGTTCACAAATAGGTAAGTTTTGCTTTGAGCTTACATTTAACAAGAGGTCAATGACCTTGAAGCTCTACTGATTGATTTTGATTTCAGGAAGTAGTGACTACAAACTTGATTTTTGAAAATCTATTTTTAGCCGTGGCGGCCATCTTGAATTTCCGGCCGACCTGAAATTTTGCTAGGATCAATAAGACATCAAGAGCAACATTTACGTGAAGTTTCATGAAAATCCGTCGAGTACTTTCAGAGGAGTAGTCGCTACAAGTTTTCATTATATAACTCTATGTAAACAAAGATGGCCACTGGCAGCCATGTTTAACGTCGAATCAAAATAATGTTCAACTCGGATAACCATCATGTCATGCTGATCATTTAAGAAAAAGTCCCATATCAATATCTCTTAAAGTTTTCAAGAAGTCGTCGCTACAATCTTATTTTTTTTAAATCTATTTTTAGCCGTGGCGGCCATCTTGATTTTCCGGCCGACCTGAAATTTTGCTAGGATCAATAAGACATCAAGAGCAACATTCCTGTGAAGTTTTATGAAAATCCGTCAAGTAGTTTCAGAGGAGTAGTCGCTACAAGTTTTCATTATATAACTCTATGTAAACAAAGATGGCCACTGGCAGCCATGTTTAATGTCGAATCAAAATAATGTTTAACTCGGATAACCATCATGGCATGCTGATCATTTTAGAAAAAGTCCCATATCAATATCACTTATAGTTTTCAAGAAGTAGTCGCTACAAACTTATTTTTTAAAAATCTATTTTTAGCCGTGGTGGCCATCTTCAATTTCCGGCCGACCTGAAATTTTGCTAGGATCAATTAGACATCAAGAGCAACATTCGTGTGAAGTTTCATGAAAATCCGTCAAGTAGTTTCAGAGGAGTAGTCGCTACAAGTTTTGATTATATAACTCTATGTAAACAAAGATCATGTTTAACGTCGAATCAAAACGATTTTCGACAAGGACCAACATCATGTCTTTAGAAAAAGTCCCATATCAATATCACTTATAGTTTTCAAGAAGTAGTCGCTACAAACTTGTATTTTGAAAATCTATTTTTAGCCATGGCGGCCATCTTGAATTTCCGCCGACCTGAAATTTTGCTAGGATCAATTAGACATCAAGAGCAACATTTCTGTGAAGTTTCATGAAAATCTGTCAAGAAGTTTCAGAGGAGTAGTCGCTACAAGTTTTCATTATATAACTCTATGTAAACAAAGATGGCCACTTGCAGCCATGTTTAATGTCGAATCAAAATAATGTTCGACTCGGATAACCATCATGTCATGCTGATCATTTTAGAAAAAGTCCCATATCAATATCACTTATAGTTTTCAAGAAGTAGTCGCTACAAACTTATTTTTTAAAAATATATTTTTAACTGTGGCAGCCATCTTGAATTTCTGGCCGATCTGAAATTTTGCTAGGATCAATTAGACATTAAGAGCAACATTCCTGTAAAGTTTCATGAAAATCTGCCAAGTAGTTTCAGAGGAGTAGTCGCTACAAATTTTTACTATATAACTCTATGTAAACAAAGATGGCCGCTGGCAGCCATGTTTAACGTCGAATCAAAACGATTTTTGATAAGGACCAACATCATGTCATGCTGATCATTTTAGAAAAAGTCCCATATCAATATCACTTATAGTTTTCAAGAAGTAGTCGCTACAAACTTGTATTTTGAAAATTTATTTTTAGCCGTGGCGGCCATCTTGAATTTCCGGCCGACCTGAAATTTTGCTAGGATCATTTAGACATCAAGAGCAACATTCCTGTGAAGTTTCATGAAAATCTGCCAAGTAGTTTCAGAGGAGTAGTCGCTACAAGTTTTTACTATATAACTCTATGTAAACAAAGATGGCCGCTGGCAGCCACGTTTAACGTCGAATCAAAACGATTTTCGACAAGGACCAACATCATGTCATGCTGATCATTTTAGAAAAAGTCCCATATCAATATCACTTATAGTTTTCAAGAAGTAGTCGCTACAAACTTGAATTTAAAAAATCTATTTTTAGCTTTGGCGGCCATCTTGGATTTCACATCAACATGAATTTTTGCTAGGATCAACTAGACTTCATGGGCAACATTTCTGTAAAGTTTTATGAATATCCATCCAGTAGTTTCAGAGGAGTAGTCGCTACAAATAAAAGTTAACGGACAGACGGACGGACAGACGGAAAGACGGACGGACGACGGACGCCGCACCACGGCATAAGCTCTGCTGATCTCTGATCAGTAGAGCTAAAAACTGAAATTTATTAACATCAGACTCGCAGGATCTATGATTTTGTAATATTGCTGGTGCTCATGGTTTTGTCATCTATTAGGATGTATTCGTTTCTATTTATTCATACCGATGTTTACGTGGTTCCTGGATGCAAATAATGTTTTCCATTTTACCATTTTTGCGCCATTTTTTGGGTTCTCGCCGGAGAAATTTGTCTTCCAATTTTATTCACATAAGCTTTATTTCGTCTCTTTCTTTGTTTCTATTCTGATAATTCATATAGGTCGTGGATATTAATAAATAAAAACATGATTCCTCCCGCCGTGTGTAGTGCCTTATCGTTTCTCACGCAGTTAAGATTTCAGGGACTTTAGGTAGACATTGATTAATATTACTCTGATATTGTGTGGTTTGTGGCTGTCGGGGTCAAATTGAAGTGTTTAACGCGTTCGTTTAGCGGGGTTTGCTGCGGGTTTGGGAGTAACTTATCCACCTGATTCACCTAATTCCAAAATGGAATGTCCCTTTAATATCTGTTTACTGGTGTATGCAGGTGGAGAACGCACTCTCATGTTAACATTAACTCGGTCAACAGCTGCTTATATCTAGGGCCTATGCTAAAATTAGAACAATGTGGAAGTCTAGCTAGGCTAGCGAGAGTTTAACTGCAAATGTGTATTGCTGGGTGCGTTTATTCAGTTTTTGGGTGTGGGGTAATAACACGGATTTATATACGTGTAGATATAAATCCATGTAATAATAATAATTAAATAAATATAATAATAATAATACCTATATAAACAAATGGTCAATGACCTTGAAGCTCTACTGATTGATTTTGATTTCAGGAAGTAGTCGCTACAGACTTGCTTTTTGAAAAATTATTTTTAGCCGTGGCGGCCATCTTGAATTTCCGGCCGACCTGAAATTTTGCTAGGATCAATAAGACATCAAGAGCAACATTCCTGTGAAGTTTCATGAAAATCCGTCAAGTAGTTTCAGAGGAGTTGTCGCTACAAGTTTTCATCATATAACTCTATGTAAACAAAGATGGCCGCTGACAGCCATGTTTAACGTCGAATCAAAATAATGTTTGACTCTGATAACCGTCATGTCATGCTGATCATTTTACAAAAAGTCCCATATCAATATCACTTATAGTTTCAAGACGTAGTCGCTACAAACTTCTTTTTTAAAAATCTATTTTTAGCTGTGGCGGCCATCTTGAATTTCTGGCCAATCTGAAATTTTGCTAGGATCAATTAGACATTAAGAGCAACATTCCTGTAAAGTTTCATGAAAATCTGCCAAGTAGTTTCAAATGAGTAGTCGCTACAAGTTTTTACTATATAACTCTATGTAAACAAAGATGGCCACTGGCAGCCATGTTTAACGTTGAATCAAAACAATTTTTGACAAGGACCAACATCATGTCATGCTGATCATTTTAGAAAAAGTCCCATATCAATATCACTTATAGTTTTCAAGAAGTAGTCGCTACAAACTGGTATTTTGAAAATTTATTTTAAGCCGTGGCGGCCATCTTGAATTTCCGGCCAACCTGAAATTTTGCTGGGATCAATGAGACATCAAGAGCAACATTCCTGTGAAGTTTCATGAAAATCCGTCAAGTAGTTTCAGAGGAGTAGTTGCTACAAGTTTTCATTATATAACTCTATGTAAACAAAGATGGCCGCTGGCAGCCATGTTTAACGTCGAATCAAAACGATTTTCGACAAGGACCAACATCATGTCATGCTGATCATTTTAGAAAAGTCCCATATCAATATCCCCTATAGTTTTCATGAAGTAGTCGCTACAAACTTGTTTTTTAAAAACCTATTTTTAGATCTGGCGGCCATCTTGGATTTTACATCAACATGAATTTTTGCTAGGATCAACTAGACTTCATGGGCAACATTTCTGTAAAGTTTCATGAAAATCCATTCAGTAGTTTCAGAGGAGTAGTCGCTACAAAAAAAAGTTTACGGACAGACAGACGGACAGACGGACGGACGACGGACGCCGCACCACGGCATAAGCTCTGCTGATCTCTGATCAGTAGAGCTAAAAATTAAAAAAATTAAATAAAAAAAAAAAATAAAAAAAAATAAAAAAAAAAAAAAAAAAAAAATACATCAAAAAATAAAAAAAAAATAATAATAAATAAATAAATAAGAATAAATAAATAAAATAAAATAAATAATAATAGACTAGTTCTACATGAAGACTGCACAAACAGTTATTACAATACGTTTGTATTACTATTTAGAATTTTATTTTCATTTGTATTCCATTTGTGGTTTATACATTGTACATCAATTTTGTTTTCATAATCACACTGGATAATGCGGCCAGTTCAAGGGTTACTTCACTGCCAGTTAACGCCTGGAAAAGTCAGCGGTTGCCTCCCAGCAGATCCGAAGGGTGTGGATATCGTTCAGCTATTCAGTGCCATCACAGATCGTTGAGAGGTTGCAGAAGCGGCCGTACACAGACGTTAGTCAGTTAGAGGAACAGATGTTGCACTTCATCCGGAAACAGGACTCGTTTTTATACACTTGTAATGCTGTTGTCGTAGATAATGCAAAAATCACCAACATTATCATATTATCATGTTTCCACCAGAAGTCTGCAAATTCATTGTAGATATTGGTGGGTGATGTATGGCTGTTGTCATTATGCGGATGATTGTTCACAACTTTTCAATTTTTGTTACAGTAAAACATTGTTACTGCAAACAGTTTACACTAGGAAATTTAAAATGGTATCAAAGTAAACAATATCCTGTTTGTAATGACGGTAGTTAGACTACATTTTCAACTCACTGAATCAATTTGCAAACACAATGAAAAAAATAATCATAACAATTATTGAGTCATTCGAGAGGCAATTAAAACTGTAAATAACAGTAAGTCACATTGGAAAATATTTTTATTCTACTCAAGGCAGAGCTAAATTTTGTCATGTTGTCATTATGCGGATTAGATCCATATCTACTGCAAATATTACTTAAAGCTACACAATCCCGATAAAAGGCACACTAGAACTGAACAAATCTAACGGTTATTACGCATGTTGTACTAAGTGATTACTGTATACGTGTGGGTTCATATATACAACATGCGCACCACATAAATTCACTGAATATTAATGAGATAAGGCGGTACTGTTTGAGACGATTCAAGTACTTTGTGAATCGACCACTGGTCTTATAACGGGTATAAAAGTGGATTTTAGCAGACAGCATTTTACCACCGAACTGATGAGACCAATCTTCAGTAGAAAGACCTAATAGGAAATACAAGTCATTAGAAATTGAAAAGGAAGCTATAAATGTACTTACTCAAACAACCTTATAAGTCCATATTTATATATAATCCAAAACAATGCCTATAATTAAACGTATCCTTTCCAACTATCGCGTTGCATCAAAGAAACTATTATATACAAATAATCCTCCATTTTTATGTGTGTGTGTGTGTGTTTGTGTGTAGTGTATATTGACACAAAACACAAGGGAGACATTGTTTATCGAAATTGGAATATTGGTAGAGGCTCGTAACTAATGGTAAAGATGGAGATATAGTATTTGTTATGTGAAGTTATGCATGCATGGTTTCCCCAGTGAAAAAGGCAGTGAAATTTCAGTGAAATTTCACCAAAATTCAGTGAAATTTCAGTGAAATCTGAAAATATTGACAAATCTCAGTAAAAACACCAAATTTCAGTGAAATTTCGGTGAAATTTCAGTGAATTTCGGTGAAATTTCAGTGAAATGTTTCAATTAAATTTCAGTGAAATTTCAGTAGAATTATAATTGATTGAAATTTCAATGACATATCTCTCTCTCTCTCTCTCTCTACACACATTTATTCATTTAGACAGACAGATATATTATGCTCACATCATATAACTCACCCTACTGAAAATGCAGCTGGGAGCCCGGGGGAAATGATATATATAGATAATTAAAGCCTGGAAAAAAACAACTCAATTTTAAAGATTTTTCGAATGTATAATTGGCAAATTGTGTTGTTTTATATCAAAATACATCACAGGACCGCTACCTTGATATGTGTAGGAAGTTTTATATGAAGATAAATTGATTGGTTTAGGAGTGTGGTTGTGACAAAAGTGCAAATAAAATGCAGTGATTCTGACAAAAGTGCAAATAAAATGACACCCTTTTGAATTTCTGACTGGAAATTGAAACAACTATAGTTTTTCCTTGCACCATTTAATGATTAAAAGTAAGTGTTTTGTGACTATACTTACATTACTTATTGTATCAAAGCATCTTATACAGGTAATAGTTGTATTTGAAAGAGGACATTTCTAAATGTAGACAGTGGAAACTGTATTTTAAAGCCAAATCCCTATTGTCATATGTTTTCGCGGATTTGACTTTGTTTTTTTTTGTTGCTAGAAAAATGGTTTTCAGCACTGCAGATATTATTTGATTCAGTATCATATGCAAGATTTCACCAAGTATGATCATGTAGGTCTTCTAAGTGATGTAGATGGAACATTATAAATTTAAGAATTGTTCTTGAACTGTGAAATTTCACTGAGATTTCACTGTTATTTTTACCAATTCAGGTGAAATTTCACCAAAATTTCACTGAAACTCACTTATATTTTGCCCAATTCTTTCAGTGAAATTTCACCAAAATTTTAGTGAGATTTCACTTTTATTTTGCCCAATTCTTTCAGTGAAATTTAGTGAAATCTCACTGAAATTTCAGTGAAATCTCACCAAAATTTCAGTGAAATCTCACCGAAATTTCACTGTTATTTTGCCCAATTCTTTCAGTGAAATTTTCACTGTTATTTCAGTGAAATTTCAGTGAAATTTCACTGAAATTTCAGTGAAATTTCAATTTCAGTGTACATTTTCACTGGGGTTACACATATTAGTAGATTCTAAATCAACATAATTTTAATGAATTCCTCTTAATTTATGCATGAATTGAAATTTTGAAATTGGAAATAAAATGGATAGAGAGACACAGGGAGACACATAGACAGAGAGAGAGATATAGATAGTCAAAAAGAGGGAGAAGGAAAGAGAGAAAGAGAGAAAGAGAGAGACACACACATAGAGAAAGAGAGATACAGAGAAAGAAAGCGAGAGGTAGGGAGGGAAAAAAGTGAGAAAAGGGGAGAGAGAGTAGGGGAAGGAAGGAGTGGGGTGGAAGCATTGAGATGGAGAGAGAGTTTCTATATAGCCTTATAAACATAGGCGTAAGAGCCGGAGGAATCCACACCCCAATGTTTCGGGGTGGTGCCCAATATTGATGTTTTCACGAAACAAAAAAAACATTAAAATTCTGATTGGTAATATTTCAAAATCAAAGAAAATATGAAAGATGTCAGCTTCCGTCTGTAAGACTGGGTAAGTGTTAACTAAAAACCGAAAGTTTTAGTATAACAATTAAGTTCAAATACTAGTAATTAACCTTTCCTAAGTTTATTGATTTGTAAAGTAATTTTGAATGAAAACTGGCCCGTAACCAGCCCTGAAATTTAACCGAGGCATATCCCTTATTTTGGTGTCCAGTGGCATTAACCTCCCTCTCCACCCTAGATTTTGTTTTAATTTTCTTCAATGTGTTGCATTTCCCCCCAGGGTCCTTATATACTAGTATATAGTTGTTTTTATGTAAAGTATGTACATTCCCAAAATTCAACCAAGACAAATACATCTGTGTGCCCCAGTGTAGCTACGGACATTGAAAAGCAATATGTTGAAAAGCAATGGTTTATATTCACGGTGGACAGACGTAACGGACACTGGCTGCTCAAAACAGTTATACCTTGATCCTGGTTACTCATGTAAAGGACCCTTGCGGGTAAAAACACGTAAACTATTAAAACAATTTTGCTGAAAAATAACTGCTTTTGCTCGGAAGTATTGTTCCCCTGTTCGAAATATCTCGGTCTGTTATCAGCGGCGGAAGATAAAGCTGCGACATTTTCAATTGGGTGGGGTTTATGAGGGGGTCAACTTCTGGCAACTTATGGAAAAAAAACAATGTGCTGAAATATTTTAAAAGATTTTTACATTTAACGAGTTTTCACCCTCCAAACATCAGCGAGGAACTCGTACACTTCAAGGGTGCTGGCGTGGTCTACTTGATAGCACGTTGCATTTGACCCGGATGAAGCCTTATTGCCACAAGTCAATTTCTTCTGTGTATTATTGAGTAAAACATGTTCCTTTATTCTCGTCCGTCCGATTGGTATGTACACCGGTTCTGTGTTTCGGAGTCTATCCTTGGAACAATTTGCTCAAAGGAAAATATATTCGTAAGTAAGATTAGGGCAGCTTCTCGGATTTGTATGTATCCTTCCTTTCTTTTGGGAGACCGGCTATAAATGTTGTTTCATTCCCAGATACGCTGTGGTTCGTTTTTTCCAGCTATTTTATATCTTATTTGACGCTGACATGTTGATGATATAGTCTGAATCCTTATATCCTCTCGCCCCTACTTTTTCATTTGATTGTTGTTGTTTTTGTTGTTTTTTATGTATTGTGTTGTTTTTTTAATTTTCGGATTTTTACAGACAGTGTGTACACAGCTGCGTGCTCTAAGATAATGCCTTTTGAATAAACCTTTTTTTTTTAAATATTGAATGTTGTTTAACGGATCATCAACACAGTATATGTTATTTAGAGCCGCCCCAGAGAGAGAGGAAGGATACATAGGAATCCGGGAACCGAGCCCTACTCTTATTATCGAATAGATTCCTATGGTTCTTTAACGTGCTCGGAGGACAGACCGATACACGAGACCGCCCGGTTTACGTCCCCATCCGACAGACGAGGCTAAGAGAAAGTGTCTTGCCCAAGAACACACCGAGGAAACTCAGTGGCACCACGGAGGATTGAACCGGGGCCTCCGGTTACAAATATAAAAACTGTTTGAGGTTATTGTCGTGTAAAACGGTGACAAAAAAACGTCATGCAGCGCGCTGCGGGGAAAGTTAGTTTGGTTAATGTCTATTGCAGGCCCATAGTTTAGTTTAGGGTACTGTCGACGGAAGACAGGTCGTGAAGAGAGAATTATCTCAAGGCGCAAACGTATATACTTGAAAGTAGGTCCGGAGTACATTTGTTTAGTATTCTACCTTGTACGACATAGATGCATTTAGCCAAACTCACCACCAGATTCTATCACTATAACAAGATCACACCCTCTACATTAAATATTGGGCTGTTCTTTTTTTATTTTCCATCATGCTGTCACATGAATGATTTTAGAACCGGTGGTCCAGAGTGGTGAGGTCGTGGGTACGAATCCAGCTCGTACCCAGATTTCATGAGGCATGCAGTACTTGTCCTACTGGTCAGCCTTGCCTCCCCCACGAAAAAATCGACCATCATATATAACCTAAATGTGCTGAAGATGACTTAAAACACCATGCAACCAATAGATGTGTTTTTTTTATTGTTTGTTTTGGTGGAGCCATAGTCCCGATCGTCGTTTTCTCTTTAATCTGAAGGTATATAGAAAACAATCTTATCAACCAGGATCCGGTGCCAAAGATACAGATTGTTGCCAGAATCTCAAGCATTTTTTACAAAGCAACCAGGGTCCGGTGCTCTCAAATTTAGACATGATGTAAATATTTGCAGATTTTTAGACTAAAGTTATCTTTATTGAACAACAGCAGTTGCAAACCAGTTTTGGATCACATTAAATCAGTCAGAGAGAACATATGGAAGTTTGGCGTTTTAAAGTCATCAACTTTGTATCGACCGGTTAAGAGTAAGCTTGTTAGGAATTATTCTACATTTGTTGTACATAAAAAAAATGCATTTCGAAGGATATGATATTCAAAAGTTCCGTCGTATAAAGTTTTTTTTCTTATACATACGATACTGTATGTTCGAACTTTTTGACACCAGTGTCCATTTACCAACCAGGGTCCGTTACAAGTGCAACCAGAATCAAGGTAACGCAGTTTTGAGCAACCAGGGTCCGTTACGTCTATTCACCGTGATATTAGCAGTCTTCGCGATTGAGCATATTTATGTAAAGTAACTTAATTAATACGACATCGTTAATCGGCCTCCGTAGCGCAATAGGTTAACACGCTGTCTTAGTATGCTTTCGCCGTTGCGGACGGGGTTCTAGCCCAAGCCTTAGCACTTTTAAAAACATTTTTTTTTATGAATTTTCTTTTTTATGAAGAAGTAGTATTCAAATGCCTTTCAAATTCGTCAGATTTAAATATTAAATATTAACAAACATATGCATAATAGCAAGCACGGTTTAGGCACGCACCCACAAAAGCTCGCACGCAAGAGCAATCCCTTTTTTACGAATTGTGAATCTTATTGTTTTCCCAAGAAGCTCCGGAATTGAAAAGTGCAACTGAAGGATAGACGGATGGGCGACATTCATGTGTATATCCCTTCCTCACATCCTGAAAACTACGATTTGCGAGAAATAATATTGCTGGTATTTTTTCAACAAAAGAAAATTCCATATATATAACAATAGAACAATATCCTTCAAGTGTCTCATTGTAAACAATAATTTCTCCCTGTCCCGAGTCAACACTGGAGCATGTATTTCACGTGTCATACTATTGGCTACTGATATACGCTCTCTGTATATGTATACATGTATAATACGTGTGTGATTTGGGATTATTTGAAGGATATTTTAGGAAATAAGTATATACAAGATATGGAACATATGTGGAATACGCGGGTAAGTGTTTATAATTCTCTACAAAGTTATGTATTTACGTTATGCCTTACGCATTTTACTTGTTCCCTTTCGTTCAACAATACAAACATGTATATAGTTACATTGCACGCCACTAAATATCCTCATCGAGTTGAATAATCTGTAGTTATCGGATATCTGAGCAAATTGCTATATAAACGTTTAGGCTTATATACCCGTAATCGCTGGGTGGTACAATTTCAAAGTTACCGAAGCGTTTATCACGCCTATTACGCAAATGCCTCGATATACGCTATGACAATATACCAGCCTAAACAATGTAGACAACAAACCAGCAAAGAACTTCATCTATAGGCGTTCTTATGTTTAAAACAACTTGAAATTGTATTATTTTATCGGGATTGTGTAGCTTTAAGAACTATTATGAAAACCATTTATATAAGAAAAATGTGTTGACACCGTCTAGTTGATGGAGTAATGTTTATCTAGCCATAATGTTAGCCTATTGTTATCATCATCGTGGTTGTGCACTATCTTTTCAGCTTCTGCTGCTATTATTTAACTCCAACGCTGTTGGTGAAATCGTGTTTTATGATGCTAACCATGTAATTGGAGTGTTTGGGCTATACATGTATGTTTTCTTACTGCGGATAAGTATATCTCAACAGTTTGTTGATCTCCGCTAATTTTAACTTGCTGCTGTTTACTGTTGCTGCTAATAAAAGTTGTTGGTCTGTCAATGAAGGCCATGCATATTCATGACCCAGAGCGATAGGTGACGTCATACTGTCTGGGAGTGCGTCTATCATAGTGCGGAAGCATTGTGTTGGATATGGCATTATTTTCATTTGAATTAATACGGTTTAACAGTTTAAAATCAATTCATGCCTCCTTTGTACTAGCCTTTTTTCTAGATTGACTGTTTATAAAACATACAATGCTTTTCGTCTAGCAAACAGCCTTAATTTATTCAGTTTGCTTACAATGATGTTTTCATTACAGGTTTATATACGGATGCTGTTGCTGTTGCCGATTATTTATGATTGGATCTCTATCACATCTTTCAAGGTTTATTGTGTTTCCTTCTCTCGAACAAGTTGCCTTATATTTCAGTTTATGTAACCATCAAGTTCACTTAAGACCGGTCAACCGTTCCTATGTCTGTATCGGATGCATTGTGTGGAACAGGTCATAGAGTTCTCCAGTGTTGGTATTGTATGTAATGTTCCACTTTTTACCTGTTATACAAGATAAGCCTACGCCACCCATCAGCTTTTCAAAACATGGTTCATTTCGAAATTTTTCGTGTGGAGTTTGGGGAATATATCCCTACAGTTCTTTAGTACATTCATATTTATTACATTGACAGTGCCTTATCAGTTGTGTACATATTCAAGACCTGGAAAGAAGTTACATACTTTTCATAAGCCTTATTTTAAGGCTATTCTATTTGATCATTGGTTTAGTTTAGGGCTATTCCTTTTGATCGATGAGGTTTTATTTATCCTGCAACGGGATGATGTTTTATTTATCCTGCACCAGGTAGTTTTGTCAGCGGTTCATTGAAGTTAAGTTAGCTTTTCCTTTCCGATTGTCCCTATTCATTACATAGCACTTTAAACCAGTTATGTGCATGGTCGCCAAATTATAAAACCACTTCTACCTATGCTGTGTTCTAGTCAAAATAGACTTCTCTGCAAGGTTCCACACTGTAATGTGTGTGTGTAGCTCTGGGATTTATAGTCAATAGTCATAGTCATATACTCAACAGGGCGTCCAAAAGGTATATGCACAATAGAACCTGGGCAGGTTGCAAATGGTATTCTAATAACACGTCATCCAATTCAACAACCTCATCTTAGGTTGTCATACAGGAAGGTGATAAATGAGGTAAATGTCATTTCAATAGTCAGAATCAAATCACTATGACATCACCTTTATGTATTAGTTAAAAGGAGTTTACATAGTTTTGCGGCTAACCTTTTAAATGTGGACTAATTTCAGGGTTTGAAACTAACTTTTTTCAGCAACTACTCCATAGGACAAGTAACTTACACCAGTTATTTGTCCCCAGTCAAATTTACTTTTCCCAGCACTTCATGTAAAAGTGATACAAAAAACAAGATCAATCATATTCAACAGAATTTACATCCCGATATTACTTGAATAACAAGAGGCCCAAGAGGGCCTGTGGACGCTCTACTGGCTAAACAAAGGAAAATACAATATAGCATTTTTCAACAAATCAAGGGCCATAACTCTGTTATTACTTACAAGATCTAGCTGGTTTTCGAAATTGTCCAAGATTTCATTGATATACCGCGCTTTGCACAACTAGACATCATACTGAGGCTTCCTGCCAAATTTCGTAGAAATCCAACAAGCCGTTTAAGAGGAGTAGCGCTGAAAGGGCCATAACTCCGTCAAAAATCAGCAAACTGGAACAAAAGCGTGAAATGCACAACTAGACATCTTACCGATCTTTCCTGCCAAGTTTCGTCGAAATTCAACAAGGCATTTAGGATGAGTTGCGCCGACAAGAAATTTTAAAGTAAGTGTCAAGTAATTAAAAAGGTAATGAAAATTTAAATTGAAAAAAAATTTAAACTGAAAAAAATAATAATAAAAAAATCAAATTAAAAACAAAAAAAATTAAAAAAAATAATTAAAAAAATGTTACCCCAGGGGCGCTTCCAAATTTGACACCAGGGTCACCATTTAGAGGACCATAATCTGATGCTGCATGTTATACATGAGAGCTCTGTGCCATGTGGTTCCAGAGATATTTTTTTTCAGTTTTTGCCTATACAAGCCTAAGTAAAACTGTGACCCCCAGGGTCGGGCCAATGGGTCACCATTTGAACAAACTTGGTAGAAGACCATAAGCTTATAGCAAATGCAAAATATTAAACCTCTGGCTCTTGCAGTTTCAGAGAAGAAGATTTTTTAAGTTTTTCCCTATACAAGCATTTATGTAAAACTGTGACCCCCGGGGCGGGGCCAGATGTGACCCCAGGGTCACCATTTGAACAAAATTGGTAAAGGACCATAAGCTTATAGCAACAGCAAAATATTAAACCTCTGGCTCTTGCAGTTTCAGAGAAGAAGATTTTTTAAGTTTTTCCCTTACATGTCTATGTAAAATATGTGACCCTTGGGGCGGGGTCAAATGTGACCCGAGGGTCACCATTTGAACAAACTTGGTAAAGGACCATAAGCTTATAGCAATTGCAAAATATTAAACCTCTGGCTCTTGCAGTTCCAGAGAAGAAGATTTTTTTCAGTTTTTCCCTATACAAGCATTTATGTAAAACTGTGACCCCCGGGGCGGGGCCAGATGTGACCCCAGGGTCACCATTTGAACAAAATTGGTAAAGGACCATAAGCTTATAGCAACAGCAAAATATTAAACCTCTGGCTCTTGCAGTTTCAGAGAAGAAGATTTTTTAAGTTTTTCCCTTACATGTCTATGTAAAACATGTGACCCTTGGGGCGGGGCCAAATGTGACCCCAGGGTCACCATTTGAACAAACTTGGTAAAGGACCATAAGCTTTTAATAAATGTAAAATATCAAACCTCTGGCTTTTGTAGTTTCCGAGAAGAAGATTTTTAAAAAAAAATAAAAAATACAAGTCTATGTAAAACTGTGACCCCCAGGGCGGAGACAAATTTGACCCCAGGGTCACCATTTGAACAAACTTAGTAGAGGACCATAAGCTGATGCTACATGTAATACATGAGAGCTCTTTGCCATGTGGTTCCAGAGAAGAAGATTTTTTTCAGTTTTTCCCTATACAAGCCTATGTAAAACTGTGACCCCCGGGGTGCGGCCAAATTAGGATCACCATTTGAACAAACTTGGTAGAGGACCACAAGCTTATAGCAAATGCAAAATATTAAACCTCTGGCTCTTGCAGTTTCAGAGAAGAAGATTTTTTTTAAAAAAATCCTATATAAGTCTATGTAAAACTGAGACACACGGGGCGGGGACAAATTTGACCCCAGGGTCACCATTTGAACAAACTTAGTAGAGGACCATAAGCTGATGCTACATGTAATACATGAGAGCTCTGTGCCTTGTGGTTTCAGAGAAGAAGATTTTTTAAAGTTTTTTCCTATATGTCTATATGAAAAACATGCAAAACCTCAATATACAAACTTTGAACCCCGGGGCACGGTCATTTTTGACCCCAGGGACTTTATTTGAACAAACTTGATAGTCTAGGCGTTGGCAATCATTTTAAAAGAAAAACTGTTGAAATCTGTCCAGCGGTTCTGGAGAAGAAGATTTTTTAAGGTTTCGACCATATATGGTAATGACAGCCATCTTGGATGTAGCGCTGACCTAATTTTAACAAATCTAAAAAGCATTTATCTAAGGATCATTCATGTGAAGTTTGGACAAAATTAGCCAAGCGGTTTCTAAGGAGAAGTCGTTTGAAGAAAAGTTAACGGACGACAGACGCCAGACGGACAGACGGACGACGGACGACAGACAACACACCATCCCATAAGCTCTGCTGGCCGTTGGCCAGTAGAGCTAAAAATGCTAGTGAGAACCGATTTTAGCTAGTAGATTTTTTAGTCACTGGATATTTTTAGCTAGTGGCTAAATTTGTGAAATTCGACCCCTGAAGTGTAAAGTCAGCTAAGCAAGACAGAATTTTTTTTGGCGAAGCAGTACATCTGTGACTGTTGTATGTATGTATACATGTGTCATACAACCCGGAACAGTTCTGATTCAATTTTGTTATTCATAAACGCTTTGAAATTGTACTACAACTGAAACTATTACATAGAGGTTAATCAACACTGTTTTCGTATTACGGGATATAATTCCTGAGGCCAGTTCACATATCTTGTAAAAAAACGAGTGCCGTAGGCACGAGGTTTTTTACTAGATATGTGAACTGGCCGAGGGAATTATATTCCGTAATACGAAAACAGTGTTGATTAACTTATATATTACATTTTATTTACAAGAATGTGCGTTTAATTCAATAAATATTTCTGGATTCACTAGGGGTCTACTTTGCCTTACTTTCGAACGTCGCGCAAGAATACACCACAACGGTCACAACAGGTTGACCCGCTTCGAAGTGTCGGACATTTTGTTTGTGTCACTTGGTGAAGTTCGGGAAATTCAGCGTTCATATTTGGATTTTAATCACGGAAATATATTGAAACACATTTTAATAAAGTTTTAAAATGAATTTTTAACTGGGCAACACGTGATGTGACTGAGTGACGTGATAATTTCTGATGGACGACGTAAAACAAGCGAGAAAACTTCAGATCAGGCGGAAACTTCAGATCAGGCGTGTGATGGTGAGTTTATTTTCTAATCTATTTAAAGTAAATGTATTTACTGCGCTAACACACCATTATTGATCTTACAGAGATGGATTTTTTCAGTGCTTTTTGAACCGAGATTTTCAAGGAAATGGTTTCCAAGAGTGAGCACTGTGAGTGTGAACTGCCTACCTATTTCTTGGTTCTGGCTAAGTGTGTATGATGAGATGCACCATCACACTTGCTGGAATTGAGGGAGAGTGTAGGTTCTACCTGCAATTAAACCAGGATGATTGGGACAAACGACAGTAAACAACCATTTAAAACTGCCAACACAACTTTTATTTTGTCATAAAATATCAATCATTGACATTGAATCAAGATCACTGTTTTTCACAGTCAGATTAAGAATTAATTCCTTCAGTTTGGAAAAATATTACAATTTTAATTCAAAATTACAAAAAATAATAATATTAATTTGTCCATTGTCGCACTGTAATATTGGGAATTATTTCCCTTGTCCATTGTTTCTCCAGTGTAAAGCGCACACTATTTTAATCTGATTCGGAGTCGGATACTATAGCTCTGATTCTTTTGAATTTCTTGGAGGGCGGCGATAAAACTGCTGGATTTTCTGGCAATGACCCGAAATAAAATGTTCCACCAGCTATGTGTGTGGTGCCATTGAATACGGATGACATCATGGAATTTGCACTTTGTTTGTGGAAAATCTGACTACAGTTGGGCGACATATTTTGCTTTGAATTGGAAGGCGTGAACTGAGTGAGGCTTTGTGTTGTTTTCTTTGTATTCATAAGCGCACCAGCAATCTGCTTTTGTTGAGGTTCATTCAGTTTTGAGTAGGAATTGACACTCTGTAAGTTTTTATGTCCACTTATTTGGACAGTGGCTGTTGCATCCATTCCCAGGTCATTACATTTTTGTAACAGGTGTTTCCTTACACTGTGATTTGTTAGTTTGCGATCATCATTTAATGATTCGCACTTTGTCTTCATGGTTTTCACGATTTTATAAATGTGGTTTTTGCCCATCGGTTGATTCTTGAACCATGGTTGTTGGGAGTTGGGGCTGCGAAGGGCATTAATCCCGAGAAAAAATGGCGCATCGGGATTCATCATTTCATGTGGCCGTTGTTGTTTATATATTTTGTACGCCTCAACTGGGCATCTTTCTTTATTTTCGCTATTGGCCCAAGCTTTTGGCTTGAATTTTCTGGTATTTTTTGGATCAGTTCCAACTCGAGTTTTTGTTTGTCTCTCTCTGATATGTGACAAATACTCATCCTCATCTTCATCACATAGCAGTTCTATATCTCCCCACTTGAGGTTCCTTTGCTCTACACCACCCCGCATTCCGAAGAGCAGAGAGAACGATAGATGTAGCAAATTTATGATTTGCTGAGGTGTCTCGTGTCCAAGCTGACCTGCCTCGAACAGCTTGTCAATGTCGGCATCGGTCAACTCGTCAGCTTCATTTGGTCTATTTCCAAGACCCTGTGATTTTAAGGATGTCATTTTTGCTTTTATAGCGTTGTTGCTATGTGGATATAGCGGACATTTATTGATTTGGTGTGGACAATTCTTATTTTTCAGATATCTATCCATGCTTGACATGAAACCACGAATAGTCGATGGCTCATATTCATTACCGTCAGCCTTTTTGATGCTTACAATAAAGTTTCCAAACAAAACATCAAGTTCATTGGTAGAAAGAGTCTCTATATCTCTATGTTCATTTTGAGCCCTACAAAATTCTTTGAACAACCGTACGTCTGAATCAGTTTTTCTCTGGGTATTGACATTTTTCTGACCTGCTATGAAATTTGCAACTTCCTCCTTATTCACTGGATTGAAACGAGATGTACTGGTAGAAGGCCTGGGTGGGGAGACAGGCTGACCCACATTTGGATTTCCTCATATTCAGATTGTGCAAGCAGGCTCTCAATGTCCTGTAAAGTCCAGGGTTGCATATACTCTGCCATTGTTTCTGTTGTAAAGCAGACGACAATGACATTTGGATATCTTCTTGTTTTATCATTGATCAATGAATAACATTTTCTGTTGTTGTTTATTTTATTTATTATTATTTTTATTTTCATTAAGTCATATTATTTATTTTAATGAAATGGATTAGCCTACTATTTTTTTTTTTTTATTATAGACTATTCAGCTGTGTTTGTGTCTATTTTAAGCATTTGGAAAAACAGCCATTCTATTTTAAGCTTAAAAAAGTAGTTCCGGCAAAATCTTATAATTTCCCTAGGGATTTAATTCCCAAGGGAATTACCACTTTTAATTCCACAGAATTACAGGCAGAAATGTAATATTTTATTTTATCAATGCATCCTGATTTTAACTTATTATTTAAAACTTATATCTAACTGACATGGTAATAATCTAGTTTTTATTGTTTAAAGTTTGCATGGCAGGTAGCAGAAAGATGAGGAGGACTCCTGCAGATAACTATGTTGAGGCGATAAGACAGATACAGCCTATTGGTATCTAATGCACATGTTCGATAAAACAAAATGATAATAATTTCAACATCCTGTCTACAGATTTGTAATACAAGTTCAAACTCCTTACATGATGAGTAGTGCTCTTGGTGAGATACATGTTGGAACATAAACAGTATGTACAGTTTTACGTTTCTTTAAGAATGTCGGTAGTTGTTATGACAGTCTATGAATCCTGAATGTGGATGGCAATGGAGTTATGTTATTTGAAACACATACTGTCTTTTAAAGTAAGTGTATAAGATGGTAAATAAGTAACAATAGCCATACTGGAGAACTCATACTTCATAGTTAAATGGTTCACAAATTATGTGTTCTTTGACACGGTAGTTCTGATGCCAGTTTATGAATCCAGGCTGGTGATGGCAATGAAGACCTTGTAGTAGGATGCAAACCGTCTTGGCAAACATCTGTACTGTATAAATCGTGATACTAACATCAGCCATTTTTAGAAGTACTAAGAACACTCGTACTTGAAGTTCATTAAACATGATAAAGTAGAAGCACTCTGAACACGCGTGACTTCTAAATGTAAGCCTTGATGCAGTGGCTAAGCCTAACATAGACCATATGAAGAAGTGCTATGAACACCCGTTCGCCTTCAATTAACCCTATGTAAGAGTAGAAGCACTGAGAACACTCGTGACTTCTAAAAGACATGTAAAACTGTGATGCAGTGGCTAAGCCTACAAAGACCACTTCCTCTTGTAAGGCTCTGTTTCACACAACACGTTCTTGTACTTCGAAAATGCTGCTCGAAACTCGTGGCTCCTGTATAACCTGATGTCGTTGATCATATGCTGTCCATTCTGGTCATGTGTTTCATTGGCAGCAACCATGCCAGGGATGAGCTAAATTCACGTGTTTGTGTGCGGCAATGTCATTCTTTAATTTTGGAGGCATGACATTAACCGCCGGGGGATCGTCCGCCGGGAGATCGTCAGCGTAGCATGATAGAAGCACTCCGTGGAGTTTTCAGGACCTCATCCTGTGTTTCCGAGGCCGTATTTCTGTCAAAAAACGTTAGAAATAACCTGGTCGGTATCAGACAAGTTGATCCGTTCTGAAAGCTCTGCCAAATTAACCTACATGTCGCGCATTTCTTACCAGTGGTGTCGCGCATTTCTAACCTGGTGGTGTTGCAGAATTTGTTCCTCAGTGGGTGCCGACATTTTTGTTTGTGACATCATCTTTTCGTGGTCAGGTGTTTCGTCACGTGATATGGATTCCCGTCTATTTATGGAGTTCCTTTGTTTAATCTGCGCATCGGCAGGTACTTCGTCACGTGATGCGGATTCACAGCTAGTTTTAGAATTCCTTTGTGTTTGCTAGATCAATTTTGCCTAGTCTCTTCCGGGATTGAATTCTCTTTAACATAGCCTTCGACAAGGACGTCGGCACTTTAATTCCTTAATTCACTAGAGCTTCGCGAAAACTCGGACACTCCCCAATTTTTGATCAATATCATGTCGTATCCTTGCGGGGGCGTCCATTTGCGAGTCGGGAAGGTCGACTCGCCATAATTGTACGATTTTCCTTTCAAAATTAGGAGATCGCTATTAAAATTGATACGGTCACTTTGCTAATAAGATTTTCGAATGTTCGATGAATCATAAGGCGAGTGATACATCTCTTAGAAGTCCGCACAAGAGATGTAAATTAAATATTAGAAGCGATTATTGTAACTACCGAGGAGGTAAACAATGAGAGGATGCTGTTTGGTTGAATTTAGTCATGTGACTAAAATGTTAATGAGTAACTGTAACCGGAAGTATTGCTTGTAAACAAAGAAATCGAAAGTAGGGTTTGTTTTGGTGAGAAGCAAAGTGTATCGGTGTATGGTATTACGATTTCTCATAAACCACATTTATTACATAAACTTCCAATAAAATGCCTATTTTGAAGAGATAAAACATGAACTGTTTGATATCCATCATTGTTTAGGACATCACATTAAGTTTTAGCACTAAAGTTTATCTGCCTTATTGCTCTTATTCAAAAACATTCGCTAGGGAAAATACTACATTTTTGGTCTGTAATAATATTAAAGCGTTTTTTACTAACGGCAGTTTAGACACACTATGTGGACTTGCAAAGAAGTTTGTGAAGCACTCATCTTCCTATTAGATAATATTTTCATCAGGTAAGGAATGACCGTTTATAGACAAATTGTTGGTATCCCTATGGGTACGAACTGTGCATCCCTTGTTGCAGATTTGTTTTTATATTGCTATGAAAGAGATTTCATGTTGAGTCTTTCACCAGATACCCAGGCAGATGTTATTGACGCCTTTAATGACAATCCTCGGTATCTGGATGATACATTGAACAACCCTTTCTTTTCTACTATGATTAATAATATATACCCTAAAGAACTTCATCTTAACAAAGCTAATATTTCTGATACTAATGCTTCTTGATTTACATCTCTCCATTGAAAATGGTGCAATAATTAGCACAATATATGAGAAAGATGATTTTTAGTTTTGATATTGTTAATTATCCCCATTTAGATGGGGATGTTCTCTGAGCAACTTCTATGTGTCTCAACTTATTCGTTTTTCTAGAGCTTTTACTCGAGTTGAGGACTTTAATAATCGTAATCTTTGTTACAAAATAACTTAAAAGCTACTCCATCAGGGCTACCGTTACCATAAACCTCGTAAAACCTTTGATCGTAATTTAAGAACTCTTCTGCAACAAGGACTATCACAACCTGACTTCTATGGTGACATGATTTACAAACTTCGTAAGATCCTTGGTCATGATCACTTTCTACCTTTGTTAAACTTGTTAAAAGGTTTATTAAAAGAGGTTATGACCCTATCATTTTGCAATGCACTGCATGCTTGGTGGTGGACCCATTTACAGTTAGCCACTATGGTTTCCTCTTCAATTGTGCGATGACCGGGCAGGCTTTGACCCTTTGATGACGTCTACCTAAAGCCCAAAAGGACGGTGACGTTTGATGTTTGTCTGCAATCTTGTCTTGTCGTGTCCTTAATGGTTTGTTCTCTTGTTGCCTATTAATGCTGCCTTGTTGGTTAGAGAATAGTTCATGGCGGAGATTTCTTTATTTACACTGTTCCATTTTATTGGGATGAAGTAGGGTAAGTGTGAGGTTTGGTGCACCATAGAACCTGGTTTAAATGCCAGTGGCTTTTTTTGCCACTGACTGTTCCAAGGCAGTAGCCCTATAGTCTCATTTGGCCTTTTATTCATCTTTAAAGTTGTTCTACGTTTATGTGATGTTTGTGGTTGACTGTTGTCCTTGAATGCTAGTTTTCCTGTTAGATTTTTATATCCATCTTAATTACTCTTTAGCCATGTCAGGTGATATAAAGGATGTTAAACTCGTTCCCATTCCATATAAGATTTGTCAAACTCGTTAATCTTATATTGAATGAAAATATTATTTAAGCTATTATTATTTTGATATTAAAAGGGTCTGGAAGAGATCTTGCGAAGTAAATGGTGCATTAATACGAGAGACAACCCTCATCAAGTACTTTAGTTTTATATGCAATATGCACAAGTATTATATAAGCCACATATTAAGGTCGGTTGAAATATTACCACATTGATGAAAATGTTTGAACTGGAAAACACGACGACAGCTTGGTGTATTTTTGTCGCTTATATGTCTGTCATTTGGTTCATATTGCTAGCAGTTGTACATATTATTGTTAGATCACAAAACACAAATTTTTTATAGCCTTAAAGCATCATATGAATTAATATTAATAATAACTAGCCAAGTCATCAACTATTTCATTTAGTTCAGTGCATATGTACATTGAATACATTATGACGGCTTTACTCGTATTTGGATTGACACCCAGTATTTTTTCAGATCGTCTCCAGTCCCTTTAATAACCTTCACAATTAAAACATACAGTACGGGAGCAGAGAAGTCATTTCACGTGCTTGGACCGCATAACTCAAACATAAATAATTGGTGTTGGAGGCAACGTAGTTCCCATTTTGCAAGCACGTGCAGATGCGCGGATTTTATAGTACTCTTTTTAGAAACACTAGTTTAAAGCTTATACTAGATGGCAAAGAAAAGAAATCATATCAGAAGTCAGCTATTATGTCGGAGATTTATAAAACAATCGTGTTGACAGGTTTTATTGATATATCATAGTCGGAAATCGCGGTACAAATGCGAAGATCGAAAAAAACTAGTTTTTGTTTTCTTCGAAATTGCCAATGTTTCAAAACGGGCTACCAAAATTGTATATTCTCTAAAATATAGATTGCAAAAAGTAGATCAGGAGTCGTACCTTTTTTGAAAATTTCTTATTTTTTCGTGAATATACATTTTGCGTGCCCGTTTTGAAAGTTGGTACCTGCATTTCACTCTTTCAGAGGCTATTCAAAATGGCGGCGACACAGAAAACCACCCAGCCCAGGGCCAGTCAGTCGCACGCACAAACCCACTTCTCCCTGGACAAATTAACATCATAATGTCACACAGTCACAGAAACTAAATATTGTGAATTGAACTGAACGGTTATAAATAGCTAAGGAATGTGCTAAAAATAGCTCACACACATTCAAAGGTCAAATAATGCTTATCCGTGTATACACAGATAGATCGTATACGGCCCGATAGACCGATGGATTATTTCAATTATTTGCACAGGAGTAGAATTAAAACAGTGTTACAATCACGATCGTATATAATTCCAGTTTTGCATGAGTGCGTAATTTACAAACTACAACAAATAGATCTATTACAGTAGACAATGTAGAGAATTAAAATTATAAAGTGGAACACACCAGCAAATGCCTGAAATGGGTCATGGCATTGTCTGCACTGTAGCCTATGTAAGTAAATACACTTTTAATTTCTGTATGACAAGTGTTTAACGTTGAAACATGTAAAACGGTGGTGGTTCATATATATTAACTTAATTCTGATAATTTTTTAGAACACATGAGTGATGAATAATTGATGAAAATGTAAGCCTTGAAAATCTACTATTTGTTCATGAATGCCACCTGTGACTTACATTTTGGACAGTATCATCTTCTGGAAAGCATCACTTTCAATTCCAGTTGTGTTTTAAGTAAAATGTTATGGAATGCTGACATTGTTAGCATTGAGAAAGTTGGACAGAGCTATTAATATTAACAAGAGGTCAATGACCTTGAAGCTCTACTGATTGATTTTGATTTCAGGAAGTAGTCGCTACAAACTGGTTTTTTGAAAATCTATTTTTAGCCGTGGTGGCCATCTTGAATTTCCGGCCGACCTGAAATTTTGCTAGGATCAATTAGACATCAAGAGCAACATTCCTGTGAAGTTTCATGAAAATCCGTCAAAAAGTTTCAGAGGAGTAGTCGCTACAAGTTTTCATCATATAACTCTATGTAAACAAAGATGGCCACTGACAGCCATGTTTAACATTGAATCAAAATAATGTTCGACTCGGATAACCATTATGTCATGCTGATCATTTTAGAAAAAGTCCCATATCAATATCTCTTATAGTTTTCAAGAAGTAGTCGCTACAAACTTATTTTTTAAAAATCTATTTTTAGTCATGGCGGCCATCTTGAATTTCCGGCCGACCTGAAATTTTGCTAAGATCAATAAGACATCAAGAGCAACATTCGTGTGAAGTTTCATGAAAATCCGTCAAGTAGTTTCAGAGGAGTAGCCGCTACAAGTTATCATTATATAACTCTATGTAAACAACCATGGCCACTGGCAGCCATGTTTAACGTCGAATCAAAATAATGTTCGACTTGAATAACCATCATGTCATGCTGATCATTTTATAAAAAGTCCCATATCACTTATAGTTTTCAAGAAGTAGTCGCTACAAACTTGTATTTTGAAAATCTATTTTTAGCCATGGTGGCCATCTTGAATTTCCTGCCGACCTGAAATTTTGCAAGGATCAATTAGACATCAAGAGCAACATTCGTGTGAAGTTTTATGAAAATCCGTCAAGTATTTTCAGAGGAGTAGTCGCTACAAGTTATCATTATATAACTCTATGTAAACAAAGATGGCCACTGGCAGCCATGTTTAACGTCGAATGAATGAATGAATGAATGTTGATTTACGGCACGTCGACACATAAATAGGTCATATTGTGCGCAAAAAAATGATGAAAAATGAAGAATATAATGTTCGACTCGGATAACCATCATGTCATGCTGATAATTTTAGAAAAAGTCCCATATCAATATCTCTTATAGTTTTCAAGAAGTAGTCGCTACAAACTTATTTTTTAAAAATCTATTTTTAGCCGTGGCGGCCATCTTGAATTTCCGGCCGACCTGAAATTTTGCTAGGATCAATAAGACATCAAGAGCAACATTCCTGTGAAGTTTCATGAAAATCCGTCAAGTAGTTTCAGAGGAGTAGTCGCTACAAGTTTTCATTATATAACTCTATGTAAACAAAGATGGCCGCTGGCAGCCATGTTTAACGTCGAATCAAAACGATTTTCGACAAGGACCAACATCATGTCATGCTGATCATTTTAGAAAAAGTCCCATATCAATATCTCTTATAGTTTTCAAGAAGTAATCGCTACAAACTTATTTTTTAAAAATCTATTTTTAGCCGTGGCGGCCATCTTGAATTTCCGGCCGACCTGAAATTTTGCTAGGATCAATTAGACATCAAGAGCAACATTCCTGTGAAGTTTCATGAAAATCTGTCAAGTAGTTTCAGAGGAGTAGTCGCTACAAGTTTTTACTATATAACTCTATGTAAACAAAGATGGCCGCTGGCAGCCATGTTTAACGTCGAATCAAAACGATTTTCAACAAGGACCAACATCATGTCATGCTGATCATTTTAGAAAAAGTCCCATATCAATATCACTTATAGTTTTCAAGAAGTAATCGCTACAAACTTATTTTTTAAAAATCTATTTTTAGCCGTGGCGGCCATCTTGAATTTCCGGCCGACCTGAAATTTTGCTAGGATCAATTAGACATCAAGAGCAACATTCCTGTGAAGTTTCATGAAAATCTGTCAAGTAGTTTCAGAGGAGTAGTCGCTACAAGTTTTTACTATATAACTCTATGTAAACAAAGATGGCCGCTGGCAGCCATGTTTAACGTCGAATCAAAACGATTTTCGACAAGGACCAACATCATGTCATGCTGATCATTTTAGAAAAAGTCCCATATCAATATCACTTATAGTTTTCATGAAGAAGTCGCTACAATCTTGTTTTTTAAAAACCTATTTTTAGATCTGGCGGCCATCTTGGATTTCACATCAACATGAATTTTTGCTAGGATCAACTAGACTTCATGGGCAACATTTCTGTAAAGTTTCATGAAAATCCATTCAGTAGTTTCAGAGGAGAAGTCGCTACAAAAAAAAGTTTATGGACAGACGGACGACGGCGCACCACGGCATAAGCTCTGCTGATCTCTGATCAGTAGAGCTAAAAATGGTGTTTTACAGCACATCGACACATAAATAGGTCATATTGTGCTTAGTACATATGTAAAATTAAACAAACAAAATAGAAAGGTCCCCGTATTACATCTAAAATATTAAACTTAACCAAGACCCCGACTTAACATAATGTGCTGGCATGGCCCAACAATAGCATGGTGGACGATAGCAATCTGGAGCTTCCGGTTCAAGTCACACATGCACCACTGAGTTTCTGTGTTATCGCGCAATACATCTTCCCTCAGCCTTGTTTGTTCCTCAGCCTTTTTTGTTTGATTGGGATTGAAACTGGGGAGTCTATCCTCCAAGCACGATAAACAACCATAGAAGTTATTAATATATACATTAGTAAGAGTAAGACAGGTTCTCGAATTCCTGTGTCATTTGGGGCGGCTCTAAATAAGGTATACCGGTAATAAATGTGTTGATTTAGCAGAAAACGATTATTTTTAATTTATCGTACATGTAAAAAAAGTTCTATAATCACTATTCATTTACATATTTCAATTCTACAACTTGTTACCTATTTAAGTTGAAACAAAATATCATGTACCCCTATGTCATTTTTATTTTCAGAGCCTGGAGTCCTGAGATGCTGGGAGTTAGCTGAAAATAGTTAGTGAAGTCCCAATATATATGGGAGGATTTTATTGAAACAAGTAGTCACATATAACTTTTTACAACATTAACAACAGAATCAGAAATACTTAAACGAACAAGAATAGTATATAATAACAAGATGGTGTACAATATTTTTATTTTTATTTTTATGAATCATGAATCAGCAATACCTCATACGGACAGTACTAGCATCAACTTTAAGAAAAATAAATCTAGTAAGAGGATCACCAGTTCAGCCAGCACAATATCATATCAACATGCATATCCGACTGTTGACACAAGGTGGATCGTTGGCGACATTAACTGGACAGTTCATTGGAGTGGCTCAAAATAAGGGCTAATATGAAAATATAAATGTGTTTCTGTTAATCTGACCGGCCGTGCCCAATTTATTTATTGGATTAAAATGTTTTCTGAATTTTATTGGATTATATAAAAGTTTGTGGAATAACAGATGGCAGGAGGTGTATATTACCGATTATACCCAGAAGAAAAGTGAGTGGTCTTCCTCACCAAAAAAATAACAAACAAATACATGTATATATATATACAGTATAGCTCACGCGAAACACACACTTCACTCGATTCACCGAGTTTGGTCGTATCGAGTTTGGCGCGTATCTACGCGGAGTCAGTGTTTGTACTCGGCGAATTCACGCGGCGAAAGTACGCTATTGCCGAGTGACAACCACTCTGAGTGACTCCGCGTAGAATCCAATTAAGCAAAAGTGCACACCTGTGAACTCCGCGTACCTCGGCGTGAAGGATGCCGCGTAATCTCGGCGTAAAATTTAATTAACTGTAATTTTCCTTTGCCGTCGGCCATTTTTTTATAGAATCGAATAGAATATTTCCAATCACGGGCCACCAAGTACATGTATGTAATGTAATAAATATTGGCACGCGCACACAACAAATGCTTGATTGTGACGAGGAGTATTAATCAAATTATGAAGGCTTCAAGCAACATTATATTGATAAAAACAAGTAGAGGTTTACCAATTACATGCACAAGATGAGTAAACCTTTAAATGACCTTGCTGTTTAATTGAATTAAATTGGAATTTATAGTCGCACGGACTATATATATATTCCAATTTAATTCAATTAAAATACGTAATTTAGATAATGTAAACTGTTTTACACTTAAATTGCCCAACCATTTATATTTCACCAAAAGCCTTGAAATTAACGTAGTTATCGGAATTGGCAATTCAGTGCAATATATTGCTTTCTAAACATATCACAACTTTCTTTTCAGGTAAAAGTTTGATCAGCAAATAGATTTATATCGGTGCACAAGTTCGTACATCATGTCATGTACATGTATCTGTTGATTATGTGCAGAATAGTACCGGAGATAACGAAAAACAAGTGCAATCAGATTAATTTCATTTCCTATTGTATACCTGCGTGCCCGTTATGAGTATGGCATAGATCAATACACACGTTTTATATTTAATATTCAAGTATAGCACAGTCTAGATAAAAGTGTATAGACATACACTTCTCAAAACTGCTAACTACACCGCTCACGTTTTGGGTTATATATATCGATGGGTTGAATGTTTTTCAATAAAATAAAAAGGAAATACCAATTCAATCATTTTTACATCATTTCATTTTATTTTTTTCATGGGCAATGCTAGAACTAAACCACAATAAGCAATTACAAACGACCCATGTAAACACTAAAGTCACACTTTTATGAACAAGAAATGAAAAGTGTGACTTTAGTGTTTACATGGGTCGTTTGTAATTGCTTATTGTGGTTTAGTTCTAGCATTGCCCATGAAAAAAATAAAATGAAATGATGTAAAAATGATTGAATTGGTATTTCCTTTTTATTTTATTGAAAAACATTCAACCCATCGATATATATAACCCAAAACGTAGCGGTGTAGTTAGCAGTTTTGAGAAGTGTATATTCAACTGCAATTTACATCTAAAAATATTCAGGCTTATTTCAGTTTTACTTTTGTTAAATTTGTGAATAAGGGAATTCGCCAGGGCGATGTCTTTAGACGTATTTAATTACTTTTGGAATATGTAAATCGCGTAAGATGTTGCTTGGTATAACTTAATGGACGCAGTATCCATATAGGCACGCGCACACAACAAATGCTTGATTGTGACGAGGAGTATTAATCAAATTATGAAGGCTTCAAGCAACATTATATTGATAAAAACAAGTAGAGGTTTACCAATTACATGCACAAGATGAGTAAACCTTTAAAATGACCTTGCTGTTTAATTGAATTAAATTGGAATTTATAGTCGCACGGACTATATATATATTCCAATTTAATTCAATTAAAATACGTAATTTAGATAATGTAAACTGTTTTACACTTAAATTGCCCAACCATTTATATTTCACCAAAAGCCTTGAAATTAACGTAGTTATCGGAATTGGCAATTCAGTGCAATATATTGCTTTCTAAACATATTACAACTTTCTTTTCAGGTAAAAGTTTGATCAGCAAATAGATTTATATCGGTGCACAAGTTCGTACATCATGTCATGTACATGTATCTGTTGATTATGTGCAGAATAGTACCGGAGATAACGAAAAACAAGTGCAATAAGATTAATTTCATTTCCTATTGTATACCCGCGTGCCCGCTATGAGTATGGCATAGATCAATACACACGTTTTATATTTAATATTCAAGTATAGCACAGTCTAGATAAAAGTGTATAGACATATTCAACTGCAAGTTACATGTAAAAATATTCAGGCTTATTTCAGTTTTACTTTTGTTAAATTTGTGAATAAGGGAATTCGCCAGGGCGATGACATTAGACGTATTTAATTACTTTTGGAATATGTAAATCGCGTAAGATGTTGCTTGGTATAACTTAATGGACGCAGTATCCATATAGGCACGCGCACACAACAAATGCTTGATTGTGACGAGGAGTATTAATCAAATTATGAAGGCTTCAAGCAACATTATATTGATAAAAACAAGTAGAGGTTTACCAATTACATGCACAAGATGAGTAAACCTTTAAAATGACCTTGCTGTTTAATTGAATTAAATTGGAATTTATAGTCGCACGGACTATATATATATTCCAATTTAATTCAATTAAAATACGTAATTTAGATAATGTAAACTGTTTTACACTTAAATTGCCCAACCATTTATATTTCACCAAAAGCCTTGAAATTAACGTAGTTATCGGAATTGGCAATTCAGTGCAATATATTGCTTTCTAAACATATTACAACTTTCTTTTCAGGTAATAGTTTGATCAGCAAATAGATTTATATCCGTGCACAAGTTCGTACATCATGTCATGTACATGTATCTGTTGATTATGTGCAGAATAGTACCGGAGATAACGAAAAACAAGTGCAATCAGATTAATTTCATTTCCTATTGTATACCCGCGTGCCCGCTATGAGTATGGCATAGATCAATACACACGTTTTATATTTAATATTCAAGTATAGCACAGTCTAGATAAAAGTGTATAGACATATATTCAACTGCAATTTACATCTAAAAATATTCAGGCTTATTTCAGTTTTACTTTTGTTAAATTTGTGAATAAGGGAATTCGCCAGGGCGATGTCTTTAGACGTATTTAATTACTTTTGGAATATGTTAATCGCGCAAGATGTTGCTTGGTATAACTTAATGGACGCAGTATCCATATAGGCACGCGCACACAACAAATGCTTGATTGTGACGAGGAGTATTAATCAAATTATGAAGGCTTCAAGCAACATTATATTGATAAAAACAAGTAGAGGTTTACCAATTACATGCACAAGATGAGTAAACCTTTAAAATGACCTTGCTGTTTAATTGAATTAAATTGGAATTTATAGTCGCACTGACTATATATATATTCCAATTTAATTCAATTAAAATACGTAATTTAGATAATGTAAACTGTTTTACACTTAAATTGCCCAACCATTTATATTTCACCAAAAGCCTTGAAATTGACGTAGTTATCGGAATTGGCAATTCAGTGCAATATATTGCTTTCTAAACATATTACAACTTTCTTTTCAGGTAATAGTTTGATCAGCAAATAGATTTATATCGGTGCACAAGTTCGTACATCATGTCATGTACATGTATCTGTTGATTATGTGCAGAATAGTACCGGAGATAACGAAAAACAAGTGCAATCAGATTAATTTCATTTCCTATTGTATACCCGCGTGCCCGCTATGAGTATGGCATAGATCAATACACACGTTTTATATTTAATATTCAAGTATAGCACAGTCTAGATAAAAGTGTATAGACATATTCAACTGCAAGTTACATGTAAAAATATTCAGGCTTATTTCAGTTTTACTTTTGTTAAATTTGTGAATAAGGGAATTCGCCAGGGCGAGACATTAGACGTATTTAATTACTTTTGGAATATGTAAATCGCGTAAGATGTTGCTTGGTATAACTTAATGGACGCAGTATCCAACTCGATCGTTCGATAAATTCAATATTAATCAGGCACTCGTGTAAGATCATTACATGTATATATGAAACATTGATAAGGAAAACAAACAATAGATGCATGTAGTCACAATTGTAAAAAAACATCATGGATTACGGGAATCAACGAGATCCCCTTCACTGTATATTGAATTTATTGAACAATTTGGATAAAATTCTCGCATAGCCTCACATCATATAATTTTATCCAACTCGTTTGATAAATTCAATATTAATCAGGCACTCGTGTAAGATCATTATTAAACATCGATAAGAACCAATAGATGCAGGTAGACACTATTGAAAAAAAGAAGTCCCCCTCCGACTAAAACTACGATTTATTATGCAGGTAGACACAATTGTAAAAAAAAAAGTCACCTTCCCACTAAAACTACGATTTAATTCGTGAATAGAGGAATTTGCCAGGGCCATGTCTTTAGACCAATTTAATTACTTTTTTTAAATCGCGTAAGATGCTGCATGGTGTAACTTTATGGACACAGTCTTCCTCAGTTATTCAGAAAAATATATGTAATGAAAATGGCTTAAAATCCAAAAATAAAACCCAGCGATATCATACAAATGTGTACAAAATGTCACCTTTCCCGACGTTCTGAAAAAGCCGCTCGTGCGCATTTGGTGCTTCTTGTCGATGTCGTACTGAACCAGGAAGCAAGTATCTTCCTTGTTTAGTAGCTCTTAGTGTCATTGTTACTAGTAACAGTATTCACAATATCACAAATAAAACATGAGGACTGTGTTTTTTGTTTCTTATTAATTCACATGCAATAGTTTAGTGTTTTTCTTATTAATTCACAATAGTTTAGTGTTTGTTAGCAGATGTTAATATGTGACGGAGTGATCACAAACCAAGAATGATGTAGATGTTGCGATATATCGACTAGACTACACCATATGAATCAGAAGGAACGAGTTATGCTCCCAAAACTAGCTTCGAGTTTGGGATGACAGTAGGGTGTGTGAGGTTTGGTGCACCCTAGAACCTGGTTTAAACCCCAGTTCTTTTGCCACTGACCGTTTGAAGACGACAGCCCTATTGTCAACCTTTTTTTGTGTGTGTTTTTGACGTCATATTCCTTATTAACATTTCCATTCATGTTTGTCGTTTTGCGTGTTTTAGAGTTAACTGTATTCTGGGGAAGCTGCTTTTCCTGTTCGACTTTTATACTTTTTTTAGGTGTTTCTACGACCAAACTTCTGTTAACAATAATGGATGCCCTGGTTACTAGGTTAAAGGATAATTTTACATCATTTTTATAAATAGATAGCCTACTGCAGTGTTAAATATTTCATTATGTATTATTATTGGTGCGACGGATTGCGGCAGGTGCTGTTCATAAAAAAAAAAACGCCATACTTTTTGAACATTTTCATATGTCAAGGAAATTGTCAATGGACAGACTAAATTCATAATATGTTGTGTTTTTTTTCAAATAACTTGTAATTAAGGAATTATAAGGCCAGTATCAACTTTTTTTGTTGATCAACCCTAGTATTTGACAAAATCAGCAAATATTTTTATAAAGTTGGTCTTAAAATCCACTTACCTAGGTTCATACCACAAAACATCTAAGGCAATCAGGCACGCAAACGAAATATGTATTTACATACATGTATATACTGTACTTTACTCAGTATACATATTACATAACATTTTTATTTATCCAAGAGAATACCACGACACGTCCCTAATTATCTATACTAGTGTAATGGAAGCGTGATCTAACCGGGTTACTGCGACATGTACATGTAGAGAACATGTTTACAATATCGTAACTCTGCTCAATACACATGAAAACGCAGGTGATATGAAAACGCCTGATTCAGAGTCCTGACCATGGCAACGCGCTTGACAACGTGTAGGACAACGTGTGCTAAGAAATAGAGTGTGTATTTAAGTTTTGTGTTTGGAAGCTAGCATTGGTTGCCGTTACAGATTAAAACTAAATATTTATTTCGTCCTCATGACATTTGTATTTAATTGCATTTGAGAGTACAGCAGCACAAACGTCAACTATAAGGTAACTTTATTACTTTCACGCACAGTGTACATTTACAACAAACATAAAAATAAAACACGTAGATCTATGCAGATGTACATTACCTGTACGAATGCCGTTCATCATTGTTTCAGACATAAATATTCAAGTCCGATAAAAAAGGTCATTTACCTGAATAATTGGACTCGGCGAATGCCGAGTTCGTCTACGCGGAGTATCGCCGCGAAGTTACGCTAGTCGTTCGTTCAAGTCCGCTAAAAAGGTCATTTACCTGTATAATTGACGACTCGGCATTCGCCGAGTTCGTCTACGCGGAGTATCTCGGCGAAGTTACGCTAGTCGTTCGTCACGTAGCTGATTTCCACTCGGCGTAGTTTTATCGTCCAAACTCCGCGTAATTACGCGATTTCTGAATTCCTCACTCGGCGTGAAAGAGTAAAGTGTGGGTTTCGCGTGAGCTGTACTGTAACCCCACATATGTTCAAAATGACTTGCACCATATAAACAATACGGGCTGAGAGGTGCGCATATTAAAGGGACATGCAGCAATCTTCTTTTTTTTAAACTCCAAAATGTTATAACTTATAATTTAAATATATGCAAGCGGGTGTAAAGTGAAAATATATTATAGATTAATCAATCCAGGTGCACATTTTAATGCTTGATAAAAACTTGATAAATGCTGTGTGTCCCTTTAATAAATAAAAACAATTATTGTATGATGCAATTTAATTTGTTATGAAATACCCTTTATATTTGGGATGTTTTGATGTAAATATTTGAAATAAAATGTTTTAAATCAAATAAATAATTCATTTTGATATCTGATTTGTTACATATTTTTTACTTAGTCATGAAAGATAATATTTAAGGCCTTAATATGTACCTTAAATGTTTATTGTTTACCATTGAATGGTGAGGCGGCATATGGTGTTAGTTATCTGTGCGTCTATATCCTTCCACAGTTTTTAACCAATCTTTTCGAAACTTTACATGATCTTTACCTATGATGTCTAGAGGAGCATATCGATTTTGCATCAAAATAAAATTTATTTATGAATATATATTCTTGCATAGTACAATTTTCCACGGATTGTTTTCAGTGCGTTCATTCAAGTCCCATGGACATATTGAGTTATGGAGATGTTCGGTTGCCTTTTTATATTTGTATACATTCTCATCTTCACCTCTCACCGCTGCGGGTTCAATTCCCACTGGGAGCTCAACTTGTAGGTGAGAAAGTGTCAATTCTTACAGATAGCAGTAAGTACACAGTACTGGTTCTACCCAGGAAATATGGCCTAAAATGTGCTATAATGACATAAAACACAATTCAACTTTAAAAATATAAAGTAAAAAAAATGGCCTTCTTTATTTTCCTTCGATGCTATCAGTATAAGTATTACGACAATGTTTCTGTCTGATAAAAAATTCATCTTAGGTTTCAAGCGACAAATGGTCTATATTCAAACTAATACAAGTAAGATGGGGCCCTCAAACCCTTTTATGTGTGGGTGATATATTCCACGGTTGATTTATGGTACTAGCATGGGACAGCTATAGTACATATGACAGTGCTGAGTGCAGTTGCGGATGAATTGAATTGAATATTTAACGGCTCATCAACACAGTACAGGTTATTTAGAGCCGCCCCAGAGAGAGGGGAAGGATACATAGGAATCCGGGAACCGTGCCCTACTCTTATTATCGAACAGATTCCTATGGTTCTTTAACATGCTCGGATGATAGACCTATACGCGGGACCACCCTGTTTACGTCCCCATCCGACGGACGAGGCTAAGGGAATGTGTCTTGCCCAAGAACACACCGACAAAACTCAGTGGCACCACATCCGGTTACAAATCCGCTGCGCTACTGACTGCGCCAAGTTGCGGATGACAATTAGACACTGGACAGTCTAGTCAAAAACACAGCAACAAATATATTATCTGAATATGTGTATGCTTGGAAGAGCTTTCAAAAACAGACTTTCATGATTTTAGTTGGGGTGGGATGGGGATGGGGCGCATCCTTTTAAATCTCAGCTCAGATGCCCTCCCCCTCCTTCTCTCCATCCCAACTCCCATCTTGAACAGTAGCGATTGTTACGTAAACTTTCCACATATGAGAGGGTGCCCAATACTACCCGCTCCATCGAATACGCGCCTGCAGTTCTTGCGAGGTCAGTCGAGTCAAAATTACAGTTAAATCAAACAATTCGTATTTTCGTGTACTTTTGATAAAGAAATAACATGCTTTTCGTGATATGCAGCAAAATTCATGTAATCTGTGAGCTAAAACAACAATTCAAGTATCTCCTCGTACTTTATTTAACAAAAAACACACGGTTGTTGTCATTTTAATCGTATTCTAAAAATGGCATCTTTTAGAGTTATCGCCACTCGCTTTCGTCATTTTACAAGGCGGGTCTGCATTTATCACGCAGCTAGTAGAGCTTCTAAAAAAAAAGTCGGTACAGCCGAAAATCACGAAACCTAAAGGGGAAATGAAATTTCATGATCAAAAATTGTCACAATTTTCCAAATTATGCGTTTTAAAAAATTCAAAATGGCGGACAATGTCAAGCGTGGTTGCGATATTTGAAAGATGTAGGAAAATATCAAGGCTGCTCCCGTACTGATATGTATTTTTGAAAATGAGTCACCAGAACCAAATGTTCAATACTGCAGTGTTTTATCTACCCCTGCGTCATGCGTCAAATACGCAGTATTTTCCGCACAAATATTGTTGCCGAAACGTACACTGACGCAGCCGAAAAAGGAGCCGTAAAATAAACGTAGTCATAAGCGATTTTCACGATATAAGTGTAATTTACGTGCACTTGTCGCAAAATGAAACAACGATTTTTATAGGCTGAATTGTATGCAATGTCCAATCAAATGAGTTGTTCCGAACAAAACTAGTTTGGACCGCGTTTGCCTCCAACCTTCACTGATGACAACAACAATAATGTCGAGTCCCAATCTACAAAGGACGAGGTAACAGTAACCCGCAAGATAAAACGTAACTGTGTCCCGCAATGGTTGAGAACGTACAGGTCAGCTGGCTACGTTTTGAAAAAGAATGCGGTGAATTTGAAGGATTTATGTTTTGCCATGTGTGCACAGAGGCTAAACTGAAAAACTCGTTTTGTTTTTTGTTTGAAAATAAAATAAAATAAGACTTAGTTAGTCCAGTGTTTATCTTCAATAGGCTACATAAAGTACTTTGAAAGGTATTTTGTGTAATTAAAATAATAAAATAATAAAAAATGAACATAATATTTTGTTTAAAAATGTTGAGAATTGATCACCAGTTTCAATGTGACGCACATTTTTGGATTTTGACGCATTGTTTTTTGCCTGGGTGTGTCAAATGACTCGGATGTAGCCAATTGTAGATAAAACACTGATAGCATTGTGTATATAAACTTTTGTTGAATAGCTAGATTAAATAAATGTATACATACCTGCTCCAATCAAACTCAACACTATTGATTTCAAACCATCCTCTGTAAGCGTCTTATTCAGAATGTTTGCATATGTCTTAGAAATCAGTGCTTTCCTTTCACGATCTGGTTTCATTGAGACTTCGTACGGTAACACTGCATGTAGAATTGAACGGTAACCTGATGCCCACCCATTTGTGACCACAACATTTCCGATTTCTAACCTTTTGTTAAATTTTTGTCTTTTCTCTGTAGCATATTGATTACTGTAATCTTTTGTTCGATTACTGATTGCAGAAGCTATCCTACCATTTCCAGCACCGGTCTCATCTTCAACTGACACTATTGCATCTGCATGGGTATCAAAGATGTCACCCTTGTACAAGGTCATTTTTTGTTCCTCTGATCTTCCTAACATCAACAATACATGTCTTCCTTTTTCTTCATACAGCAATGGAACTGGAGTTGACAAACTGGTAGCACACCCTCCATTTCCAGGTTCCAGATAAAATTTAGCTGTTGCATGACTTTGTGTCTTCCGATCCTGTTTTGATCCAGATGTATTGTTTTTGTTATTGTATTCATAGTCTGAAAAGGATGATTGCCTGGTTTGATATGATGGCTTGGCATATCTTTGAACGTCATAATCTGGCTTTCTTCTATCGCGAACCATTACTCCAAACATGTCTTGTATCTTCCTGATAATGCTAGATTTTATGTCAATGAAGTGAATTTCCTTCAGAGGGCTTGGATTTCTTGAAGAGTCTTTACTGAAGTCAATTGTTGCCTTCGCATATTGGTATACACATATTTCTTCTGGTACACCGAAAATGGCTGAAAGAAGAGTCAAACACGTAAATGAATCAGTAAAATGCAATCCCACTTAAATGGAAACACCACAATTTTGATGTATGTTTAACACATAGCATCAGAAAAAAACACCAGTCCATGAAATTTCAAGATCCTAGGTTGAAAAGGTTTAAAGGTACTTGAGTTATAGCAAAAGATTTTTCTTTGTCCTAGTCATGGCAACCTTGACCTTTGACCACAAAAACAATAGGGATCCAGTGATTTTTTTTGGTAGGTTTTACTACCGAATATCGGCGGTTTCCCCTAGAAATAATTTCCCAATTTGCTGGATATTTTCCCAATTAGAATGATACACAAATTTGAAATAGTAAATTAACTCTTAAAGTATAGGGAAAAGTGCTTTCCGTAAGCGTATTTCATTGTAATTTCCGCAAAACCTATATCGTCGTACAACCAGGTTGGGGTAAAAGCCGTACTGTACCTCGATAAAAATAATCATTGTGCTGAATAGCTAGTTCATTATCTAGAACATTCGCTGCTTTTACCCCCTCTGCACAACAACCTTGTAGTCGCGCGCGCACCTGCTATCCAATGGGCGTCTCGCTTTTATATTGTGTCACCAGAATCAATCGAACGCTTTAAATTAGTAGTATAGTATTATACGAAACAACGACGAAAGGCGTTCTTTAACCAAGATTTTCTTCGATATCAACAAACTCCATAATTCAAAATATTATGTAAAAAAAGTTAAAAAGCAGGACGCAAAGGGCTTGCAGAGCATAAGCTCTTTGTTTAAAAAGCTGAGCGGGAGTCCGATTCCGACAGGTGGTGATGAACCCGACAAATGTGACTCTGAAAAACAGATTTCGTCAGAAATATCCGCAGGTACTGAAATTTCCCAACCTACGAGTGACAAAAAAAAAAGAAAACTGTCTTTTTGAATGACTGAATTACAATAATAACATATTATGAGCAATAAATGCCTTCAAAGTACTTTGTTTTTATGTAGACAATACTGATTATTGAATTCAGAAAATTTCCCAATTTTGTAAAAACGCCGCTAAATTTTCCCAATTGAAAAGGTAGAGGTACATTTGAAAAAAGGTAAAAAAATCACTGGGATCATCCTTGACCCATGGGCAATCTATGTATGAAGTTTCATGATCTTAAGTTGGCAGGTACTAGAGTTACAGAATGGAAATCTTACTTTTCTTTGGCAGGTCACTGCCACAATCTTTGACCTAGGGACATCAAAAACAACAAGGATCATCCTTGTCTCACTGGCAGTCTATGAAGTTTCATGATCCTAGATTGAAAGGTACTTGTTATAATACGGAAGCCTTTTTATGTAGGGTCACCACAACCATGACCTAGCGACCTCAAAAACAATAGGGATCTTCCCTGTCATATGAGCAGTCTATGTATAAAATTTCATGATCCTAGGTTAAAAGGTACTTGAGTTATAGTGAGGATGTAGGGTCACTGCAACCTTGACCTTTGACTTAGTGACCTCAAAAACAAGAGGGATCATCCTTGTCCCATGAGCAGTTTATGTTTGTATGAAGTTTGATCCTTTTTGCAATTTTTAAAAAAGTTATCATGTGGTATTTACATTTAAAGGTACTTGAGTTATAGCGCGAAAGTATTTTTTTCTATGTCTAGTCACTGCAACCATGACCTTTGACCTCAAAAATAACCGGGCTCATCCTTGTCCCATGGGCAATCCGTGTATGAAGTTTCATGATCCTAGGTTGAAAGGTACTTTAGTTATAACTGATAGCTTTTTGTCACCAGTGCAGTATTTGATCTCACCGACACAGAAACGTATCATAGATCAAAACTCAGTCAAAAAACAAACTACCATTGACAGTTTTTTTAAGTAGCTGTATAATATACATATATACATGTATTTTCATTATCAATCAGATATTATCTGATATATAATTGTCACAAAATGATTTTGGGTAGAGCATATTGGTCATATATAGCTCTTGTTAGCACTTGATGACATTTGTTAATATCATGCTCATCCATTCTCCAGTTGAAACATATTCACCATTTGCAAGATTTATTAATGTTCCATGGGAAAGTGGGGCGTCCGTGGCCGAGTGGTTAACGTCTCTGACTTGAAATCACTTGCCCCTCACCGCTGTAGGTTCGATCCCTTAGGGGCCTAGGAATCTTTATGTGAGGAAGCTATCTAGCTGGCTTGCGGAACATCGGTGGTTCTACCCAGGTGCCCGCCCGTGCACGAAAATTGCCCGGAGGGCACCTGGGGTCTTCCTCCACCAATGGAAGCTGGAAAGTCTCCATATGACCTTAGCTGTTGGTGCGACTATAAAATCCAATTCAAACCAATTCAAATCCATGGGAAAGTGAGAATTTACATAATGTTGTTGGCGGAGCTAATGCAGGGCCATTCAATAAGTTTATATGTGAGTTAATGCATGCAAAATTATAGGTATTTTACAATTTATCTCTCTAAAGGGCAAAACTGTTTAAACTGTCAGAATATGCTTATTGTAAACCTTAACCGAGATTATAGAGACTTTGTGTCAAGCGTTTGTGTATAATATTACCATCAAATCTGCCTTAAATCCCCCGATGTACAGGGCCGTTAATAGAAACAACTGATTAGAAACGTACGCTTCGTTAAAAAGGCATGCTGACTATTTAACCCTTATGTTTACATAAACATTACCTGTGCTATAAATAAACCAATTGGGTCTGCACCAATTGTGTTGTGCTTAGAGCATTGGCGCACCGCGTAATTAGTACACAAATATTTATTCCGCATTGTGTGTACAGTTCAATTTTAATCAGTTTATTTGTTAGCGTAATTCTTTAAGTTGTAACGCTTCTGAGTGCTTTGTCAACAGTTTCAGTTTATGTGTTAATAAGCATATTCTGCCTTTAAGGGTCCTTTCGTGTAGATATGAAAATTGTTTCTGTTGCCATGTGTTACGGAATGAACATGGGAAATGATTGTTTGGGCGGGAAGTTAGGTTATAAAGTGCATTGTTTTCTAATATTGAAAGTCGCTTTGCTTGGAGCAGTCATTTGGAAATGGTGAGATTCACAGGCAGTATGTGGTCAGTATATCTATTTTATGCTGCGCGGTAGTATCGGTTTATTGGAGTATTGTGATACGGACCTCAAAATAATATGTACCGTGATATTTTTTAGCATACCGGTTCATACCTAGCGGCCATGTTTAAAGTCACATCGAAATAAATTTCGACAAGGATCAACATCATGTCATGCTGATCATTTTAGAAAACGTCCCATATCAATATCACTTACAAATTTCAAGAATTAGTCGCTACAAATTTATTTATTATAAATCTATTTTTAGCCGTGGTGGCCATCTTGAATTTCCGGCCAGCCTGAAATTTTTCTAGGATCAATTAGACATCAAGAGCAAATTCCTGTTAAGTTTCATGAACATCTGTCAAGTAGTTTCAGAGGAGTAGTCGCTACAATTTTTTACTATATAACTCTATGTAAACAAAAATGGCCACTGGCAGCCATGTTTAACGTCGAATCAAAATAATATTCGACTAGGCCAACATCATGTCATGTTGATCATTTTAGAAAAAGTCCCATATCAATATCACTTATAGTTTTCAAGAAGTAGTCGCTACAAACTTCATTTTTAAAAATCTATTTTTAGCTGTGGTGGCCATCTTGAATTTTTGCTAGGATCAAGAGCAACATTCCTGTAAAGTTTCATGAAAATCTGCCAAGTAGTTTCAGAGGAGTAGTCGCTACACGTTTTTACTATATAACTCTATGTAAACAAAGATGGCCACTGGCAGCCATGTTTAAGGTTGAATCAAAACGATTTTTGTCAAGGACCAATATCATGTCATGCTGATCATTTTAGAAAAAGTCCCATATCAATATCACTTATAGTTTTCAAGAAGTAGTCGCTACAAACTTGTATTTTAAAAATCTATTTTTAGCTTTGGCGGCCATCTTGGATTTCACATCAACATGAATTTTTGCTTGGATCAACTAGACATCATGGGCAACACTTCTGTAAAGTTTCATGAATATCCATCCAGTAGTTTCAGAGAAGTAGTCGCTACAAATAAAAGTTTACGGACAGACGGACGGACGGATAGACGGACGCCGTACCACGGCATAAGCTCGCTGATCTCTGATCAGTCGAGCTAAAAACTGATATATAATTGATGCAAATTCTGTAGCAAAAAAATCCCCCTTCGTTTAAAATCGACGCAAAATTTCCCCCTCTCACGGCCCCGGCCCGATTCCACCAATACAGAAAGACGGCCCTGGTCCTTTTTTGAATCTGAATCGGTCCATTTATAGTACAAAGGGATGTTTCAGTCAAATGATGTCGTGCCAGTCATTTTGATAAAGGTTCAAATTCAATATCACTTACAGTTTTTGAGAAGTAGTCACGACAAAGTTGCATTTTTTAAAATCTGTTTTTAGCAGTGATGGCCATGGTGAATTTCCTCCCAACCTGAATTTTTGCTGGGATCAATTAGACATCAAGAGCAACATTGTTGACAAGATTCATGAAATTCGATCACGTAGACTCAGAGGAGTAGTCTCCACAAGTTTTTACTGTATAACTCTATGATGGCCGCTAGCAGCCATGTTTGACATCAAATCGAAATGAGTCTTGGTTACAACCAAATACATGTCACACCAGTCACTTTTCAAGGTTTCAATTCAATATCACTTACGGTTTTTGAGAAGAAGTCGCCACAGTCGAATTTTAAATTCTATTTTTAGCTGTGGCAGCCATCTTGAATTTCTGGCCAACTTGAAGTTTTGCTAGGATCAACAAGACGTCAAGAGCAACATTTCTGTGAAGTTTCATGAAAATCAGTCAGTAGTTTCAGAGGAGTAGTCGCCACAAGTTGTTCCTATATAACTAAATGTAAACAAAGATGGCCACTGGGGGCCCATATTTGACATCCAATCAAAATGAACTTTGGTTAGGACCAAGTACATGTCGCACCAGTCATTTTGGTAAAGGATCCAATTCAATTTCACTTACGGTTTTTGAGAAGTAGTCGCCACAAAGTCGCATTTTTAAAATCTATTTTTAGCAGTGGCGGCCATCTTGAATATTCTAACGACCTGAAATTTTGCTAGGATCAACTAGCCATCAAGAGCAACATTCCTGTCAAGTTCCATAAAATACCGTCAAGTAGTTTCAGGAGTAGTCTCCACAAGTTTTTCCTATATAACTCTATGCAGGGCTTCCACTAAGGTTCAAATTTAGGAAGTTCGAACTTCCTGTGTATCAAATTTGGAAGTTCATGGGGAAAATTTAGGAAGTTCCAGTGTTTGGGCATGGCATTCATAGTCTTTGAGTCAGTGATTCCACGTGGTTAGTGAGGGAAACAATTAACACATCTAAATTGTTAAAAAGAAAAAAAGGATAATTATAATCATCTATATGTTTATAAAAGAAAATATTTGATGACCTCATTATATAAACGGTTTCAAACTAAAAATACTTAATTTCCCTTTGCGTGCCATACCCCATCCACAAGTTTTATACAGTAAATTACATTTTGCAAACAGTTTTCAATTTATCAGTCCAGGAAAGCTTTTAAATTGGCATACATTAATGAAAGGTATGTAAAACTGTCAAGTGTAGGAATAAATGTAACCGATTCTGTAATTTATTGTCAAAGCAATCGATTGTTTTTGCCAGTGATAATTTCACTTCCGTGTTTAGTCTCCATTTGCGAAGAGTTCTCTCCCCTAGGTTAGAGATTATTAAATATTGTTTGTCTATCAGTACTTCGTTTCTATTTGTAACTTTGATAAATACATAGAAAAATGACACAAAGATATAAAAGAAATAGCCTAAAAAGTATAATCTGTTTGTGTAAGGAGTTTCAACTTTGTGGTTAATGAATATTAATTAAGCAATTTGGCATCGAGATACTGCTACTTTCATTTTGTGAAATGCGCGGCTAGGCCAATTACCTAATTAACACTCTCTCCTCTCACCAGCCTTGCGTGTGACCCTTGATAAAAACTGGACAAAACCGGATTTACCTGTCAATTACAGACTCCACTGAGTTTTAATTGCTTTACAACTTGTTACGTCGGCAGTCTCAAATGAAATTAGATTAGATGGGTGGGGCTATAATCGGTAATTTACAGATTATGGGACGTCCGTAGTAAACAATTGCGGCGTACTTTGAAGTTTTTGGAAGTACACTGTACGCCTTTGATGTTAATTTTCGCCGTACAACTTCGATTTTTGGACGTAATTTACGGCCGTACGCCCATTAACGGAAGCCCTGTCTATGTAAACAAAGATGGCCGCTTGCAGCCATGTTTGACATTCAATCAAATTGAACTTTGGTTAGAATCAACAACATGTCGTTCCAGTCATTTTGGTCAAGGTTCAAAATCAATAGCCCTTACGGTTTTTGAGAAGTAGTCGCCACAAAATCACATTTTTTAAAATCTATTTTTAGCTGCGGCCATCTTGAATTTCCGGCCTACCTGAATTTTTGCTATGATCAACTAGACATCATGAGCAACATTCCTGTAAAGTTTCATGAAAATCTGTCCAGTAGTTTTAGAGGAGTAGTTGCCACAAAAAAAGGTTGACAGACAGACGAACGACGGACACCGCACCACGGTCAGTCGAGCTAAAAACAGACACTGACCCAATGATCATGCTGTGAAATTTGATTTCAAGGACAGATGGACTGACAACAGACAATGGACTACTGCATAAATATTTCTGGTAGCGAAAGAAAAATGGAAAACAACAGACCTGAGCTTACAGCTGGAACAGCAATCGTTCTAAGGTTTCCTATTTCTGCCTGCTTTAAACTCTGATAAATGGCTGAATAAAGATCCGTCTCGCACTGCAAAACTTTATTTAAAGTATGAGGTTTATAATCAGACCAACGCGGACCAACTGTGTGTATCACACAGTTGTATGGTAGCTGACCAGCTTTTGTGGTTATTGCCATTCCAACTGCAATTTTTCCATGTTGTCTTATATAGTCATCTCCTTCACTGGTCAACTCATGTCCAGCAGCTTGTGCAATAACATAAGCAACCCCTCCTCCATGTTGTAAGTTGCCATTTGCTGCATTTACAATACAGTCTACGGGTAGCTTTACAATGTTGGCTTCATAAACAAAAACCGTAATTCCTTCTGCTGTTGTAAACCTTTGAAGATTGTGTGCCTCTCTGTTCCAGTCAAAATCAGTTTTGTATCTTTGCTGCTCTGTTGAGGATGGCTCTATTAACAAAACATCTCTATTTCTCCCACTAGCAGTTTTGAATTTCTCCTCCATTGGCAAATAAGCTTGGCCACTGTTCGAAGTAGAATCTGTTGACTGAAGTTCCCTGTTTCTTCTACCAGTCAATTTGAATTTCCCCTGTTTGACTTGGAATTGGTGTTTAACCTTCTCAATATCATGGAACTGAAAAATATTGATTTCATCTCCCAACAAGAGGTCAATGACCTTGAAGCTCTACTGATTGGAAGAAGTCGCTACAAACTTGTTTTTTGAAAATCTATTTTTAGCAGTGGCGGCCATCTTGAATTTCCGGCCGACCTGAAATTTTGCTAGGATCAATAAGACATCAAGAGCAACATTCCTGTGAAGTTTCATGAATATCCATCAAGTTGTTTCAGAGGAGTAATCGCTACAAGTTTTCATTAAATAACTCTATGTAAACAAAGATGGCCGCTGACAGCCATGTTTAACATTGAATCAAAATAATGTTCGACTCGGATAACCATCATGCCATGCTGATAATTTTAGAAAAAGTCCCATATCAATATCACTTATAGTTTTCAAGAAGTAGTCGCTACAAACTTATGTTTTTTAAATCTATTTTTAGCTGTGGCGGCCATCTTGAATTTCTGGCCGATCTGAAATTTTGCTAGGATCAATTAGACATCAAGAGCAACATTCCTGTGAAGTTTCATGAAAATCCGTCAAGTAGTTTCAGACGAGTAGTCGCTACAAGTTTTCAATATATAACTCTATGTAAACAAAGATGGCCACTGGCAGCCATGTTTAACGTCGAATCAAAATAATGTTCAACTCGGATAACCATCATGTCATGCTGATCATTTTAGAAAAAGTCCCATTCCAATATCTCTTACAGTTTTCAAGAAGTAGTCGCTAAAAACTTATTTTTTACAAATCTATTTTTAGCCGTGGTGGCCATCTTGAATTTCCGGCCGACCTGAAATTTTGCTAGGATCAATTAGACATCAAGAGCAACATTCCTGTGAAGTTTCATGAAAATCCGTCAAGTAGTTTCAGAGGAGTAGTCGCTACAAGTTTTCATTATATAACTCTATGTTAACAAAGATGGCCGCTGGCAGCCATGTTTAACGTCGAATCAAAACGATTTTCGACAAGGACCAACATCATGTCATCCTGATCATTTTAGAAAAAGTCCCATATCAATATCTCTTATAGTTTTCAAGAAGTAGTCGCTACAAACTTATTTTTTAAAAATCTATTTTTAGCCGTGGCGGCCATCTTGAATTTCCGGCCGACCTGAAATTTTGCTACGATCAATTAGACATCAAGAGCAACATTCCTGTGAAGTTTCATGAAAATCCGTTAAGTAGTTTCAGAGGAGTAGTCGCTACAAGTTTTCATTATATAACTCTATGTAAACAAAGATGGCCGCTGGCAGCCATGTTTAACGTCGAATCAAAACGATTTTCGACAAGGACCAACATCATGTCATGCTGATCATTTTAGAAAAAGTCCCATAGCAATATCCCTTAGAGTTTTCAAGAAGTAGTCGCTACAAACTTGTTTTTTAAAAACCTATTTTTAGATTTGGCGGCCATCTTGGATTTCACATCTACATGAATTTTTGCTAGGATCAACTAGACTTCATGGGCAACATTTCTGTAAAGTTTCATGAAAATCCATTCAGTAGTTTCAGAGGAGCAGTCGCTACAAAATAAAAGTTAACGGACGGACGGACAGACGGACAGACGGACGGACGACGGTCACCGCACCACGGCATAAGCTCTGCTGATCTCTGATCAGTAGAGCTAATGATGTTGATGCCAATAGCTAAACAAGAGCTGTCGGAGAACAGCGCAGCTCGACTATTCGATTTTTCAGAGAATAATAAATTATATAGATAGTATATACCATCAGAAAACAAGGCTAAAACAATGTGGGGTGGGGTTGGGGGACTGGGCTTGTATAACAAGAGGTCAATGACCTTAGAGCTCTACTGATTGATTTTGATTTCAGGAAGTAGTCGTTACAGACTTGTTTTTTGAAAATCTATTTTTAACCGTGGCGGCCATCTTGAATTTCCGGCCGACCTGAAATTTTGCTAGGATCAATTAGACATTAAGAGCAACATTCCTGTGAAGTTTCATGAAAATCCTTTAAGTAGTTTCAGAGGAGTAGTCGCTACAAGTTTTCATTATATAACTCTATGTAAACAAAGATGGCCACTGGTAGCCATGTTTAACGTCAAATCAAAACGATTTTCGACAAGGACCAACATCATGTCATACTGATCATTTTAGAAAAAGTCCCATATCAATATCTCTTACAGTTTTGAAGAAGTAGTCGCTACAAACTTATTTATTTTAAATCTATTTTTAGCTGTGGCGGCCATCTTGAATTTCCGGCCGACCTGAAATTTTTCTAGGATCAATTAGGCATCAAGAGCAACATTCCTGTAAAGTTTCATGACCAGGGCTTTCCCCAGCCATTTATGGCTTGGCGGTGCCGCGATGCCTTCAACTCAGAAAGTGACTTACCGCTACGCCTTAATGTAGCCGCGATGCTTTAAATCCTTGCCGCGATCCCTTAATCATATCAATATACAATTTTCCCTTACTGAACAGCTGATTACCTGGCTGTGTGTAAACTGCCTGAAGCTATGACGCGTGTTGATGCAGTAAAGGCGGTCACGTGGTACTCAATACACAGGGCTTGTGTTATGCCTGGCAGGTTATATGCCAAGTGTTAAGTAAACAAAAGATGATTAGGGGAGTGAGTGCCGCTAATTAAATTTGGTTTATTGCCCAATTTGGTCATGATTGGTCATGATTAAAGGAGAGCAGTATCGTTGATTGGTATTTATAACGCATGGGGCTAAATGACGGGTTTAAATGGATAATACAATTGAACGTACGTTTATCGTGTATTAGTAGGATAAATTTACGAACACTAATCAATGTTTAAATCGTCAGCTTTGTCGGTAAGTATAATGAATGAGGTAGATATTTTGTAATTATTTAATAATAACTCAATAATCAAATAATTAAGGTAGCATATTTAACTGATTTTTTATCTTGATAGTTACGCTAATTAATCGATATTTTCGGGAACTTTAAAGAGAAATCGTCAGTTTGCTTATTGAAGTTCAGTGAAGATTTTGTAATTATATAATTTTTTCTTTATTAAATAATTAAGGTTGCCACCAATTGCATTTGGTATTAGAATAGCATTTTTTATTAAAAGATTTTGAAATAAAAATATAATAAAATATGTTTTTTTATTATTTCATTCATTCCTTCTTATACCAGATATACGCCAAATCTCTTCTTTTCAACTGCCATTTAAAAAAAAAATTTGGGGAAAGCCCTGATGACAATCCGTCAAGTAGTTTCAGAGGAGTAGTCGCTACAAGTTTTTACTATATAACTCTATGTAAACAAAGATGGCCGCTGGCAGCAATGTTTAATGTTGAATCAAAACGCTTTTTGACAAGGATCAACATCATGTCATGCTGATCATTTTAGAAAAAGTCCCATATCAATATCACTTATAGTTTTCAAGAAGTAGTTGCTACAAACTTGTATTTTAAAACTCCATTTTTAGCTTTGGGGCCATCTTGGATTTCACATCAACATGAATTTTTGCTAGGATCAACTAGACTTTATGGGCAACATTTCTGTAAAGTTTCATGAATATCCATCCAGTAGTTTCAGAGGAGTTGTCGCTACAAATAAAAGTTTACGGACAGACAGACGGACAGACAGACGGACAGACAGACGGACGCCGCACCACGGCATAAGCTCTGCTGATCTCCGATCAGTCGAGTTAAAAACAACACAAAAATATGTAAAAAAATAAAAAATAAAAAAAAATCCAGTTTTGAGTCGGGGTGGGCAACATAGCTATGTGAAGAATTAACAAAAACAACACTGAAATATGAAAACAAATAATAATAATTGAGTTTTTTAGTTTTGGGGGTGTGGGGTTAGGGGACGTGGCGGATCGATAGGCGGGGGATGGGGGGAGGAGGAAACATATATGTGTAAGAAGCTATGCGTAAGAATTTACCAAAACAACACAGAATATGTAAAAAAAAAAAAAAAAACATTCCAGTTTTGAATGGGGTGGGGAGTGGGGGGGTGGGGGACAGGAAGGGGAGAGGTGGGAGGGGTTGGGGGGGGCAACATATATGTGCAAGAAGCTATGTGTAAAAATTTACTAAAACAACACAGAAATATGTAAAACAAGAGGCCCAAGATGGCCTGTGGACGCTCTACTGGCTCTAGATAAAGTTTATGTATAAGGGGCCATAACTCTTTCAAATATCGTTCAACCAGAACATGGTGAAGACATACGCAACTAAGCTTGGTACTGATTGTCCCTGACAAGTTTCGCTGAAATCCAGCCAGAGGTTCAGGAGAACTAGTCTGTACAAAGTTAGTGTATAACCTTTAAGGGGTCATAAATCTGCCAAAATTCAATCAACCAAAACACGGCAATGACAGGTGCAACTAGGCTTGGTACTGATCATCCCCATCAAGTTTCACTGAAATGCAGCAAGGAGTTCAGTAGGGACTAATCTGGGCAACGTTTGGCTATTAAAACCTTTAAAGGGCCATAACTCTGCCAAAAATCATTCAACCCGAATATGGCGACGATATGCATAACTAGGCTTGATACTGATCATCCTTTTCAAGTTTCGTTAAAATCCAGTCAGGGGTTCACGAGAACTAGCCCGGGAAATGTTTGTGTATCAAAAACCTTTAAAGGGCCATAACTCCATCAAAAATCTGTTAACCGGAATGCCACGATGATATGCACAACTATGCTTGCTGCTGATCATTCCTGTAAAGTTTCATTGAAATGTGGGGAGGCGTTCAGGAGAACTAGTTCAGACAAAGTTTGTGTATTAAAACCTTTAAAGGGCCATAACTCTGCCAAAATCATTCAACCGGAACACGGCAATGATTTGCACAACTAGACCTGATACTGATCATCCTTGTCAAGTTTCGTTAAAATCCTGCCAGGGGTTCAGGAGAACTAGCCCGGAAAATGTTTGTGTATCAGAAACCTTTAAAGGGCCATAACAACACCAAAAATCTGTTAACTGGAACGCGACGATGATATGCACAACAATGCTTGGTGCTGATCATCCCTGTAAAGTTTGGTTGAAATGTGAGGAGACATTCAGGAGAACTAGTCCAGACAAAGTTTGTGTATAAAAATCTTTGAAGGGACATAACTCTGCCAAAATCATTCAACCAGAACACGGTGATTACATGTACAACTAGGCTTGGTACTGATCATCCTTGAAAAGTTTCACTGAAATCTGGCCAAATGAAGGCCCTTTCTTCTTAATGAGGCCAAAATATAGCATATTTTAGAAAATCAAGGGCCATAACTCCTAAATGATCCAATCTGGCTGGTATTGAAATTTGTTGGAGCTTTCATTGATAGTAACAATCTGGTAAAGTTTGGTAAAGATCGAATGAAAAATGAAAGCCCTATCGTATTAACGAGGCAAAATATAGCATATTTAACTAAATCAAGGGCCATAACTCCGCTGTTCTTGTGCAATCTGGTTGGTTTTCGAATTTGTCCGAGCTTTCATTTATATTAACAATCTGGTAAAGTTTTGTAAAGATCGAACGAAAAACGAAGGCTCTATCGTAAAATAGCATTTTTAACTAAATCAAGGGCCATAACTGAAAATGAAGGCCCTACCCTATTAACGTGGCAAAATATAGCATTTTTAACTAAATCAAGAGCCATAACTCCTCTGTTACTGGTCCGACTGGTCCAACATAGAGCTAAAAAAATAAATATTAATTAAAAACAAGAGCTGTCGGAGAACAGCGCAGCTCGACTATTCGATTTTTCAGAGAATAATAAATTTATAGCTAGTATATACCATCAGAAAACAAGGCTACAACAATGTGGGGTGGGGTTGGGAGCACAACATAACTATGTGTAAGAATTGACCAAAACTACACAGAATTATGTAAAAAAAAAAAATTGAGTTGAGTGGGGTGCGAGGTGTGGGTGGAGAGAGGCGGGGGTGGATGGTGGGGGTGGTGAGGGCAACATATATGTGTAAGAAGCTATGTAATAATTCACCAAAACAACACAAAAATATGACGAAAAAATAATTAAAAAATCGAGTTTAAGTGGGGATGGGTCAGAGGCATGGGGTGGGGAGGGCAACATAGCATTGACTAAAACAAACAAAGAAATTTGTAAAAAAAAAAAAAAAAAAAAAATTCAAGTGTGTGTGTGTGTGGGGTGGGGGTGGGGCTGTGGCGACTGGGGGAGGGGGCAACATATATGTATAGAATTGACAAAAGCAACACAGAATATGTAAAAAAAAATAAAAGTTTCAAGTGGAGGTGGGGTGGGGAAGGAGCGGGGATAGGGGGAGGGAGCGGGAGGGGGGGGAGGGGGCAACATATATGTGTAAGAATTGACTAAAACCACAAAGAAATATGTAAAAAAAAAAAAAAAACCAAGTCTGAGAGGGGGGAGAGGGGGAGAGGTGGGAGGACGGGGAGGGTTGCAACATATATGTGTAAGATTGACTAAAACAAGACAGAAATATGAAAAAAAAAAAAAGTTGTGGAGGGGAGTGGGGCGGGGGTAGGGTGGGGGGGGGGGGGGGGGGGGGGGGGGAGCCCATGCCCCAATATGGGTGAAGTAATAAGATGCATAATGCTATAACAAATCCCAAACCAAAATTATATACATATACATGCTTACATGCAAACTAATCTGCCTTTATTTCACATTTTATGGGCCATCACAATTTGGTTCCATGGGAGCCCAGAATTTGCAGAAGACAAAATTACTTATCCAACCCTTTACAACATACTATAAGGAAACCCATTCCAAAATTTAGTTCAGCTAGGACAAGAAATGTAAGAGATATAGACCTGTTTAACACAGCTTACACGCAAAATTTGATGTGAAACAGACATATTTAAGGGCTATCAGAATTTGGGTTCCATGGGAGCCCAGGGGTTACAGGAACCAAAATTACTTTAAGCAGCCCTTATGATAATGCTATAAGGAAGCTAATGGCCAATTTGGTTGTGCTAGGGTAGAATTGTAAGAGATATAGACTTGTAAACACAGTTTACAACGCAAATTTGATGTGAAATGGGCACATTTTTATGGGCTATCATAATTTGGGTTCATGGGAGCCCATGGGTTACAGGAACCAAAATTGCTTATTGCAGCCCTTAAGATAATGCTATAAGGAATCCCATGAACAATTTTGGTTGTGCTAGGATAAGAAATGTAAGAGATATAGACTTGCAAACACAGCTTACAGGCAAACTTGATGTGGGACGCCGACGCCGACACCAACACCGACGCCGGTGATTACATAAGCTCTTTTATTCTTCGAATAGTCGAGCTAAAATTAAAAAGAAAAAAGAAAAAAAAGAAAAATTTAAAAAATAAAATTAAAACGATCGGGATGAAAATGAAGGACATCGTGTCTTAACGACGGCAAAATATAGCGTTTGAACTAATCAAGGGCCATAACTAGCTGTTACTGGTCCGATATGTTTGGTTTTCAAACATGTCCGAGCTTCATTGATATTAACAATCTGATCAAGTTTGGTAAATATCGGATGAACAATGAAGCCTATCGTCTTAATGAGGCAAACTATAGCAATTTTAACTAATCAAGGGCCATAACTCCGCTGTTACTGGTCCGATATGGCTAGTTTTCGAACTTGCTCGAACTTTCATTTGATATTAACAATCTAATAAAGCTTGGTAAAGATCAGATGAACAATGAAGCCCCTATTGTCTTAACGAGGCAAAATATAGCATTTTCAACTAAATCAAGGCCACAACTCCGCTTTTACTGGTCCGATATGGTTGGTTTTCGAACTTGTTCGAGCTTTCAATGACATTAACAATCTGATAAAGTTTGATAAAGATCGAATGGACAATGACGCCCCTAGCATCTTGAGGCAAAATATAGCATTTTTAACTAAATCAAGGGCCATAACTCCGCTGTTACCAGTCCGATATAGCTGGTTTTCGAACCTGTCCAAGCTTTCATTGATATTAACAATGTGGTAAAGTTTGGTAAAGATATGATGAAAAACGAAGGCCCTATCGTCTTAACGAGGCAAAATATAGCAATATAGCATTATTAACTAAATCAAGGGCCATCACTCCGCTGTTACTTGGCCGATCTGGCTGGTTTTCGAACTCATCCGAGCTTTCATTTATATTAACAACCTGTTAAAGTTTGGTAAAGATTGGATGAAAAATGAAGGCCCTATCGTCTTAACGAGACAAAAGTTAACAACGGACGACGGACGGACGACGGACAACTCGGCATTCCATAAGCTCTAGCTAAAAATGAAGGCCCTATCGTCTTAACGAGACAAAAGTTAACAGACGACGGACGGACGGACGGACGGACGACGGACAACACACCATCCCATAAGCTCTGCTGGCCCTTGGGGTGCAGGGTGGGAGCACATCATTGATGTAGGTGTACATTTGATAAAACAAAACAACACCCATATGTAAAAAAAAACAAGATGCCCAAGAGGCCTGTGGACTCTCTACTGGCTAAACATTAAGTTTACGTATAATATCATTCAACCGGAACATGGCGATGATATACGCAACTAGGCTTGGTACTGATTATCCCTGCCATGTTTTGTTGAAATCCAGCCAGAGGTTCAGGAGAACTAGTCTGTACAAAGTTAGTGTATTAAAACCTTTAAGGAGTCATAAATCTGCCAAAATTCATTCAACCAGAACACGGCAATGATAAGTGCAACTAGGCTTGGTACTGATCATCCCACGAAGATTCGTTGAAATCTGGCAAGGAGTTCAGAAGAGACTAATCTGGTCAAAGTTTGTCTATTAAAACCTTTAATCTGTAAACTGGAACGCGACAATGATATGCACAACTAGGCTTGGTGCTGATCATCCCTGTACAGTTTCGTTGAAATTTTGCGAGGGGTTCAGGAAAACTAGTCCAGACAAAGTTTGTGTATTAAATCTTTAAAGTGCCAAAACTCTGCCAAAAATCATTCAACCGGAACACGGCGATGATATGCACAACTAGACCTGGAACTGATAATACCTAAAAAGTTTCATTTAAATCCGGCCAGGTTTTCAGGAAAACTAGTCAGGATTAAAACCTTTAAAGGGTCATAACTCCGCCAAAATCATTCACCCGGAACTCGGTGACTATATGTACAACTAGGCTTGGTACTGATCATCACTGAAAAGTTTAACTGAAATCCGTCCAAATGAAGGCCCTTTCGTCTTAATGAGGCCAAAATATAGCATATTGCAAAAAATCAAGGGCCACAGCTCCTGTGTAAATGGTCCAACCCGGCTGTTTTTCAAATTTATCGGAGCTTTCAACGATATTAACAATCTGGTAAAGTATGGTAAAGATCGGATGAAAAATGAAGGCCTTGTCATCTTAACAAGGCAAAATATTGCATTTTTAAATAAATCAAGGACCATAACTCCGCTGTTATTGGTCCGAACTGGCTGGTTAAAAAAAGAAAAAAGAAAAGAATATTGAAAAAAAAAAAGATAAAAAAGAATAATGAAAAAATAAATATATACATGAAATAAAAATAAACAAGAAATGTCACAGTAAGTGACAAATGCCAAGAAGTGACCTTTGACCTCTAAGTGGAGCCACGGACCTGGATTTTGTGCGTGACACGTTGTCTGGTTGTGGTGAGAACTTGTGAAAAGGTATTTGAAAACCCGTCCAGGAACGCCAGAGTTATTGACCGGACACAATTTGACCTTTGACCTCTAAGTGTGACCTTGACCTTGGGCCAAAGACCTGGCTTTTGTGCGCGACACATTGTCTTGTTGTGGTGAGCACTTGTGCCAAGTTATTTTAAAATCCGTCCAGGATTGCCATAGTTATTGACCAGACACAATTTGACCTTCGACCCATGTGTGACCTTGAAATTGGGCTTGATACTGATCATCCTTGCAAAGTTCCATTTAAATCCGGACAAATGAAGGCCCTTTTGTCTTAACGAAGCAAAATACAGCCTTTTTTAACTAAGTCAAGGGCCATGACTCCAGTGTTACTAATCCAATTTGGTTGGTTTTCAAACATGTCCAAATTTCATTGATAGTAACAATCTGATAAAGTTTGGTAAAGATTGGATGAAAAATGAAGACCCTATCGTCTTAACGAGGCAAAATATAGCATTTTTCAATAATTCAAAGGCACATAACTCTGGTGGAATTGGAGAGAGGCTTGACTACATATTATGTCGTCGGACCATTTGTTGTTCTGTCAGTCTGTCGTGGGTGATATTCAGTCAAGTGTGTGCTATTTATTTCTACTCGCAGAAAAAAGCAAGTGCTCAAAATTTTCAGTAGCAATCTGAAAAATGAGTCTGTAAGAGTGAAATTCGACCCCTGGGACCATAAGCTTAGGCCAAGAAAAAAATAGTCGCGTTTCAGGTTCCCGACCGACCCTTATTTTCCCGACTCTGACCTCTTTTTTTCCCAGTTTCAAAAAAAGAAGAGATATGGCCAATATTATCGGGGAGGTTCATCCTTCATATAAAGGCTGATTATTACGGTCACCGGTTCTGTATGTATTTTTCCTAGCAACACAAAAAAAGAAGTAAAAATGTCTCTTCGGCTCACACGACGAATGTTTACAAAATTTAAATATTAATGTAAAAAAAAGAAGAAAAAAAAAAGAGTAATTTTATTAATACTATATATTTTTATATTATTATATTTGGTGTCATGTTATTATGTTTAATATGTTATTACGAGAAATCATGAATTGATCAAACAGTTACAGTTATATCAGTGTTTTATTTGTCTTTAATAGAATAATTTTTATGACGAATAAAATGCATGTGCTTCAATCCACTTGTTTAACATATTTAATACTTCCAGTTTAAGAATAGGAACATAGACAGCTGTGTGTACTTTTATGTACATTGCATGTTTTATTGAAACAATATTCCAAACTAATGCAATGTTTTATTGAAACAATAATCCAAACAAATGCACGTTTGTTCTGCTCTGTGACATTTGTTTTCCATCTTCATGTGATGAGTAATGAAGTTTTGGAGCAATTTTAAATTATATATGTTAATATAATACATGTAAACATCCTTAAGGCCCTCAAAATCAGAGTTTAGAATTATGTTTTTTGGTTATAATTTCTACCTTCATGTAGTAAAAAATATATAAAAACGTTCTCTAACGTCAAGCCCCCTTTATCGTGGTATTCCCATTATCGTGGTACATCATTACACGCGATATTTAAGATATATGACGATGATTGACGTCACTGCTTGTGAGCTATTTTTACCAGAAGGGAATCCCTAACACTGTTGGAATATAAAAGGTAAATCAACTGCATCAATTTTCCTAAAGTATTAAAAAAAGTAAAAATCTGTTAAAAAGAACAACTTTTTTTTAAGTTTGGACAATGTTTCTACCTCATATATATCCCCATGTCAAAGTTACTTCTGTTTACATTCATCCATCTGTTGTCCCAGAATGCAGATGCTGCTTCTAATGGGTCACACCAGTTTGGACTATTCCATTTTTTCTGAAGGGGTATTCATAAAAAGGCATTGCCTAGCACAATACCGTACTTCCTATAATAAAGAGCATTTTCTCGATGTGTGGGTTTCAAAGTGAAAAAGAGCGATCATGGACTGGCTTTTGAAACTTGGGTTTTTGATTTAAAGAATTACAGAACATAAAAAAATACTATATTTATATTCCTACCCCACCACACACACACTCACACACCCAAGCCCCCTCCACCACCAAACACACTTGTTTCTGTACCAGGGTTTAGTTTTAGTTAATAAACATTGATTTTGATTTTTGTTAATGGTGGCAAAAGGATGGGCCCGAAGAGAAAAAAATACAATCCAGATGCCATGGACCAAGCCTATGATAAATATGTTACCAAACTGCGATTTCGCTACCGTCATATACACAATTTTTGGACGGGAGTCTGTTATAGATCTAGCATTAAACGTACTGTTAATGTTCTTTTATATATAGTTATATATATCAATAACACTAGAGGATAACGTTTCCTGTGTTCAAATACACATTGATTATTACATATAACGTTACCCGTGTTCAAATACACATTGATTATTACATGTGCTTATCTCGATCTTGTCTTTTACTTACCATTTGCTAAGAAATCAAAAATCTTAAGTATATGTACATTTTTAGAGTTTATACGGTACTGATGCAATACGCAAAAAGTCGGTAAGTAAAACACGTGTCCGCTACAAGTATCAATTTAAGATTTAGCTGATATTATATGTGTAAATCATGTTTACATCAATTAAACCTTGTCTGAATAAAGTTTTAATTAACTTCACAACATGGTTTACCCTTAAAATATCTCATTTGGATAATTTTTCGAATTGCCACGATAATGGGGACCCTCAATAATGGAATCTTCCAACCCAATCAAAATAGTTCACGACATCCGGTAACAAGTGATTCACGGGAGACAATTTTGTCAATGTAAACAAAGATGATATATTACTGAATTCAGAGGTCATTGAAATCGAGAACAATTATGAATGGTTGTAGCGCAGTTCACATTTCACCAAGATAATGGGCGCCATGACGTTATATATGTATGTAAAACCTCCGACCCTGGAGCGAGGCTAGATTTGACCCAAGGGTCACCATTTGAATAAACTTGGTAGAGGACCATCAGCTTATAGTAAATGCAAAATATTAAACCTCTGGCTCTTGTAGTTCAGAGAAGTAGATTTTGTTTAAGTTTTTGCCTATGTAAGTCTGTTGGGGCCAGATTTTACCCCAGGGTCACCATTAGAACAATCTCATTAAAATCATGATTATCCTAATTACGCTTGGATATTCTCTGCTATTGGATCTGACAACTTTGAGTTCACGTCTGATCGACCTTTCATCTTATCAATATTCAAGAGAAGATCAACTACATTCAACCAATGAAATTGCGCGTTTCATAGGCACTTCAGATGACATTCGAGTGAACTGAACAAACAGAAATCTACATATCCGAATAAAGATAAAGTCTTTGTGTGTTATTGCTGTGTTATTGCACAAAAAATTCAAAGAAATGCACTAAATGACATGTTTTACATCAAGATACGAAAAAAATCATGGGCTGTCATGTGTATTTTGAAAATATATATTCCACCGAAATTATTACGACATTAGAAATTCTAAAAAGTAAGCCACAGTACATCTGTGATAGCTCAGTTGATAGTGTACTCGACCGCTGACACACGAGTGTCATTTTAGTGTGGGGATGTTATATCTAAGCAAGTAAGCATTGAATTAACATTTCAAGCATCTAAAGTGATTATCAATATATTTATTTACCTATTTGAACCGGAATATTTTTATATTAATCTTTTTAAAGTGGTAGCGGTCAACCCTTTTAAGACAAAGTAAAAAATTATTAAAATTTCCTACATTTGTTATTATTCAGGTCAAGAGCCACGCGATCGTGACCGGTGCGAAGATAAATACTTCCCGCAAAATCCATACAATTTCAAAATTGTGACCAACTTTTCCTTTTGGCACTCACAATTCTCTGAACAATATCCAATTGTTTATCTTTAAATTTTAAATCCTTAAATTATGCTCCGAGAAGAGTTTCTTCCACTCCTGAAAACGCTTCATGTTGGCAGTTGATAGAGGAGTTATTTGATGATGGGAATATGAATGCCTTCACCGCGCGCGAGAATATCACAGGAATTTAATTAATACGCAAAATGACAATATGGCGGATCTAGTGAACAAAACTGTACTTCAAAACATAAATCTTTTTTTTGTGTCACTACAATCGATAAAGGTGCAGTTTTATCATTGCAACCTGGTATAATAAACATTAATTGATTGATTTGTTAGGCTAATTTATCGTAAAATATCTAACCGACGCCGCAAACACTGTTGAAAGTGCATGACTGTTTTTTTTTTGTCATCCCCCTGTTTTCACTAATAGTTGTTCCTTTGACCCTAAAAAGCCATTTAAAAAAAGGGAAGAAAAAGGCTTTTAGTGTCACAGAAGGCTCGGATTAATAGGGGTAGGAGTATTTGAATTTCAACTAGGCAGTGTACAATTTTAAAAGCACAAGTTGTGTAAGTGCTTGTAAGGTTACAGAAAGTGTAAGAAATAAAAAAAATTACTAAATATGTGTTTACTTTCGTTTTCATTTTTTGCATTGTCAGCCAGTAAAGTCAGCCAGTAAAATATATGTTATGATAATGTGTTTGTTTTCTGAGGTGTCATTAATATTTAACATAAGTTATGCCTTTAGTGCATCAACAAGGATCGACACCACTAACTACTTGTATTAACTCGGGTCCAAGTAGGAAGTTCTTCGACTTGGAGTTCCAGGAACTGGCAAAATTATCTTGGTGGAAAAACGGTCAACCAATTTTGTTGAAAAGATTGTTTCTGTCCGACTCTAAATTAAGAAAGCCAATAGTTGTCATATTGCACATTATTTATACCAAAATAATGACTTACCCCCAACACAAGTTCGAACGAATATTACATGTTTTGGTCTAAATATTCTGATTTTAAAAACGAAAGTTGATTTTTTGATGTTTTTCCGGATCTCTTTCAGGCTGTGGATTAACCAGGTGATCGTTACCGACCAATCAAAGGCGATATTACGCAGCGTAACGAATCGGAACAACCGGAACTCTTCGCCAATTTCCGTAATAGACCGCTTCCATTGACTGGTCCCCTGTCGTCCTTGTACACATCACGTTTTACTGTTCGTCGCCAAAGAATAGTAACGATTGGCCACCAGTCTACCATTTATATCGAGTACGGAAATTGGCGAAGAGTTCCGATCGGAACTCTTCGGCAATTTCCGTACTCGGTAAATCACTCGGAACTGCCTCGTCGGATTCCGTCACTCGGGATTCCGAGTACGGAAATTGGCGTAGAGTTGCGATTGGTCGGATTTCGTCAATCGGAGTACGGAAAATGGCGAAGAGTTCCGATCGAGTTCGTCGGTAAATGTGACGGAATCGACCGATCGGAATCCGACGAGGCTGTTCATACATTTTATACAATAGGATGGGTGTATTGAACAACAGAAAACAAAATGCAGAAAATAGATGTACTAGAAAGCCAGTACGAGTCGACGACCGTCTAGGCTAGCTAAATGTGCATTAAAGTGACCCAATCAATATAATTTAGAGAACTCCGTACTGATTACCAGATAGAAAGCTAGTTCAACGACCGTCTAACTAAATGACAAACAGTTCAGACCGATTTTTGGGTATTATAGGGAACTTGAGAGATATGGTAGATATGATAATATGCTCAATAATGTCGTGTTTTCGAGCCCAGCAGACAAAACATGCAAGCTGATCCACTCGGCTGGCAACAATGTAGTTTTATTACATTATATTTATAATTTTGATAGAGCATCATCAAAAAAAATGACCAATCAGTGACCAGAAATAAGAACTAACCAATTAGTCTGGTACCCTTCCCCTACTGCGCTCGCTACTCTCTCTTCCCACGAAGAGAGAGTAGCGAGCGCAGTAGGGGAAGGGTACCAGACTACTAACCAATACATTCTGGTAGGTGATAAACTCGGTCTTTATCCTTAATGTTCAACCAAATTTACTGTTAAAATTAAGGTATCTACAGTGTGATTCTTTTAAAACCCTGCATATTTCAAGCACATTCATGCAAATTGACTCAATATATGTATCTTTTAAAATCAGAATCTTCAAAATTATCATCTTTTTACTCTGCCAAAGAATTTTTATTTTACTATAGAACCTAAGGATAAACACCGAGTAACACAAGTTATATCACCTACTGAAAATAAAATCTCAACATCACTGCAATGCAAAATTATGAATATATGAGATAATGTGATTGATCCTGGAGCGTTGTGCCTGCGTTGTCATCAGAATAAAAAATCGCCCCAACGCGTCCACCGGATCAGTCCCATGTTATACCTATATCAATAATTAGAATTGTTTTTCACAGTAATATACTTATTACCTTATAGTTACATGAAGGAGTTATATTACCTATTGAGGAAGGTCTTTTATAGCAATTGAGGGACTAGGATGCCTAAAATTACAAGCGCATCCCTTGTCTCCCTCAAAGGTATTCAGACCGATTTACTCACTAAATATAGGGTATTATATGGAAATTGGGAGATATGGTAAATATGGGACATGTTCAATAAAGTCATAAATAGTTTATTACTTTTAAACAAAGGGGGTTATGCTGTAGGATATGGTTAAAAGATGGGGGAACTGAGATAATAAAAGATTTAGATTTTCTTTTCTTTTCGAAGTGGGTGGCTTTAATATAGTCACCAAGAGCGCTGAAAACCAATTGTTTGTGTCTTTTTTCGGGGTCGAGTAAATTATTAAGGTTTAGTGGGATTGAAATGTGCTGGAGTTTAGATTTTAATTCGTCCTGTTTTGTGTCGAGCTGACTGCATTCAAGAAGAAAGTGTTCAGTGGTGTATGGGACCGAGCAGGAAGGATAGTTTTTGGAAAGATCCTTAATGATGTGGCTTCCTAGATTCGCAGGTAATAAGTTATATCCCATTCTATGTCTGGTTATAGTTTTAGTAAGGATTGTATTGCCCGAAAACAGGTCATGATTTCTAAAGTTATGGCTAAGTCTAGTAAAAGTGTTGAATTTATTTGTCTGATTAGTTAGGTAATGATTTAGTTTAACATTAATTGTTTTACGGATACAGGAATAAACTTCTGAAGGTCCAAATGCTACATGTTTATCAATAAAAATATGGTCCAATCCAGCTTTACAAGCTAGGTCGGCCTTTTCATTGCCGGAAATATTTACATGGGCTGGGCACCATTCTAAATTAATGGATACGCCCAGTATGTTACAATCGTTAAGTAATGTTAATATGTCCGAAATTAGGTCCGGTCTCGATTTGCTTTTTCTATCTTAATGGCGGTAAGGCTGGAAAGGGAATCGGAGAAAATAACTGATTTAGTAGGTTTATTTTTGAAAATCCATTTAAGGGACTTAATTATTGCAATCAGTCGGCAGTAAAAATGGATAGACCATCAGAGATTCGAATAATTTCGCTAATGTTTTGAGACGGGATTACAAAGGCAGATGCCACGCGTTCTGTTCCAGGGTCCTTTGACCCATCCATAAGTTTACATGATAGTTATACTTGTTACCAATATGTTCCATAAAAGCTTGTTTTATAATAGATGGGTGGTCCTGTTTGTTAATAATATTTGAAAGAGAAGTATCAACTTTTGGTAAAGCTAGAGTCCATGGTGGCATGTCTCTAGTATTAAAATCTGCTATGGTGATCTTATTTAATTTATATTCCACTGTCAAGTTTAGTGTTTCTGTACCGAATGGTTTAGGCTTATTACGAAATTTATTTTTATAGTATGTATTTATAATTATATCATTTACAGGATTTTGGGATCTTTTTGTTTGGGTCCTGGCCCAGAACCCCAGCAACTGCTCCTCTCGATGTAAATGGAGTGGTAATACTCCCGCCTTATGTTCTAATAAATGTTTAGGCGTGCTATTTAGCGCCTTTAGTGCTATCCTCAATGCCTTATTTTGAATAATATCCAGTTTATGCAGTAGAGACGGAGCAGCACATGAATACACATGGGATCCATAATCAATTTTAGATCTAATGAGGGTTTTATTTAAGACAATTAGTGTTTTTCTATCGAAACCAAAATCTGTTCCTTGCAGCATACGTAATAAGTTAAGGTCTTTTTCACATTTGGCTATAATATTATAAATATGTGCAGAGAAATTTAAACGACGATCCCAAATGAGGCCTAAAAAGGTAACTGTTTTACAAAATACAATTTTGGTATCCCCTAGATATAGATCTACGGTATCACAAGAGGAATTACCAAATATAATGCCAACGGTTTTGTTTGGCGATAACTTAAATCCCCATTTATTTGCCCATTCCCAAATTAAATTTAACCATTTTTTCTGTTTTCCCCAGTAATCCATGTACTGCTGTCGTCAGCAAACTGGCTAATTTCCATGCCAGAGTCTTTTAAAATATCAGGGAGATCATTAATTAACACATTAAAAAGAAGGACGGAGATAGTTGAATCTTGGGGCGTTCCTCTCTCGAGCGTTTCCTCATCTGAAAACGAGTCGCCAACTTCATATCCTGAAGGAAAGCCTTGATAAAATAAAAGCAATTTCCTCTTATTCCGAGGTCAAATAATTTAGAAAGGATGCCGATGTTCCAGGTAAGATCAAAAGCTGCCTGTAAAAAGATATCTAATACAGAATGGCTGATGTTTTTCGCAAAAATAATATCGTGTTGGAGTCTAGCTAATTGATCTTGAGTGCTTCGACCCTTTCTAAACCCAGACTGATATTTATTAATTAAATTCTTTGATTCTAGGAAGTGTTCAAGGCGGGTTTTGACCATGAATTCCATGAGCTTACTAGGATGGGAAGTAAAACTTATAGGGCGATAGGATTTGGGGTAATTGATATTTTTATTAGGTTTAAATATTAGGATAACGCAGGCCAGTCTCCAGAAAATGGGATACTTTTTGGAGGACCAAATATTGTTATAAAGGCAGGGGCGTAGCTAGCCCTCTATTCATGTGGATTCATAATTGTGCTAGGGGGTCCGGGGGCATGCCCCCCCGGAAAATTTTGAAAACAATGGTGCAGTCTGGTGCATTCTGGGCGTTCTGAGGTGCTTTTGTCAGAATCATGTGGATTCAGCCGCGTACTCGCGTATAGGCAGCTACGCGCCTGAAAGGGAAAGCCAGATATGAAGAGTGGAGTCAGGCATGTGTTTGAATAAAACGTATGATATTTTATCAGGCCCCACGGCGGAGTTCTTTCTGCTGTTTATTGCTTCTTTCAATTCGAATAAAGAAAAAGGCATATTGAGTAAATGGTTGAATTCATCATCATCTGCTTCATTTATTTTAGCATTGAAATTATCGTCGAAGTTACTTTGGTATTCATTAGTAGTTTGATTGAGATTTGTTTTGCTAGAGACTTGGGGAAAATGTTTCCCCAATAAATTGGCTTTATCATTACTAGTGGTGGCATATTGTAAAGAAGGATAAAGATATCGGTCAGGGAAAGCAGCATTCAAGGACGACAGTCAACCACAAAACATGTCGCCCGTAATTAATACATTTTTGTTTGATGTTCCTTTATTTTATTTGTAATTTGTTTTAGTGAGCTTATATCACAATTTCTGGAGTATATATTGGACAATAAAAAAGTGTAATCTTTAAAAACAAGTGATATCCTTTTTTTAAAAAATGTTTCAATTCATGCCTGAATCCAGGAATCGCTTTAATATTATTTTGGCTGAATTTTGTTTCTTGTATACGGAGTATATCCACTTCGGGATTAAAGATTAAGATCTAAAAATATATTGATTTCGGTGTGTTTTATATGTGTTTACCCACCCCACCCCCACCCCACCCATTAAAGGAAATGTTAAGCACCACAAGAGTCCTTATTTATATAAGGACCCTGGCACCACAGAGAGCTAACGTCTACAGGTAGGTTTTCAAAACACGCCCTTTTCATGAATCTCCGCCTCCCACTCTGTATCATAGGAGATTAGATTATGTTGATAGAACATGGCGGGTTCAGCTGTAGGGCCTACCACCGCCGGCATTATTTTTCAAAAGTGATGAAGAGTGCGGGGTGTTTTTAGATCAGTTAGAAATAAACAATAGTTCTAAATGCGTGGATTTTTTAATAGTTTAATTTATCGATGAGAGGTAAGAAGAAAGCAGACCACAACAGTACCGTAACTAGCCACAAATGGACACCGAGAATTATATGGGGTGAGAGGGGGTGTAGTGGGGTAGGGGCGTATCCATGGGTGTGGGGTGGGTGGAAGCAGCGCACCCGGCGTGCATCCCCTTAAATCCGAAAAGTAGTAATTCATATATATAAAAGTGTTTGTTTTTTATTTGTTGGTTGTTGAGGGAGAAGGTTGGGGGCAGGGGCGGATCCAGTGTGTGTGTGGGAGGGGGGGGGGGGGAGGCACCCGCAAATCCGCAAATAAAATCTGAAAAGTAATGATAACCCATATAATTTATATAAAATCTTAAAAAGCGTGTGTTTTTTTGTGATTTTTTTGTGTTAGGCAAGAAAGACCTTAAAGGCGCTAAAACTCACTGCCACGAATGCATGGAGCGTTCTAGTGACCACGGGCCGAGCGTTCTAGGGACAACGGGCCTGTAGCAGTAAATGACCTTCTGGACTTTCTGTAAAACAAATCGATGTGGCTTTTAGAAGCCATGCCTCATTACTTGCCTCGTTATTGAAATAGAAGCCTCAGTTAATTTGACAAAGATGCATACATGCATTAATAATATTTACTATATTAGTTTAACCTTGGTAAACGGTAAGAAGGGACACACTTATATGGTAATTACCACAGTGAGATTTACTTTATGAATGTACGTAGCATTCATTAAAGATGTGTTTTAAATTTGAGAGAAAGGATCCATTTGACATAGATGCATGTATTAATATTATTTTCTGATCAAACATGCACCATTTAATATAATTTTAACCTTCTTAATAAGGCAGAACTGACAAACTTAGATGGTAATTACCACAGTGAGGGTTACTTTATGACTAGAGCATTTATTAAATATTTGTCTTTAATTTGAGAGAAAATATTAATTTGATATACATGCATGTATTAATACTATTAACTAATGTAACATGCACCATTTAGTATCATTTTAGCCTTGTTAGTAGGGCAGAAGGGACACATTTAGATTGTAATTACCACAATGGGGTTTACTTTATGAATATAGCATTCTTTAAAGATGTGTCCTTAATTTGACAGAAAGGATTGATTTATATAGATACATATATTAATACAATTTACTAATGTAACATGTGTCGTTTAATATCATTTTAAACTTGTTAATAGGATGGAAGGGACAAACGTAGATGGTAATTACCACAGTGAGGTTTACTTTATGAATATAGCATTCGTTAAAGTTTTGTCTTTAATTTGACAGAAAGGATTAATTTGATAAAGATGCATGTATTAATACTAATTACTAGTCTAACATGCACCATTTAACATAATTTTAACCTTGGTAATAGGTCAGAAGGGACCAATTTAGATGGTTATTACCACAGTGAGGTTTACTTTATGAATATATCATTCGTTAAAGTTTTGTCTTTAATTTGACAGAAAGGACTAATTTGATATAGATGGATGTATTAATAATATTTACTAGTCTAACGTGCACCATTTAATATAATTTTAACCGTGGTAATAGGTCAAAAAGGACAAATTTAGATGGTAAATACTACAGTGAGGTTAACTTTATGAATATAACATTCGTTAAACAAATTGTCTTTAATTTGTCAAAAAGGATTGATTTGACCTAGATACATCTATTAATACTATTTACTAATGTAACAGGTGTCATTTAATATTATTTTAACCTTGTGAATAGTGCAGAAGGGACCAATTTAGATTGTAATTACCACAGTGAGGTTTACTTTATGAATATAGCATTCATTAAAGCTTTGTCTTTAATTTGACAGAAAGTACTAATTTGATATAGATGGATGTATTAATACTATTTACTAATGTAACATGCACCATTTAATATCATTTTAACCTTGCTAATAGAGCAGAAGGCACAAACTTAGATGGTAATTACCACAGTGAGGTTTACTTTATGAACATAGCCTTTATTACATATTTATTATGTAACGTCATACAAACAAAACAAGTTCATCAGACAAATGAATTGTACCTTATTTGTTTTTAGCTCCTCACCAAAAGTAGATGTTTTTACTGGGAATTGAGGCGCAAAAAGGCACAGTTGTTGAATGCAGTAGAAATATTAATATTTGTTTATAAACCCTTTTGCCATCAAATAAAAAGTTTATTATAGTATATTATATCTGTGTCATCTTGTTGTATTAAAACTATGTATCGCACGATTAAACTTTAGTCGCCTTGATCTATTGGTAACTGTTAATTCTAGAGGATTAGTTCATGTGTACTGAAGAAACCACTTGTTAACCGTCTTTAATGCGAAAGTTGTAGTTTGTGCAAACGATATGAAATTGAAGTTTTATTTCTTAGTGTTAAATGGCTGAACATAAGTGTCACCAAATGTATGTGTGTTTAATGGACATATAGCCACCTTGAATTATTTTCATTGAACATTTTAGGCAGCAAGAAACTTTCCATGATGATCCTAATTACAGTAAGCCAGATAGAGGTTATATAAGCAATTTGTATAACTTCAGAATAAAGGAGTTCTGTAAAGGAAAATAATTCAAGACAAGCATATCATTTATTAAAGTTTGCACATTTAATTTTGCACATAGCCACTGATCAATATTAATGACTAAAGGTCATTAAACTTTTAAAGTTTATAAGAAAATAATGTTATGCATTTCAGTGTCACTGTATTTCAAATTTGATATTGAACAGTTGGATTCGAAAAAACAAAAGAAAATACTTTTGTAGATGTTTTGCTTCTTGAAAAGACAGACCTCAAGGTTGTCATATGTCCTTTTTATAGTAGTCGTGAAATAATAATTTAGTAAATGTGCTTGGCTATAAAAGTAGTAATTAAACAATAACACTATTAGGTTTAACCTAACGTTGGTCACACAATAGCTCCAATTTTATTTATGCATGTGTATATCTGCATAATTGAAAAAAATAATTTCATTTTATTTTAAAGGTAGTACATCGGACTTTTTTCTGGAAAAACTAACATTTTGAAAGATGTAAATGCATGATAAAAGCATCACATTAATCAAGAATGACATATTGTTTAAAATCTTAACCCTTGAAACTATGAAAAGTAAGTATTAAAATCGAACAGGAAATGCAGCTTTCACAAAACACAGTAAACCCCAAAACCACGCAAAAAGACATACAAGAATGGCAATAGTAATAATAAAGGCACATGACGTCACTAACACAAAAATAGTTGACAGTAGGGCTACCGCCTTGGAACGGCCAGTGGCAAAAACACATATTAACTGTGTAGAATGAACTTCCATGTAAGAATAAGGAGTCATTTTAGGCTCTTTCATTATGTTTATGTTATGTTTACCAGAAAAAAAAGTTATTTGTCAGTTTTAACTTGGATTCCTAGATCCTCACTGACAGTTTATGTACCACTTTTAACCCCTCAGAGTGTGTGAACTTTACTTCTGTGTATTGGAACTGGTAAAAAGTTAAAGAACAAAAGAACTGGTGTAAAGAGGCAAGTCATCGATAAGAACAAGAGGAGTGCCAAAATGGCCCTGAATCGGTTATCTGATGGTCTTTGCAAATATAAGAAAATAATGGTTAAACAAGGTTATGAAATAATAACAGAATTATATCTCGAGGTCGGTGGATTTCAGGCACTTTAAGTGTATATATTGTGAAAGGATGGGGATCTCAACGGTTTCCAGGTATGATTCCGGTGACCAATGCTGACTGGATGGTTGTTTGTATCCGTCTATTCAGGTCAAGTAAGTTTATGGTCATAATATTGGGATCACAGCGGTTTGCAAGTTATGACCCGGGGTGGTGATAGACACCAGGCCTGATGATGGTTCAATGGTTATATCCATCTGTTCATTCCCAGTAAGTGTATGTAAGCTTATAGGGCGAGCATCTCAAAAGATTTCAAGTTATGACCTAGAGTTTATGTTCCAATGGGTGTGCATAGACCACAAGGCCGATACTGGATGTTCGTATATATCTGATCATGTTGACTAAGTGTATAACTGGTTTTAGAGAATACAATTTTTTCTCTCAAATATGACCACATGGTCATTTGAACCAACTTGATAGAGGATCATAAGATTATGGTACATGCAAAATATTAGACCTTTAGCTCACGTAGTGTCAGAGAAGATTGTGTACGGATTTTCCTTTATAACTGTAAAACTGTGACACACGGGATGGTGCCAGATTTGACTCCATATATAAAGGACCATAAGTTTATGCTGCATGCACTATTATGAGAGCTCTGTATCTGGTGGTTTCAGAGATTTTATCCCTATGTAAGTTTATGTGAAACATATGACCACTGGGGCGGAGGGCCAAATTGTATCGCAGAGTCACCATGTTAACAAAATTTACTATTGGTAATTTATTTTTTGTTGCGCCCCCAAATCACCCTCTCACTACACACTAAAAGCCTAAAAGCTGAGAAGTTTCTAAAATTTTAATAAAGATCACGCACGCACGCACGCACACGCCCCTCTCCGACACGCCAATCTGAAATTATGGATCCGCCACTGACTATATTCATGCATGTTCTGCCACATACCCACCAACCCATACGCACGTACGTATATGCGTTTTCATAATAGTAGCTATTGTAGCAGACTTTTGTTTTCACGATGATTGTAATAAGTAGGATTTGATTTTCCATGCTTTTTAGGGTAATATTATTAAGATTTCGGTTTTCTTTGACAATGAGAACAATTGAGGAGTGGTTTACAAAGTTATCGCCCTTGATGTTTGCAAATATTTACATTTCAGACTGAGTACACAGCAACTTCAGTAAACGAGTTCTGATTCTCACCAATATTTAGTTGAATATTTTTTGGACAACTACACCATGTGTACCTGTCACGTAGTTGTTTTCGAACACATATGAAATTAGGTATGGCACTATTGTTTATAGGCAAATTGTTGGAATCCCAAATGAGAACGAATGTGCACCTCTTGTTCAGATTTGTTTTTGTTTTGTTATGATAAAGGTTTCATATTTAGTCATTTACTAGATACGCTTAGGCAGATGTAATCGAAGCCTTTTATTATACCTCTGTGTACAAGGATATATTGGACAATTACAACACTTTCCTTTCTACTATGGTTACTACATATACGTTCTTTCATAAAGATCTTCACCTCCTCATAGTTGCTATATTTTCTTTACTCGATTTACATCTCGCGATTGAAACTGAGAAATAATAAGCAAACACTATGACAAGAGAGATCAGTTTAATTAATCCCGACCTAGACGGCTGTTCTCCGATCAGTTTCTTACGGAGTCCATGCTTCTCAACTTATTCTTTTTTCTAGAGTTTGAAATCGAGATGAGGACTTCAATATTCGTTGCCAGAGCAGCAAGGAATATTCCCTTCTCGACTTTTATACCATAATTAGTTTCTGACTAGAAATAGGATATGGATCACATTTAGTGATAATTCTAGTTTTAAACTGTAAGCATGACTCTATTACACTATTTAATATATTGGGTCTCATGGATCAAGGCGACACAATCCGCCGGACAGTATTCAAGTTTATGATGTGTTTAAGAAACGTTTACAAACTTCTTAACCAAAAGTTGCCTGTTCAATCAATCAGAACCTAGAATTGAAGCTTAAGGTCACAGAAACACCAATGTTGGTTGGACAGTTATTAATAATCATATGTAACAAAAGTGCAAATTTTAAATCAATCATTTAGATAGTATGCAAGATGTTTTGGAGCAACTCTGTCAAACGTGATACCCAAACATTGACGCCACTCACTCGCCTTCCAACGAATCTCGTCAATAAATGCATAAGTACTATTATATTTACAAGCTAAATTAAAGGTCCATAACTGTATTGAGAAATCCAAAAGCTACCATTATCGAACGGATTCTAAATATCAGCCAGTATCCAAAAGCAACCTATATGTTAATGTTATTAAGACCACACTAAAAGATATGGTTTAAACCCTACACAATTAAAGATAGTTGTTGCAATAATCATATTTTCTAAGTAAAGTAAGGGCCATACCTCTATTCCAAAATGGCAAAACAATTTGATGTATCATAAACATTATTGACATTTACTGGTATTTTATTTGTATATAAAATGTCCATCCCAAAAGTTGTTTAATTTTCAACAAAACTTGATTAATCAACATAAACTCAAAACAAAAATGTATTTTCGTAGATAATCAGGGGCCATAACTCTATTTATAAAAGTCAAAAGTCCACGATGATCGTAAGGAAGTGACGTCTGTTTGATATAAGGCTTCACAGCTATTTTAGTTAAAATCTAAAATAAGTTAAAGAAGCTTGCACCTAAGCTTTACCCGAAATGTGCATTTTTGTTAAGTGACTCAGAGGTCATAACTCTATTCTGACGAGGAGAAAATCGGCCTTGATCGTAAGAAAGTGGCATCTTAACGATATAACTTTTCACAGTGTAGTTGGTTTTAACCGAAAACAATTTACAGAAGTTATTAACAACGTGCATGTAAGCTTTAGCCAAAATGTGGATGCCCGTCCCTCCATCCATCCACCTGCCCGCCATTTTCAATTCTATTCTTAAACCGCTTTCAATTAAAAAAAATGTTGAAAATTGCAATCTGCATAAACAGAATATAATAAGGCGTGCTTAAGTACCTGATTCAACAAAAAATCAGCTGTGCTCGAGGGTGCGCTCTGTATTTCCAAGACAAAACACTGATCGAAAACTGCTGAAAATGAACAAAAATGTCATTTTTTGAAAGAAAAGGCCTTGTTTGTGGGACTCTTAAACTCATTTAGAGCCTTCAAACGTACTTGTAATGAGTTTAAATATTGATTCAGTTCATTTGTAGCTAAATTAGATGTTCAAAACTTGTGCATTAAAACTTTCAATATTGGGGGCCAATTTTGTCCCTTATCATACCTATATAGTCGTTTGCATTTTTATTTATAAAACTGTACTGAGAGTATATTTACAAAAAGTACATTGTATTTATTGCAATTCTGGGGGTGCCTACCTTTAGTGAAGTCTTAGAGGCTGAGAGCATTACATTATCCCCAGTTTGCTTATCATATTTGAGTGTATCTAAGATAGTTCTTTAAGATAGTTCTTTAAGACAGTTTAGTTTTTTTCAGCCAGTCTTGTTTAAAAATAGGAATTGAAGGCCAAAAGGCTATAATGTATGCCTATGGGAAATGCAATAGTGGTTAAGCTTTCAGTCGAATGATTCGTCCCAAGGCTTGTTCGTAGCATACAGTTTATACAGTTTTTACTCAATATTGTTCACAATATATGTCTGTCCGTTTTTACTTCGATTGACGTTTATTACCGGCAAATTGTAATCAATTTAAATCAACAATAACTTAAATAGGTACTTTATTTGTTCATTTGTTAAGTCAAACTAATTTTGGGGACGAAACATCCGTGATGCAGATGCAATTAACTCTTCCGAGTACCCTTCTCATATTCACAATATGGGTAGCAGTCTTAAGCAAGTGCTGGGACCCTGCTTTGTAGATTTACATTCATACCGGAAACCAGTTATGTCTGTGAAAAGCGTACATCACCACATCTCGGTTTTGCCACAAAAAACACCTTTGTATAGGAAATTTAACAAACTTCGGTGAAAAATTACAATAAAGTTGTTTATTTGTTATGTTTTATTACTAAGTTAACGATTATGTCTCTTTGTTTTTGTCAAAAGTAGGTAGTTCTCGTGACTACTCAGTTTGGACGTCTAGGTAGTCCGAGACAAATTCTGGTGGTCTCGGACTTCAGGACTACCGTTGATGTCGAACCCTGCATGATATGGGTTTCCGTAGAAAATGCGTTTGCGTTACGAAATGCAAAGAATACCATTAATCCATACAGTGGTTTCGTATATAGCACAGTTTCGGCTATTGATATGCAAAAAAAATCACGAGTGTATCTTTCCGGGTAAACCAAAAGTGGTTTTTGCAGGATACGCGAAGTTGAGTACCTGCCTATTTAGATTTGGGCATTCTTGACTTGAGTTTCGATTTATATAAATAAATTTACAATACAATTACAGAAATAAGTTGTTAATAGAGGGCCATGGTGATTTTTGTTGTCGATAATAGTTACATAATAGCCCGATGGCTTTAGCCAGATGGCCATGCACTAGGAGTGCCATTATTGACAAAAGTCACACTGCGGCGATATATTTGCCTTTTTATTACATATCTAACTACCGCCTCTCACCGCTGAATCCCACTGGTAGCTCGACTTGTCGAGTGAGAAAGTATCATTTTTTATGAATGTCGGAAGGTATAAAGTATTGGTTTTGCCCATGACAAATGGTGTGGTATGCCTCTACCACTATATAAATATTGCATCCCTGTGAGGTTGACAGTGGATCAACTTGAGGAAAATCATGTCGACCGAGGCGAAGTCAAAGTTGACATTATTTTTACGAAGGTTGACAATAACCACTGTCACCCTCACTGGGATGCAATATTTTATTATACCGAAAAATGGGAAGTTTTTTGTTGAAATGAAATATGCACAAAAGGTCTACTTCGTTCTTATTAAAAAAGAGGATGTTTTTATCTACTTATTAACCATTTTTGATTGAAGTACCTTTGATTTAAGTACCACGTCATTGTCAACCAAAACATTATTCATATCTTTTAAAAAGAAATGCACATTACATCAACATCTTAGAAATATAAATAACATAATGCAACTACTAATAAAGTGTTCAACGATTCATTTGCGCATAGCGTGTTGATCATGGGAAAAAATAATATATACTAGTATTTATAAACTTGCTGTGAAGTCGGATTTCGTCAGCAATAAATGTATCGTTTCCTCTGATATGTCTAATTTCAATATTGTACTCTTGCAACATTAAACTCCACCTCATTAATCTCAGATTTTTGTTTTTCATTTCATTAATAAATGTGAGGGGGATTGTGATCACTGAAGACAACTATCAGTGAAACAGATTACTCAATAAGTTGGTCAAAGGTTCAGCAATGACTGAAACATTATGACAACATTTTCTTATAACAATCAGCCACACCAAGAAAACGCATCAGTTGCTTTTTTACAAGTCGGTACAGGAAATTCAGAGATAGCCTTAACTATAACCTGACCATGTCCCACTTCGTGTCCTAAAAACCTGACAACAGCGCGAAAGAAATTATTGAATTGATTGAATTGGACTTTATAGTTGCACCAACAGCTAAGGTCATATGGCGACTTTCCAGCTTCCATTGGTGGAGGAAGACCCCAGGTGCCCCTCCGGGAAATTTTCGTGCACGGGCGGGCACCTGGGTAGAACCACCGACGTTCCGCAAGCCAGCTGGATAGCTTCCTCACATAAAGATTCCTAGGCCGCTGAGGGATCGAACCTACAGCGGTGAGGGGCAAGTGATTTCAAGTCAGCGACGTTAACCACTCGGCCACGGAAAGAAATTAACATTTGTTGAAGTCGACTGTTAACTTCGCATCTGCAAGACGGTCAGATAAACTTCTTTATGGTCCGCAGATGGTCTTCCCATGTGTTGTTGTAAATGATGACGTCGTCCATCCATCCAGATCAGTGCCCAGTTGTTCAACCATCGGTTAGCTTAATCCTTGGTTAATGTAAACTTTCAAAGTACAATTTCTCATAAAAATATGTTTTGTACTACTGAAAGTTTTTAATTTGCATTTCTTCTTAACATAATGCTTCACATGCTCAAGTTCGGAGCAACAAATGCAGAGACATATTTGATCTTTTTATAAGAAGGTACTTGCCAAAATCATTTTAGAAGATCGAATTTTGTAGCGTATTTGGTATTTTCAATTTTTATCAATACAGTCATCAATTCATGGAATTGGAAATGAGTCAGTTTGACTGTTCTATAGTCAGAACACATCCGGTAAGTATTATTCGGATTTGAAACTAGAAAACATGGTGAACTCCATACACTTTTACTTGGTTCAATGAAATCATTGTCCAATAAGTATTGAATTTCTTCTTTAAAATATTGTTGTTCGAAGGATTCTTTCTGTATGGATGCTGTTTTATCCAACATCGACATCATAAACTATTGTGTCTGTTCTTGTTGGAAAATAAGTGCTCATATTCATATATCAATTTTGTTCATGTCTCTGATGAATCTGGACGTGACAGTTTCTCGTCGAGATTTTTCAAATTGTCAATGTTTTTGTAGTTAAGCTAAACCAGGAATCATTTTTGTCAAAATGTTCATGTTCATTTTGTTACTCGGCACTCGAATTTTCAAGTGGGACAGAGCAAACTACATTAACTGAATTTTGAAGAAGGGCTATCTATTATTTTAACAATAATATGACAAAGTTGACGTTGTTTTCGCCTTCGGACAGGAGTATTGATAATTATATTTAAATCCTTTTTTTCTACTGTATATGGGCCATGGTACCTAGATTGTTAAGGTGCCTAACGGCCAAAAGAATAAAGTGTATGCCTTCATCCCAGTCCTTATTTGTGTCAAAACAATAATACCTAATCATGTTTTTCCATTGGTCTGATGAAATCTTTCCAGAGCACCTTGGCAGGATGATAGGCAGAAAGACTTAAACGGTCGAATGCCTAACTCATGCATGACCCTGTTGAAATATACCAGGCATAACATTTTACCCTTGATCAAACTGGACATATTATGGAAAGCCAACTAATGTGAAAAACTTGACCAGAGCCTTCACAATATAGTTTGTCTTAATATTCCGAAATGGAATAGCCTTGTTGACGCACACATAATTGTCAACAGATATTGACTACCAAACTTGGTCTTAGGCAAGGGGCCAACACAGTCCTCTATTATTTCATTGAAAGGTTCCTCAAATGCAGGATATAGGTTGAAGATGGGCTTTGGGAATCGTCTGATTAGTTTTTCTATTATTTGACATGTATCAACCCTACAGTATTGTGAAATATCCTTTTTGAGATTAGGCCAATAAAAAGGACTCAAAATCCTATGATACGTCTTATTGACACCTAAATGACCGGACAAAGGAGTTTAAAGGGCTAAACTGAGAATTTCCTGACGATAAGACTAGGAACCACAATTTGGTAATTGACAGTCCATTCATCATCAGCTTTGACATCAGGTAGTCGCCTCATCAGGATCCCATGTTTAGTAAAATAACAAACTGTCACTTGTGAAACTTCTTCTTCACTAACGGCCCTGTCAAATAAGCAAGAAATCTCAGGATCTCTATGATGCTCATTTATAAGTTGTGATCCAGTAACCAAATCTGATGGCAAATAACTATTATGGAGAGTGACAGTAGTTCTTCTTTTAGTTGAATGATGAATATTTTAAAGTGTTTTCCCTATTAAGCATATGTACAACATATTACCTCTTTGGTGGGGCCAAATTTTACCCCAGGGTCACGACTTGAACAAGCTTGCTAGAAGATAATAAGCTAATGGTAATTGCGAAATATTACACCTTTGGGTCTTGTGGTTTCAGAGAAAATGGCTTTACCCTCTATAAATCTAACTATAACTCTAACTATATGAAAAACTGTGACGCCGGGGGGGGGGGGGGGGGGGGGGGCAGATTTGACACCAGTGTCACCATTTGAACAAAGCTGGTAGAGGATCATAATTTTATAATAAAGGCAATATATTAAACCTCTGCTCTTGTAGTTTCAGAGAAGGAGATGTTTTAAGTTTCTCCCTATAACGTATGTAAAACATGTGACCCCAGGGTCACCATTTGAACACACTTGGTAGATGACCAATACGCTTATAATAAAGGCAAAATATTAAACCTCTGGTTCTTGTAGGTTCAGAGAAGAAGATGTTTAAGTTTCTTTTCACAATATAAGTCTACCAGACCCCAGAGTAACTATATGAACAAACTTGGTAGAGGACCATAAGCTTATTATAATAATAATAACTTTAAGATTTCTCTATATAACTCTATAAAACTAATGGTTTAGGACCATTATCTTATGGCAAATGCTAAATATTAAATCTCTGTCTCATGTAGCTTCAGAGAAGGAGATTATTTTTTAAAAGTTTTGTCCCCTATATACGTCTATGTAAAACGTGAACACTGGGGCGGGGCCATATTTGACCCTAGTGTCACCCTTTGAACAAACTTGGTAGAGGACCATAAGATTATAGTAAATGAAAAAATTAAACCTCTGGCTCATGTAGTTTCAAAGAAGGAGATTTTTTAAAGTCCCCCCTCCCAATCCCACCCAATAAATGTCTATGTAAAACTGTGATCCCCGGGACAGAGCCGTATTTGACCCCAAAGTCACCATTTGAGCAGATTTGGTAGAGCTGATACTACATGTAATATATGCGAGCTCTGTGCCTTGTGGTTTCAGAGATGAATTGTTTAAGTTTTATGGTATATCACTCTATGCAAAACATGCAAACACTATATACAAACGTTGAACCCCCGGAGCGCAGCCATTTTTAACCTCGGGGACATCATTTGTTTAACTTTTAAAGTCTAAGGATTGGCGATCAATAATAAAGAACAAGAGTTGCGCGCAATATGGTGTCTCGCCTAAAGTGACGTGTCCACCAAACATGTTTCAAATGACCTTCATCTTTATAAAATTGAGGGTCTTCATCTTGATAAAATTGAGGGTTTATGCAACATCAAGTACCTTTGTCTGCATTCAGAAGGGTAGCGTTCATAGTTTTCCATAAAATGAACTAAATTCAAATATTGATGACAGACATTACCATTCCATAGACCGGATTCGGTAAAAAACCCAGACGCGTGTCCATATTATAGACAGTATCCCTTTAAAAAGTTAATTTAATTTAGCATGCAAAAATGTCCACTATTATAATTGGGGAGTATCATGTTACACAGAGGTGTTTTTTTTTTACTCTCACAAGTTGACATTTTAATCTAAGCATATATCCTGTTTTATCATGAACATGTCATTACAAATTATGGTGGTATCTGCTTGTGATGCAATGCGATAGTTTAAAGGCCAGTTTGAGTATACAAACTCCAACATGACCTTCATTATTCTATCAGAGAGGTTTAAACACAAATCTCTAAATCCTATTTAGCATTTTTAAAGCATTTGTAAACTCAAAATTTGGCATGTAAATACATTAAACATTACTCTATACAGATATATAAAAACAATTATGTCATGTATTTATTTTCTATAAAAAACATTTTTGAACTGAATCAAATTAGATGTTCTTTAATGGTTCATCAACACATTATAGGGTATTTACAGACACCCCAGAGAGAGGGGAAGGATACATAGGAATCCAGGAACCTGCCCTACTCTTACTATCAAATAGATTTCTATTAAATGTTCTTTAATGTTATTGGATGATAGACTCATGGATAACAATATAATTATTTTGTGTTTTATAAGCTCACAAATATAGTGTCCCTTTAAATAGAAGAATTATTTTAGCAAACTTGGTTGTTGTGTAATGTTTGTCAACATTAAGCATTTTAAGTGCTAAACTTTTAAATATAAAATTTTCTTTATTGTCACTGTCACTGAATCATTATTGTCACTAAAATATGTTTTTGGTTGGAGAGCTGGAAATTATTGGCATATGACAAGGAGGTTATATATGAAATTTGAACACTCTGCTCCAAAGATCAAAACAGTTATAATAATTTAACGCACTTTAACACATTCTTTTTGGAGACGGTACATGTATTTAAGAGGCAACTGACCTTGACACAGGGTCAGCTGGAGGCTGATAGTTACTGTAATAAGAAGAACTATAACATGTGATGTTATATATGAAATTTAAACACTCCACTCCAAAGGACAACAAAGTTAAAATAACTTTGACGGTACTTTGAAGCAAATTTTGACGCAAATGTTGACGCAAATTTGTCCGTCTTAATGTCATTAACTTCCAGCCCTCCAACTGACCCTGGGTCGGATTCAAGGTTACTTAGATACATGTACCGTCAATATTTGCGTTACAATTTGGTGACGTTACATGTATTTAAGTGACATTGACTAAGACCCCAGGGACTCATGTGTACAATTGCTTCAGGTTTTGGCAATATATGATAATGGCTGCCATCTTGGATGTCGCATTGACCTAATTTTTACAATTTTGAAAGGCATTGACCTCATGTAATCGGACCGGAAACATTACACAAATATTTAGGCACTCAGTGGGTTTGAACTCTGGACCCATTGCATGTGAAGCGGACGCACCGATATCGCAATAAAAGCTAGCTCTGCGGCGAGACCGTAACAACGCGCTTATAACCCTATCTATATACCACCCCACCTCCACCTGAGTCCTATTACACTATCATCCATGTGAAGTTTGGTCAAAATTGGCGATGCGTTTTCTGAGAAGCTTTTTTTAAAAGTTTGTCGCTGTATATGTCTATGCAAAACATGCAACATCGATCGCTATAAACAAACTTTGGGCCCCAGGGGCACAGATATGTTTGCCTCCGGGGACTTCATAAGTACACATTTTCTAGTCCAGGGTTTGGCAATTTTTTATTAATAAAGACATATTGTCGAAATCTGTTCAGTGGATCACGACAAGATTGTTTAAGGTTTTGACCATATAAGGTATCATGATTGTCGTATAGACCTAATTTGTACACTGTTCAAAGGCAATGACGTCAGTATCATCCACGTGTAATTTAGTCAAAACTGGTCAAGCGGTATTTGCGGGGAAGTTGTTTGAAGCAGAAGTTAACGACGGACTGACACAGAAGGACGGACCACGGACGAAGAGTGATACAATTGGCTCACATTTGAGTCTTTGGCTTACGTAAGCTAAAAAGAGGAATGTGAAGAACAAACATTGACACCAGAAAACGTCTTGATTGATGTGTGACCAAGCCCGTAGGGTGGCCCCGGTTGTTTGAGTAGTTTTTGGGGAATTAGATCGTATGGAGCCAACACCTACGGCTATGGTTGCTCTAGTCACAGAACTAAATTAGGATATCACGATAAACAAAGTCAACCGTGAAAACAACGAAAGTCCAAATTGTTCTTTTACGATTTTAATTTCATTCTCCTTCTTAATAATAACAAAGTCCGATATTCAAATGATAGCAATAACATGAAAGTTAACATGTAAGGCAACTGATTACTTAATGCACATGCTCATAGTAACAGTATCATATCTCCAAAATAATATCTAACACCAAGTGTTAACACTGACTCGATCGTATGAACGCCTAACTTCAACTCCCAACTTCAAACTCTGACTTTCAGACTCAGACTGATTTTACTCTTTTAACATTTTTCTAACCAAAAATTAGATGACATTTTTGAGAGAGAACCAAAATTAAAAAATGCCACATATTCTCAGAAGCCAAAACTGAGACGAGAATGTCTTTCATCAATTTTACAAACAAAACAACAAACCAAACATGTGTTGACTTCAGAAAAGAATTAAAATTGTCACTCAAAATATGTTAAACCTTTTTAATAAAACAACTTAATCTGTAGGAAAACAATATCAAAGCCAAGTAGGTAGGCATATGCCATACATTAGTAGTTACAGTTATCAAAAGATGTGAGCATCTTACAAGCCAACTATTGCAAACATATGTGTTTTATAAAATGTTGACTTTGCAGCATTAAATTTGGATTGGAATATCTTATTAAAATTTAAGTAATTGTTTATTAAAATTAAACATCAATTGCCATGTTAACAAAATATATAAAATTGAGATTATGCAATTTCACAAGTTGACATCTAAAATGTCACGGTCACATATTACACCTCCTTCAATAAAAGATTGTCCTCAATCTTAAGTCTTAATATCGTTTCTTTAATAACACTTCACAACAATACTTTATAGTCGCCAGTATATTGTCATGATAATGTTCCATTCATAATCACATCTGTATTTGTCCTGGTTTCTGAAAATCATAAAATCTTTAACATGCTTGATCAAAATGCAGTACTACAGCAGAATTGTCACCATCAATTCCTATACCTGTTTCTTCCGGGTAATTTTAATAATATAAACAAAAATGTCTGTTAACAAATTCTAAAATTTATACAAAAAAAAAAGATACCTAAAGCTTTACGTTAAAAAAATAGAATGTGCCTCTTTTATAACTTTTTAGTTTGTAAAGTGGGGATATAAATCAACATAGAGATATTCTCTGAGTCTGATCAGAAAGTTTCTGAGACAGTGAGAGGGAACCTGATGTATGGAAAGCCAGTGAGTTTTATTGGAACCAATTTGATAAACCTTGAAGTATGTTGTATTTTCAAAGTCTTGTGGGTCAAATGTGTAAGAATAACGTATAATTTTGCCATCAAATGCTTGACCATCATCTAAGAATCCTCGTTTGCTTTTAAACTCTTCCATTGGGATGTTCTTTCTTGTCATCTTAAATAATGTGTCCAAGTAAGGGATGATGAAGTCCTTTCTCTTGTACAAGAACATTTCTGGAACGTTTGTTTGAGAGATCTGATCATCAACACTATCATAGATGAGTAATTTGTTTGTGGATTCTGAGTGTGCATCTTGATGAAAGTTTTCCTTATAACCAATCATCTGTGGGTCTGGTCTTCGACAGCTTAAATTTTAAACCGATTCTTTGCTGAAAAACTTGTGTTGCCTAAGGGGTCTTTTTCTTGCTCTGCCTGACATTGTTCTCTTTGAATGGTATTCTCTAATGAAAACCGCAGGAATAGTGGAGGCAAACCCACAAGAATTACGTTTGTCTGGATCTTTCCAGCTGATCTGATAATAAAGGTTTCCATTTCCTCTCTTTGAAGCCAGAATTTTATTGATGTCGTTTACATTAAAAAGATTGGTTTGAGGTGGCTGTTTGTTATTGTCTGTGGAGGTTGACGGTTGGGTTTTGGATTTTCGATTGTCTGTTTTAGCGTTTGTGCTGTAGTGGATGGTTTAATGCTTATTTCTTTCTCCCTGTTGTTTAAAGTAGTTTTCCTGATAGCGGGTTTACCTGATGCTGGGTTCTTTCCTTTTGATTTATTCACATTTTGTTTTGCTGGGGGATCGTTGTGTTCGCTTCTGTTTTCCATGTTTTTGCTTTTCATTTCCTTGTTTTCCGTTTCATGGATTTCTTCTGTAATTTTTTCAGAATGGTTGCTGGAAATCTTCCCATTCTGGAGGTACATTAGTCGGCTGATCTTCAGGGTCGAAGTATGGTTTCATTCTTGTAGCATTGACAAGGGCCTTTACTTCTCTGTTCTCGCTACAACGACGGAGCCTGCATGTATGATTGGGTCCTAACTGTGAAATGTAGGAAGATCCTACCCATTTCCTGTGTAGTTTAGGTGCCTTCCCTACTGGTACTTTTGTGCAATATAACCATACTCTATCAGCTGGCTGAAATGTTGGCATTGCTGAGCGCTTGTCGTATTGAGCTTTGTATTTCTGTTGAAATTGTCTGATATTCTCTCCTGCAACCTTTTTAGCAGTTTCCAATTTTTTTTTGAAATCACATGGTAGTGTTTGATTTGGAAGCAGGGCTGTGTCAATTGGAAGTCGCATTTCTCGACCAAATAGTAGAAAAAAGGGAGACTGCTGAGTTGACTGCGTTGCTGGTGTCATGCGTTATGCCATCATAATTGAAGAAAGTAAGTCTGGCCAATCCAGTAGGAACGCAAGCCCTATGGCGTAGGAATATTTATCAAACAAGGTCACGTGATAAAATCGATAACAAAATGACATTATTGGGAAAATTGTCACTGGTCAGATTTATTCACCTCTTATTTATAAACTGTGATTATGACAAAACACAATCACAGATCGTTGTTAAAGTAATAATATTCACAAACTACATTGGTCGAACATAATTGGTGTACACTTCGTGTAATTCTCATTAATAGTTAAAGGTTTTTTTCAAAGGGATGAATTTAGGTCGTTTTAAGGTGTAAATTGCCAACAATGCGCTTTTAAATCAAAATCGATTTATTTCGTCATTTTAGAAGCGAGAATAAAAACAAATGCATGTATGCGTAGATAAATCTTTCCTCTGTCCATATGCAAATTTTAAATGAAATCGGAGACAAGTACTTTTTTTTCCCAAAATTAACTAACATGACCCACGGACTCAAAGACGGCATAATGCATATACATTTACCAACGCGACCGGGTACACAAGATATGATATAATTCCATTATTTCAATACATATTTTTCAAATGTATATATCCTTGCATTTCAGATTAAATTTCTGATCTATACATGCTTTTGGTTTATGCCGGAGTATTCAAAATAGGTTTTAACAAACCAAATTGCAACGGTACGTCGGGAAAGGAAATGAGAATGTTGAACATATATGTCGCAGTGCTAATTTTCTGAATCTGGAAAAATAGCAAAAAAATGAAGTTTTAACAGCGAGAATGAATTTTTTTTTATGAAAGTGTTCATTGACATGTCTACTATTAAAAAACAAAATTTAAAGTCAATCAGAAAAAAGTACTTTTTTTCCCCCAAAATTAACAAAGTACACCGTATTCGCTAAAATATGAACAATCGCCTTTCGAAGTTAATGTTCACGCGGGATATAAAACCATGATAATATGAAATCCTTTTTAAGAGATATATTGATTTAAACATTGTTCTGTATTTAATAAATTATTAGAGAAGAATGTTCACAGTCTTTCTCAAGGACACCATTACGGTAGTATCCCTGCAACCCCGCCCCTCATCCCACCCCCATCACCCTCCATACCGTATTGATTAAGTTGTATATAGCTGCGAATGCGCAGTTTTAATCAAATTCGATTTATTTCATCATTTTAGAAAGAAAAAAAAGCATGTAAGCGTAAATACATTTTTCCTCTGTAGATATGTAAAATATAAAAAAAAACGGAGGCAAGTCCTTTTTTCCCCCCGAAAATTAACGAAGTACACCGTAATCGCTTAAATACGCCGAATCGACGTTCCAAATCGATGTCAGCACGGAATAAAATTGTGGAATTATGAATTCATTTATAAAGATAAATCGATTTCAACATTGTTCAGTAGTTGTTATATTATTGATGTAGTATGTTCACAGTATTTATGGGAGCAACATTACGGTAGTATGACTGTATCCCTCCAACCCCGTTGGCTTCCCCACCTCCACCCATACACACAAATCTTTGTGTATTGCTGAGAAAGCGCCTTTTATTTAAATCGATTTATTTCGTCATTTTAGAAGCGAGATTAAAAAACAAAATCATATAGCTACATCTCTCCTCTGTATATATGTTGAATTTCAATAAACGGAGACAAGTACTAATAAAGTAACAGGGCCGTCCGACCCAAAAGGCAACATTCATATTCATTTAGAAAGACGACCGGCTACAGAAACAATTAAATAATTTCGTTATGTAAACACATATATTTAAAATGTATGTGTCTATTTATTTTACACTAAATTTTTGATCTATACATGCTTTGAGTTAATGTCAGAGTGCCCAATTTATTTTAACAAACAATGTTGCAACGGTATATCGGAAAATGAAATCATGATGGCAGTAATATACGTTGCAGAGTTAATTTTCGAAATCAGAAAAAGCGATAAACTAATATAAGTTTAACAGGCAGAAAGAAGTATATTCTTTTAACTGTTCGTTTAAAACTGAGGGGGTGACTCGAGTTTTAAAGAAAGCAAGATTGGCATGTGTCCCTTTAACCAAGTAAATAAATGACTGACGAGTAACAGACATGCTACTGTCAGTAACAAACATCATTTTGTGTAAACTCAAAGATTGCATAACATAAACATGTGGACATGAATTTGTGGTGTTGTGAAAACAATGTACGCGTGAATCCAAAAGTGCGGGTCTGTTATCTTTATAGGGCATATATAGTTGTATATATATATATATAAATATAAATTTTATAATATATATTTATATATATTATTCTTTTATATTTATTTGTATGGTCCCAGAACGCAGTCATACTCGCTACTATATTGAAAGTAAATACTGAATATACATGTGCGGTGTGTTACGATCTGTAGTATTTGAAAACAGACATATTAAACATTTCCCTGAAAATATATAACGACGATAAATATTATATTCATTAGAATTATTTTTTTCTGAAAAAAAAATACATGTTTGTTTTCAGCAGTTGAAATCTACTATATTCTGCGAATATTGCTACTTTGAAAATTTGAATACGTCTGTTTTCATTTAATAGCATGTTTTGTTTTTTTTAATATTATTTTTTTTAAATTTATGACTCGGAATATGTCTTACACACTGTTGAATCCTGTAATTTAACAACAAGTGGTTTGGTTCACAGGCGACAGTATCGATGAACAAAACCACTTGTTTTACTGGATTCTACATTGTGCAAGAAAATATTCATATATAATACCATTAATATTATAACATGTGTGTTGTAACATATGCTTATCCTTGTTTATAAATGTTTGATAATGGATGTCAGCAGGAAACTTGACATTTGACCTAAAAATCAAACGAATTATCCTCTTTATGAAATTTGCTTTAGGTAAAAGGAAAAACTGTGTGGGCAAGACTTTTCATTTTCCGGTCATGGTAACGGACCTTTCAACTACGGACTTCAAAATAAACAGGGATTACCATTTCACCAAAGGCAGTCAAAGTATGACGTATTATGAAATTAGCTTTAGAGAAAGTATAAAAGAGTTTCATTGCGGACACGATTTTTCATTAACAAGTCACTGTGACGTTGACCTTAGATTTACTGACCTCAATATAAATAGGGATCATATTCTTACCAAAGGCAGTCAACCCATGACGTTTGAATATATTTACTTCAGGGAAAATAGAGTTACGGTGCGGACAATGGTTTCATGATCGGATCAGTGACCTTGACATTTGATCTCGAACTAAATAGGGGCCATTCTCTCACCAAATGCAGTCAACCCATGTAGTTTCATGATACACGTATTTGCTTCAGTAAATAAGGAGTTACACTGTGGCCAAGGTATTAGGGTTATATTGACCTTTGACCTATTATCCTCAAAATCATCAAACGGTGAAATAGTCTGATCACAGGCAGTCAACCCATGGCGTTTCTACAGACTTCCTTCAGGAAAACAGAAGTTACAGTGCGGACAATTCGTTTCATTATCCTGTCAGTGACCTTGACCGTTGACCCACTCAACATCAAAAGGATCACCCTCTCGCCAGAAGCAATACATCCATTAAGTGTCATGATATTTGCTTTAGGGAAAGTGGACTTACAGTTTACAACATTTTACATTATCATGTTACGGTGACAATGAATGACCTTTGACCTAATGGCATCAAAATCAAAAGGCATCATTCTCTCACCAAATGCACTGAAACCATGAATGTTGATGAGATTTGCTTCTGGGGAAGTGGACAGTGCATGCAAGGTTTTTCATAATCATTACTGAGTCACGGCGCCCTTGACCTTCAATATTTGATATGCAAATACTGATGCTTCGTACAAAGTTTCGTCAAAATCCAACAAGTAGCGCAGACAAGATTTGTGACGGACGAACGGAAAGGCCAAATATAATCTGTCTCACCTACCACTTTGTGGAGGAAGACAGACTTCTAAAGACAATATTTTAGTTCATATGTATCCTTTATTAAGCAATAATTAAGCGAACATAAACTTCAGCATTGACTCTGGCCGGTGGTGTACATGGAGTCTTCTTCCGCATGACGTGCAGCCTGAAAGAAAATAAAAGTAAAAATAAGTAGAGCATAGTATTCAATTTGAATCAGGTGTTGCGAGGGGGAGCTAGGGCATGTTTTGGGGAATGGGACAGTTTTAAAAATAATTATTGTTTAACGCCTTCTTAACACGTTGTTTAGGTTATTTCGAGCCGCCCCAAAGAGAGGAAGAAAGATACATAGGCATCCAGGAACCCTGCCCTACGCTTACTACCGATTAGATACATATGGTTCTTTAACGTGCTTGGAGGACAGACTCCGATACACAGGACCACCCGGTTAACGTTCCCATCAGTCGAACGAGGCTAGCAGAACACATCGAAGTAACCCAGTGGCGCCAGTAAGACTTGAATTCGTGTTCACTGGATTCAAAGCCGATATGCTATAAACGTCCCTTGACCAAAACAGAGTAAATGGCACATCAAATAAAGGGTCAATACATATTATATTGTGTATCATACGAGTATATGATTGACCTGACATGATAACAGAACAATTTTAATGTATTTTTCACCCAACAGTACTACAGCAAGAATCTATTATAAGGAAAGTTAAATATGACAGAGGGTGCAATGCTCTATAAGCCAATTTTACTAGAACAAAATACAACTCTTGCCAAAAACATTAATATACAACTAGTTATTTTCTATCTCAAAACCTGGTGATGTCGTCAGTTTTAGAAATAAAACACGACTAATAGGGCAGTAAGACACTTTTGTAGATGTGTGGTCTTCTGATGTGAAAATGTCTAAAACAGACTCAACATTGGAAATTTGCTCTGTGTCCCTTTAATAAATTGGGGACCCATAACATAGACCATAATGACATTGTACTTAGTTGATGTTAAAGGGACACACGGCAATCTTGAAGTATTTATCAAGCATTAACATTAGCATCTCCATTTGTTAACCTGGTAACATTTTAAATTTAAACCTGCTTGCATTAAAAAATAAATAAAAGTGTTTCATTTTGTCTTCGCTATTCTATCAAATACTTAACTATATTATAGGTGCACTATTATCAACAGTGAGTAATGTGTAAAACAGTTTCTTCTGAACTATTCTAATAAATAATATTAATGATGCACAAATGCAAACTATGCAGAAAAACTGACCGAACTCCAGAAGTTTTAAATAAAATAAAGGTTGCCTAGTGTCCCTTTAACACAACTTGTTTTCGCATGTATCCAGTACATGTAGTTTACGCGAGCTCATATGACAATCACGCTGCATTATCACTGAAAACATGTTTTACTGTAACTTTGAACAGCACCGTGCAAGAATAACACAAGCTCCATTTAAAGAACTACATAAGCGCAAACAATTTTTAAAAGGGCTCTCACCTCAAAATGATCCAATGGCATTTAATACGGCTTGATATTCTGAAGTCTTCAGTATCCATTCACTTAGAGCTGCTCAACGGCACAATTTACATTTGAGGCCTCTCTGAAAAACAACATCAATCCAATGTCAATGATCAAACAGACATAGTTTATCCTTTGTTATACATTATGTAACATATTTAAAAAAGAAAACTCAAAACTCTACTGTCCATAAATATGAATCTGACCGATTTCAGTCAAATGTCAATGGCTGTTTACATTGTTTCAATGGTAGTTGTATCGGGTTATGTATTCACGAATGTGCGAGAAAAAAAAGAGACAACGCCAACAATTTACATTTATGCATCTGAGGGGTGGGGGTGGAGGGGGTTTCTAGTTTCATTACCCCCTCCTTGTTTTCGGTATTCAAGCTCCATCTACCCACCCCACCCCCATCTATCGTACTTGGGTGGGCGGGTTGCAGTGAACATTTCTACTAATAATTGTTTTATTCCACGAAACGTTCTACAGTGTACAGTACATCCAGTTACTGGAAAGTTCGGAGTACACGAAAAACACTTTATAGTGATTATGAACTTTCTATACAGTATACACCACTATTTTAGGCACTGTATTTGGCCATTGTCTAAATATGTACGATCTAAAGTTTATTAATAAGCACATTTTAATACAAAAAAATACCTTGAAAATGGACCTCTACTCAGCAGCAGACAGTAATCCCAAATCCAATTTGCACCAACATGTCAATTTCACGTGTCAAGTTATGTCAGGGTGACCTGTCAGTCACCAACACTGCATCGTGTTTACACATAATGGAACGTTATTTCGTCCGGTAAGGTATTAGTTTTTACATAATCTACGGTATAAAACACTGTACGCGTGTTGTTAAGACTCCATAGGTACCCGTAGTGCTCGCCGACGTAGCGCGCCCAATTTCGGGTGTAAAAAAATGGCGTCTGTTTTAATTGAAAATCCATAAAATAGTCCGTAAAATACAAAGAAATAGTCCATGTTCGCGGAGTTAAAATGCGAACAGAACTGATATGTTATAGGTACGTGGCGTTCCTACTGATCATCCTGTTTTCCTTTACAATAGATTCACAAGGTTTGCAAAATGACGGATTCATCCTTTCAACTGAACCACTGGAAAGGGGTCTGTAGCTGCTAGTGTGGAACCTGGTTATTTCAAAGAGTTCACAAAGAGCTTTCACAAGTTTTGACATGAACGTTTGACCTCGATCTGAAACTAATACACTTGGTGCTCCATAACTGCAAATTATTTCCTTGAATACCACAGCTGCAACTTCTGTGGCCTCTTGTGTTCTCAGTGGAAAAGCTTCACACCACTTGAAGTAACTGTCAACAACTAAAAGTACATATTTGTAATTTTCTTTCGTGGTCGGCAGACCTCCTAAAATGTCTATGTGCCAACGGTAAAATACGTCGGTTACTGGTAATGGGTTCGAAGTTGGTGGCTTTGCACGTACATCCCGCTTTGATTGTTGACATGGTTCACATGATTTAATATACTGCATGGTGTCTGCAAACATTGAAGGCCAAAAGTATTTCAATCTCATTGCTGCATATGTTCGTTCAAAACCCTGGTGACCTCCACCTGCAAGACTGTCATGAAAAGATCTAAGTATATCGTCTCGCATCTGTTCTGGAATGACAAGCTGTTGAAGAATCTGTTCTTGTCTTGGGATACTCTTTGTTCTTGGTGTGTAAATATGATACAATATTCCTGAAAAAGGATCTATTTCATACTGATATGATTCCGCAACTAACATTCTGGCCTGTTTTGGATCTTCTGGAACCTCCTGTTCCAGCTTAAACTTTACTATCTTCTTATAAAAGTCACAACTGCGCTGTGCTGTAACAAAGTCCTTTTGTTGTTGTTCCGTTAAACTTCTCAATTTGTTAGATATATTTTCAGTGTTTGTTGCCCGCAGCTGTCAATTCACAAGCCTCTTTAGGGCTATGGATGTTGCAGACTGCGTCTTTTACATCATTAAGTTCTTTTTGATTATCTCGGCTATCCTGAACTTCAGTTGGATATGTTCGCCTTGATAATCCATCGGCATTGCCATTTGCAGTTCCAGGTTTATGGACAACTTCGAAATTGTATCCTTGTAGGGATAGGGTCCATCTTCCAAGTCGTCCATGGCAGTTCTTTATCTGCTTCAACCACTTTACAGATATGTTATCTGTATACACTGTGAAAGAGTTATTGGCTAAGTAGGGTCGATAGTGTTTTACGGCCTCTACTAGCGCTAAACCCTCTTTGTCGGTGATGTGCCATCTTGTTCCATTACCGTGTAATGTTTTTCCTCCGTATGCTTCATCATATAATTGACTAAGTACGTAACCTATTGAGTAATCTGATGCATCTGTTGCTAATATAAAAGGCCTGCACAATTTATTTGGGGTATGAAAGAATCGGTCCTGAAGTAAGTGCATTTTTAAGAGTATTGAAGGCTGCTTCGCATTCTGGAGACCATTTGAATTTAACATCCTTTCTAAGTAGTGCTGTCAGACTGGTCCTGATATGTGTGCATAATCTTTGATGAATTTCCTATAATATGAGGTCATGCCTAAGAATGATTTTACTTGTTTTGCTGTCTTTGGCTGTGGAAAGGTGTCAATAGCTTTCGTCTTTAGCGGATTAACTTTTATACCATGTTTCGAAATAACGTGACCTAGATAATCAACTTCCTTAGTGCAAAGCGACATTTGGATGGCTGAAGAGTCAAGTTTGCAGCTCTAAGATTTGAGAATACTTGATTTAGATGTTCCAGATGCTGGTCAAAGTTGCGACTGAAAATGAGTACATCGTCAATGTATACTAGTGCCACTTTCCAATTTAGATCTATTAACACCTTTGTCATCAAACTTTGAAAGGTCATCGGAGAGTTCATCAGACCAAACGAGAGACGCGTGAATTGATAGACACCTTGATGGGTGATGAAAGCACTTGTATGGGCGGTCGAAGGATCAAGGGCCACTTGCCAAAATCCGGATTTCAAATCGATTTCAAATCGAGAACTGAAAAAACTTCGGCTTCTGAATCAGCAATAGTATCAAATACATCAGAGATATGGGGAATAGGAAATGACATAGGCTCTGTAATCTTATTTAACTCACGATAATCAACTGCAAAGCGCCATTCGTTATTCTTTTTCCTAACAAGAACAATTGGGCCATGGAGAATTCGATTCCTCAGTTATGCCATCTGCCAGCATTTGTTTTGTTTGCCTTTCTGTTTCATTCCTCATTTCAGGGTTTTGTCTGTAAGGTCCTTTACTAGCATGCCTATGATTTCCAGTTTCAATTCTGTGTGTATGTTAGTTTGTTTTGCCTAATTCTGAAGAATCTTTTGCAAATGCGTGTCTATTCAGACCTAGAAAGATATAAAGTATGTGTTTTTGCTCTGCTGTAAAATCTGAAGCGTCTAAGATGATTCCAAGTTCATGTGCTTGTTCTATGTATTGAGAATCTGTGAGTGGGTTGTTTTGACCATCTATGTTTATGTCGTGTACTCCTTGTTGGTGTTTGCATGTGTATCATTTGATTCAGAGACATAATCGTCAGAAACTGTTTGAATGTGTGACTTAATAACCTCTGTTGCCACGGCAACAATACAGTTTTATTTCAGGAAGACAGGAACGTTTGAAGGGTTCATGAGACGATATATAGCCTTACCATTTGAGAATGTGACAAGACATTTCCCGCCTGCTAGCTCATCTTTAGCAAGGCCATTGGGGGTTCACAAACTACAACATCTCCAACTCTAAATTTGTCAATCTTGACAGGAAATGCATATTCATAATTTGGGGGTACAACCAGAGAAGACAGAGTACGAGCAAATGAAGTCTTGGGCGGACGATCTGGTAAAAGAGCAACACTGAACATATGACCTGTCCCATTATTAACTTGAATGCAGTCAGTCTCAAAGTCCAAATGTATCTCTTCCTTTTTCATGAAGTCGCGACCAATAATTATGGGCTCGTGCAGTTTAGAAAAGACATGAAAAGTGTGACTGAAGGCGTAGTCATCTATTGTGAAAGATAGTGGAATTGTTCCAAGGATAGGGTGAATTTCACCACATACACCAACTGCAGTTTGAATTGAACTGGGCACAATTTGGGGATCTTTGTAGATTTTGCATAGAATATGTTCACTAATACAAGAAATAGAAGCACCAGTATCCAACAAAGCTTTAAACTGTTTCTGTTCAACCTGGACCAATACATGACCATATTTGTCAAAGGGAGCACTAAGAGAAACTTTTGGCTTAGCAGAACTACTGACCTTAACTTCAGAGCAAACATTCTGAGAACATTGCCATGGAGCCTGGTACTTTGAAGGAGCCATAATAAGCATAATAACACTGAACAATAGGCTATATGATAGAAACAGACTGATAACAAACACAAAGAAAATAGTACAAAGACCTTCTTTATATGAATAGCACTTGAGCAAAACGTAAACGTACAGATGCTTCCTTAACAGACTCAATATCAATCTCGATTTAATCTAATTTTATTAATCTTATTAATCTAATTTTATAATCCTACTTTATAATACACACCGAAACTATAAATTTCAATAAATATACTTAGATATAGGCACGCGATACAATATAAGCACTCTGTATTAATTTTTAAAAATGTAAACGCTACTTTAAATTAAAAATAATATTAATTTCTGATGAAGATATGGTAAAAGTAAATAACAGACAGTAAATAACAGGTAATTGGGTAACAATCTGCTACAGCACAACAAATGGGAAGAAGCAGTCAAAAGAATTAGATTTTCACTCAGCAGACTTCTATATTGATAATCGTCATAAATGAGTTCTAGAATGGTTTCATCTGCTTCAGTATTTAGAGAGTTTGGTGTCGATCTTCGATTCCTCCACGGTTAATCATCAAACATCAGTCCTTGAATAATGTTTCATCGCCTTCTGTGTTGATACTTCGTCATGGGTCCTGAGTCGATTGATTGTATATCTGGCATCAGTTGATGACATCTCCATACATAGCTAGAATGTTACCCCTTTGTTGGTCAATCTCCTACCATAATACTGCCCTGCTATTAGTCTGTTTGTTAACTTTCCAGTTTTCAGCACTGTTTCAACTTTAACGTTCATGATACACATGTATATGTTTTATCACGTCTTCATCTCAACAGATTTTGTGTATTTTTTTGTCAATATTTCTCCTCTAATAATCATAACATGAACTGGCCTCTGCACTATATCTAATTATTTCATTAAAATGTTCCATATAGATTACTTCACTGCAATTATACATGTTCAATGTATTTCGTTTCCCATAGCACACGTTGCCTTCTTTCTTAATTAATATGTCCATTGATTTTCTTCATTTTGCTATCATTCACGACTTTCTGCTTATATTATAACCCGTTTAAGGTTAAATCACAAAACAGTTTTTTAATCGTACCCGGATTCTCAGCACCACAATCTGTGACCAAGCCCGTAGGGTGGCCCCGGTTGTTTGAGTAGTTTTGGGGGAATTAGCTCGTATGGAGCCAACACCTACGGCTATGGATGCTCTAGTCACAGAACTAAATTAGGATATCACGATCAATAAACGTCAACCGTGAAAACAACGAAAGTCCAAATTGTTCTTTTACGATTTTAATTTCATTCTCCTTCTTAATAATAACAAAGTCCGATATTCGAATGATAGCAATAACATGAAAGTTAACATGTAAGGCAACTGATTACTTAATGCACATGATCATAGTAACAGTATCACATCACCAACATAATATATAACACCAAGTCTTAACACTGACTCGATCGTATGAACATCTAAATTCAACTCCTATCTTCAAACTCTAACTTTCAGACTCAGACTGATTTTACTTTTTTAACATTTTTCTAACCAAAAATTAGAAGACATTTTTGAGAGAGAACAACAATTCAAAAATGCCACATATTCTCAGAAGCCAAAACTGAGACGAGAATGTCTTTCATCAATTTTACAAACAAAACAACAAACCAAACAACATGTGTTGACTTCAGAAAAGAATTAAAATTGTCACTGAAAATATGTTAAACCGTTTTTAATAAAAACAACTTAATCTGTAGGAAAACAATATCAAAGCCAAGTAGGCGTATGCAATTCATTAGTAGTTACAGTTATCAAAAGGTGTGAACATCTTACAAGCCAACTATTGCAAAAATATGTGTTTTATAAAATGTTGACTTTGTAGCATTAAATTTGGATTGGAATATCTTATTAAAATTTAAATAACTGTTTATAAAAATTAAACATAAATTGCCATGTTAACAAAATATATAAAATTGAGATTATGCAATTTCACAAGTTGACATCTAAAATGTCACTGTCACAGATGTTTAATATCTCATCCCTATATTTCACTCATATACATCACTTTAATATGACCCTCTCCCTGCCTCACCGCAAAAAGAAAAAAAAAGAAAATTGAATATTGTTTAACGTTTAACGAAACATTACAGGCAGCCCCCAGAGAGTGAATGATACAAAGTAATTCGGGAACCTGCTCTACTCGTACTAATGAATAGATTCCTACAGTTTTTTAACATGCTCGGGGGATACATGAGACTGTCTGGTTTACATCTCAATATGATGGAAGAGGCTAAGGAAAAGTGTCTTGCCAAATAAAACACCGACGAAACTCAGTGGCAATGGTGGGGCTTGAACCCGACTCCTCCAGATTAAAATTTCAGCGAACTTCACCGTGTTATTCTTGACAAGGACCTCCGTAAACATCTGTACGGTCTCATCCAGATGGAAACATCGGTGGTCTCATCCAGACAAGGACCTCGGTATACTGCTGTACTGTCTTATCCAGACTAGGACGTAGGAATACAGCTGTATTGTCTCATCCAGACAAGGACATCAGTATACAGTTGTACTCATCCGGACATAGACATCGGTGGTTTCACCCAGACAAGAAACTCGATATTTATCTGTAGTCTCATCCAGACAATAACTTCTGTATACAGCTGTACGGTCTCATCCAGACTGAGACATAGGTGGTCTCATCCAGACAATGGCCTCGGTATACAGCTGTACGGTTTCATCTAGAAAGAGACATTGGTACAGGTCTTATCCAGACAACTCATGTACGAACTCATCCAGAAAGGACCTCGGTATACTCGTACTGCTGAACGGTCTCATCCAGACAAGGACCTCGGTATACAGCTGAACGGTCTCATCCAGATGGAGACATCGGTGGTCTCACTCGGGTACAGGTCGTATCCAGACCAGACAAGGACGTCGGTATATAGCTGTACAGTCTCATCCAGACAGAGACATCAGTGGTTTCATCCAGACAAGGACCTCGGTATACAGTTGTACAGTCTCATCTAGACAAGGACCTCGGTATACAGCTGTACAGCCTTATCCAGACAAGGACCTCGGTATACAGTTGTACGGTCTCATCCAGACAAGGACCTCGGTATACAGCTTTACGATCTCATCCAGACAGAGACATCAGTGGTTTCATCCAGACAAGAACCTCCGTATACAGCTGTCTGGTCTTATTCAGACTCTCATCCAGACAGAGACATCGGTGGTTTCATCCAGACAATGACCTCGGTATACAGTTGTACAGTCTCATCTAGACAAGGACCTCGGTATACAGCTGTACAGCCGCCTTATCCAGACAAGGACCTCGGTATACAGTTGTACGGTCTCATCCAGACAAGGACCTCGGTATACAGCTGTACGATCTCATCCAGACAGAGACATCAGTGGTTTCATCCAGAGAAGAACCTCCGTATACAGCTGTCTGGTCTCATTCAGACTCTCATCCAGACAGAGACATCGGTGGTTTCATCCAGACAATGACCTCGGTATACAGTTGTACAGTCTCATCTAGACAAGGACCTCGGTATACAGCTGTACAGCCTTATCCAGACAAGGACCTCGGTATACAGTTGTACGGTCTCATCCAGACAAGGACATTGGTATGCATCTATATGGTCGCATTCAGATAGAGACAGCCATGGTCCCATCCAGACAGAAACATAGGTATGCAGCTGTACGGTCTCACCCAAACAGACATCGGTATACAGCTGTACGGTCTCACCCAGACAGAGACATCGGTATACAGCTGTATGATCTCGTCCAGACAGAGATGTTGGTGGTCTCGTCCAGACAAGGACCTCGGTATACAGCTGCACGGTCTCAACCAAGACAGAGAAATCGGGGGTCTCAACCAGACAAGGATCTTGGTATACAGCTGTACGATCACATCCAGACTGAGAAATAGGTGGTCTCATCCAGACAATGGCCTCAGTATACAGCTGTACGGTCTCATCTAGAGTAAATATCAGATGGAAAATGTAGGCCTGAACGAGGCAAAACATAGCATATTTAACTAAAGCAAGGGTCGTAACTCTGATGTTAATACTCTGATCTAGATAGCTTTTGAATTTGTTCAAGCTTTAATGATATAATAAAGATCAGATGAAAAATGAAGGCCCTATCGTCTTAACGAGGCAAAAAAAAAAGAGTATTTAATAAAATAAAGGGTCATTACTCACGTGTAACTGGACCAATCTAGCCGGTTTTCGAACTTGTTCAATATCAACAATCTTGCCAACTTTGGAAAAGATCAGATGAAATATGAAGAGCCCATCATCTTAACGAGGAAAAATATAGCATAATATTAAGAAAATCAAAGGTCATAACTCAGGTCTTACTGGTCATCATTAGCTTGACATCAATGACCTCATATGCTATTATAAGCTTTCTTTCCATATAAGCTACCTACGCAGCAATTTTTGTCGCAATGTCTCATTCCTAACAAACATTATTTAGCGGAAACCATTTTTCTATTCTTAGTAACAGTGAGCCAGTGACATTAAATGCAATCCCAAGCTTTCTTTCCATATAAGCTTCATACACAGCAACTATATATAGAGTTATTGCCTGGACAACATGTTTCTGTTTCAGTAACAGCAACCTTAACCTTGACCTGTGACTTTAAATGCAATCCCAAGCATCCTCTCCAAATAAGCTACCTAAACAGGAAGTTTTGTCGCAATATCTCATTCCTAAGTAAAGTGATTGAGTGGAAACCATTTTTCTATTTTTAGTAACAGTGTAGTTGACCTTGACCCTAGTGACCTGAAATGCAGTTTCCTTTCCATACAAAAGTTTTTTAGCATATCTCATTGCTAACTAAAGTTATTGAGTGGATGCCATGAGTTTGACGCAGCCAATCTGCCAAACGACAATCGCCTATCTAATAACCAATTCCAAAGGAAAACCGGGTTCAAAATGAAAGCTAGATTCTATCGTGACCACAAATCAAAAGTTAACAATGGCAGTCCAACATCCAAAAATGCAATGTATATAATAATCAGTAATAACACAAGACATTAACGCTCCTGGAAAATCTGTACACAGCGAGCACAGGGTAGTGCATTAGGATCAGATCACCATCATACGAGCATATATTCGTCTCATATTAGCGCTACCTTTCATACTACAGCTATTGATGTAGAATTTCACTTTTAGTACAGTGATCTCATCTACTTCGCAGGGTACTGTAACAAAATTGCAAATAGTTTCTAAGTGCTTTAGTTTAAGAAGTTGAAATGTTTGACATATGTATATTGATATGACTTTCACATCACCCATACAGCTTTTGTAATTGTTTTTCACTAATTTGATACTTTGATGATTTTATACAGAATTTCTACAAATCATGACAATGAAATACGATAACTAAATAGAAATAACACAATTTACGAAACTGTAAAGATAAGAATGATTTCCAGGTATTACTTAAATAATTCGAAGTATAATTGTTGTGTTTGAAATTGTCGGAGTTCCGTGATAAGCCACACAAAATAATGTTTGTTCATTGATCTAACCTGTTCTGTCAATTTGGTTAATTGTATATTAATGTCCCTATCCCAACAACAACATGCAAACCTACGAAGATGTACCCCATTTCTAAACCTGTAACTGACGACGAGGTATATATTTGGATCAAACTATATAGACATAATATAAATGGCTTTTCAGACCCAAGCCCAAAAGTGGAGCGTTGCATTAAGAGTTACCAACTCATAATTCATTTGACGCATATTAAATAACAAGTTTTTTAAGAAACCATGAATAAACCAGTGATGTACGACCTCAATTCTCTGAATAAACCTATACCTATCAGGAATGTTGTAATAAATCTATATTTTTAATCAGAACATATCCATTATTATATAACATGAACACCTGGATCGAGTTATGTACTGTAATTTTGACATTATTTGGCAGGTTAATTATATATAACTTATGAGTTTCCCTAGGGTGATGGGATTACTTGTTTATTAAGTAATGACGTCGACTGTATATATTAAGTAATGGGGTTAATTGTTTATATTAAGTAATGGAGTTAATTGTATATTAAGTAAAGGCGCTGACTGTATATTAAGTACTGTCATTGTCTGTATATTAAGTAATGGCATTGGCTGTATGTTAAGTAATGACATTGACTCCATATTAAGTAATGGGGTTAACTGTACATTAAGTAATGGTGTTGACTGTATATTAAGTAATGGCATTGACTGTACATTAAGTAATGGGGTTAACTGTATATTAATGGTGTTGACTGTGTAATAAGCAATGGCATTGACTGTATATTAAATATGGCACTGACTGTGTATTAAGTAATGGGGTTAACTTTATATTAAGTAATGGCATTAACTGTATATTAAGTAATGGCATTGACTGTATATTAAGTAATGGGGTTAACTGTATATTAAGTAATGGTGTCGACTGTATATTAAGTAATGGGGTTAACTGTATAAAGAAATATAAAAAGATCGGACAGGGAAATGGGGTAATTGTATATTAAGTAATGGGGTAATTGTATATTAAGTAATGACATTGATTGTATATTAAATAATGGGGTAATTGTATATTAAGTAAGAGGGTTAATTGTACATTAAGAATTGCTCTGATTGTATATTAAGTAATGGGGTTAACTGTATATTAAGTAATGATGTCGCCTGTACATTATGTAATGGGGTTAACTGTATATTAGTAATGGCATTGGGTGTATATTAAGTAATGGGGTTAATTGTATATTAAATAATGGCATTGACTGTATAAGTAAAGGGGTTAACTGCATATTAAGTAATGGCATTGACTGTATATTAAGTAATGGGGTTAACTGTATATTATGTAATGGCATTGAATGTATATTAAGTAATGGGGTTAAATGTATATTAAGTAATGGCATTGGATGTATATTAAGTACTGGGTAATTGTATATTAGGTAAGGCTTTGATTGTATAAATAAAGGGGTTAACTGCATATTAAGTAATGACATTGACTGTATATTAAGTAATGGAGTAATTGTATATTAAGTAATGACATTGATTGTATATTAAGTAATGTGGTTAATTGTTTATTAAGTAATGGCATTGACTGTATAAGTAAAGGGGTTAACTGCATATTAAGTAATGGCATTGACTGTATATTAAGTAATGGGGTTAACTTTATATTAAGTAATGGCATTGACTGTATATTAAGTAATGGGGTTAACTGTATATTAAGTAATGGAGTAATTGTATATTAAGTAATGACTTGATTGTATATTAAGTAATGGGGTTAATTGTATATTAAGTAATGGCATTGACTGTATATAAAGTAATGGGGTAATTGTATATTAAGTAATGACATTGACTGTATATTAAGTAATGAGGTTAACTGTATATTAAGTAATGGCATTGAATGTATATTAAGTAATGAGGTAATTGTATATAAAGTAATGACATTGATTGTATATTAAGTAATTGGGTTAATTGTATATTAAGTAATGACATTGATTGTATATTAAGTAATTGGGTTTATTGTATATTAAGTAATGGCATTGACTGTATAAGGGGTTAACTTCATATTAAGTAATGGCATTGACTTTATTAAGTAATGGAGTAATTGTATATTAAGTAATGACATTGATTGTATATTAAGTAATGGGGTTAATTGTATATTAAGTAATGGCATTGACTGTATAAGTAAAGGTGTTAACTGCATATTAAGTAATGGCATTGGCTGTATATTAAGTAATGGGGTTAACTTTATATTAAGTAATGGCATTGACTGTATATTAAGTAATGGGATTAACTGTATATTAAGTAATGGCATTGACTGTAAATTAAGTTATGGGGTAATTGTATATTAAGTAATGACATTGACTGTATATTAAGTGATGGGGTAATTGTATATTAAGTAATGGGGTAATTGTATATAAAGTAATGACATTGATTGTATATTAAGTAATGGGGTTAAATGTATATTAATTAATGGGGTAATTGTATAGGAAGTAATGACATTGATTGTATATTGAGTAATGGGGTAATTGTATATTAAGTAGTGGGGTTAATTGTATATTAAGAATTGCACTGATTGTATATTAAGTAATGACACTGACTGTATATTAAGTAATGGGACTAATTGCATATTTACACTCAAGTGATATGAAAACGCAACACGGGAATTTCCGCTATATATTGTATGTACAATATGCTGCTTTTAATCGAATGGTACATGGCTACGTAAGACCTTTCCTTTTGGAAAAAATACTAAAACAACAAATAATACAGCAAATAGTATTCCTGCAATGTTTCATTATTTACACAGTACGCGTTTGGCTCAATCATGTGAGCAAACGTAGGATGCAAAATTTTGCAAACTATTTACGTTAAATACAGTAATGAACTAGATGAAGTTCTTGTTACAAAGTGTAGTGTGATTAAAATGTCTACAACATCACAGTTGTGTCCTTTCTCTAGTTAACTGCAACTTTTTTTTAAAAAAACATCTTGGGATTTCTTTGGAATATTATGTGCAATGAAGTGTGCAGTATATACAATATATAGCGGAAATTCCTGTGCTGCGTTTTCATATCACTTGAGTGTAGTAATGGCGTTAACTATATACGAGTACAATATATAATGTAATGGGATTTAACTGTATATGAGTTTAACTGTATACAATGTTTTGTTTGTTTATTTGGTGTTATACGTCATTTTCAGCACATGTAAGGTTATATATATGACGATCGATTTTTTGTGGTGAAGGCAGACCACCCACTTTTCCTGGGTAGAACCAGTACTGTACACCTTCCGCCATCCGTAAGAATCGACACTTCCTCACTTACAGGTCGAGCTCCCAGTGAGATTCGAACCCGTAGCGGTGAGAGGCGAAGGTTTACAACGCAACGTCGTTAAGCATTCGGCAACGGAGACGCTCTGTATATAATGTAATGGGATTAACTGTATATGAGTTTAACTGTATAAAATGTAATGGGATTAACTGTATAAGTTTAATTGTATATAATGTAATGGGATTAACTATATATGAGTTTAACTGTATATAATGTAATGGGATTAACTATATATGAGTTTAACTGTATATAATGTAATGGGATTAACTGTATATGAGTTTAACTGTATATAATGTAATGGGATTAACTGTGTATGAGCATTATGAGGTAATGGGGTTAAGTGAAGTATTCACATTAATTATATCTAAATAATTGGAGTTATACATATAAATAAATTAAACATCCCATTTATAATCCACATTTTAGATGATTTCTTAATCATGGCGCCCCCAGGGACTACTCTGTGTCAAGGATATTTAGACAGTTTTTTGTCTATGTGCTCTTCCATAGGTGTCCCAATCAACCCAGACAAAACAGAAACCCCTAATACCACTATGACATTCATGGGCCTTGAATTAGACTCGGACAACATGCAAGCACGTCTTCCACAAGATAAACTAGATAAGCTACGTGTATCTCTAGCATACCATGTACACCGTAGAAAAATAACTTTAAAAGATCTACAACAGTTATTAGGTTTCTTAAATTTCTGTTGTAATGTGGTTACACCAGGGCGTTGTTTCCTCAGACGTCTGATAGATCTAACCAAAAAAGTCACGCAACCTCACCATCGCATCACTCTTAACAAGGAAGGTAGACGCGATCTCAAAGCGTGGCAACTTTTTGTGTCACATTTCAATGGGAAAAACCTTCTTCTCCATAAACGATGGGTTACAAATGAACAACTCCATTTGTTTACAGATGCATCGGGCTCTATTGGCTATGGCGGTATTCTCACGCCTCATTGGTTTTATGGCACGTGGCCTGCCCCTTTACAAAACCTTACAATCACGTTTAAAGAATTGTTCCCCATTGTCTTAGCTCTTGAATTATGGGGTCATCTTTTTTCGAATAAGTGTATGATTTTACACTCTGACAACCAAGCAGTTGTCTATATTATAAACAAACAGACATGCAAGGACTCTTGCATTATGCAGCTTGTTCGTCGATTGGTTTTGTCTTGTATGAAATATAACGTTTTGGTTAAAGCAGAACACATCCCTGGGAGGTTTAACACTCTACCAGATTTACTGTCTCGTTTACAGATAAAAGAATTCCGAACCGCAGCCCCAAACATGGACAAAAAACCCACAGCGGTCCCAGTACATCTAACAGAAATCAGTTAAACCAAGGGATGCTCGATTTATTGAATTCGTCACTATCCCCAGCCACTCAGCAGTCATACAGCAACACATATGATCATTATGGTATTTTTTCGGCAAAATTTTACCCACGGAAACACATTTTCCCGGTATCCTCTAAAAAGCTAGCACAATATATCACTTTTTGTCATGCCCAAGGGTATGCATCGTCCTCTATCACATCTCGTGTGTCAGCCATCGGTTATTACCACAAAATACGCAATATTACAAACCCTGCTCTCTGTTTTCTTGTCAAAAAACTGCTATATGCCCTTAAGTTAAAACACAACAATCTTGACAAGCGACTTCCCATTTCCCTTCCAATTTTACGTTCACTGGTTAAGTCGGTTAAACACGTAGTAGATTCGGCATATACACATATCATGATCAAAGCTATGTTCATTGTTTCTTTCTTTGGTCTTTTAAGGGTCGGTGAGATTACACTTACAGGAACCGGAAAGCACAATTTGATCCAAGCTTGTAACGTTAAATTCAACTTTTCGCAGGGAATTACTAAATCAATACATCTTTATATGACCAGTTTTAAACATCACGCTGGCCAACATGCTACGGTGTCCCTCACTCGGCTGGGTTCTCGCTTTACCTGCCCAGTCACTGCCCTTACAGATTATCTCTCGATTCGACCAAAGACACCAGGTCCCCTCTTCATTAAAGAGGACGGTCATACAATATCAAGCCTGGAATATCGTAACATGCTCAGGTCATGTGTAGCCCATGTAGGTCTGGATCCAACATTATATACACCACATTCCTTTCGAATCGGTGGCACAACATATGCACATTCCTGTAACTACACATCCCAACAGATTCGTTTGTTAGGTCGATGGAAATCTAATGCATACACTCACTACATCCGTCCTGACAGGGTTTCACTAGGGGCTACCAAGAAAAAATAATGCCGGATACCCACCATGGCTTTACGAATATTGAACAATGTTGTGAACAATTGTCTTTTCCTGATCGACTTAGGCGACAGGATACTGAAGACATTTATTTATATACATACACAATGGATACTCTCCTCCATTTCTTACTCAGCCATTTGTGAATACCTGATTGTCTTAGGCAACTGGTTTATGTGATTTCTTCAAGTTATGTTTTTCAACTTGTTATAACGGTGGGATGAACATTTTACATGTGTAATAATAACTGAAGACAATTACATTCATGTGCAATGGATACTCGTATTATTTGTGAAGACCTGATCGGTTTAAACGACAGGTGTATGGGACAGAAAAGCATCTGACAGTACGTATGATGTCTGGTAGTAGCCACTACTTTTAGTTTGTTTAAGCTATCTGCACATACAGGAACACGTTTCTGTATTAAGATTGTTATTTTCACTTTCAACCTACTTTCGCCTATATTTACGTTATACAGGTATGCATAATATTATGGACCTAATGTCTCAACATGACGTTAAAGTCAATCTTTTGTTTCATTGTATGGTTTTGATCATCACATGTTTCATTTTATTGTTTGGTCATCACCAAATGTGTTTATATACATATATATAGGAACACCATGTTTTTGTTTCTTCTCATATTAGCAGTTATGAATGACGTGATTGTTACAGTAACACTGCTAACAGGTTTATATCGCACATAAACTTTTGTATGGTAATGCGACATGATTGGATTATCTTAGGCGACCTATCTGTGGCGACACTTTTAAGATACATGTATTTACAAAACGGGTGTAATACGTATTTTGTAATATTCCATACCACGGAAGATGACTAGTCATATCGAGCATAATTTGCAATTTTTACTTTTCTTGTTGTTATTCTCCCCGAGGGATAATACATTCAACATCATTGAATACGTCCATATACAGTTGTTTACTTTGTTGTTTCTATCATGTTATATTAACATCCCATGCTCTTCTTCGTCTGGCCTTTCGTGAGTTGCTACAGGCAACCCACTCTTGGGTGGTTTTTAGTTAGCCAGATAAGTTCAAAAATGCTTGAATTATCATGATATCAAAATATTATCATAATATGTATGTATATGGCATTGGATATATGCTTTTTCTTCTTGCATATAAAAGATAATTTTATGGCATTAAATAAATGCCCATATTCAACTCATATCAGTGTTGTAATATCATTTTCCCCCATACAAGCTTAGTAGAGCATTGGATGTCTTTTGTCTAAAAAGTCTGGACAAACATAAATAAATTTTATGTGACATAAAATGATTTATGTGCCAGAACTTGATTGTGCATGGGGAATACTAATCGAGTTGATCCGACTGTTACTATTATTAGCTACTGTTATTAATAGCTCATGAAAAACGACATGGTGACCTTCACCTTTTTTCTCTGTCGACATGCTGTAACACGCATTTATTCTTTGATCCCACCACCATCCCCCTTTTTTTTTCCACCAACTAACTTTGGAAAACTATCAGTCGGATCTCCTCTTCTGTTCCCCAAATTATCATATAAATTACATTATTCTCATTTGTTCTCCATATTATCATATGCTTTACAATTCAATATCGTTCTGGTGGTTTTTAGTTAGCCAGATAAGTTCAAAAATGCTTGAATTATCATGATATCAAAATATTATCATAATATGTATGTATATGGCATTGGATATATGCTTTTTCTTCTTGCATATAAAAGATAATTTTATGGCATTAAATAAATGCCCATATTCAACTCATATCAGTGTTGTAATATCATTTTTCCCCATACAAGCTTAGTAGAGCATTGGATGTCTTTTGTCTAAAAAGTCTGGACAAACATAAAAACACAATACCGTTTATATTTTTAATAGTTATACCATTTAAGTAATTATTATTTATGTCAATCACAAAAAATTCAATCAATAGACTACATTTCAATTAAAATATAAACTACAAATTTATCACAGAATTACCAAAATACATAATAACTGAAGACATGATTTGAACTTTTTCTATTAAACTTCCAAGAGGGATGCGCTTTCGAAATTGTAAAATGATTTGACATCAATAGAGTGCAAGAAATTATTCCCTGGATAGTTTATTTCACCCCGACTAGAAAGTGAGATGTAAGGATTTTCTGAAATTCGACATCACTTATTTGGGGCTCTGGTTTCTGCCAGTTCGTTTTCAACTTTCTCATTGTGATTAACATTTGTGTTGTGACATTCCCTTCAGTACTTCAGAAGTTATGACTGAGACTCGATTGTTTCAGACGAATGAACAAACTAACAAAAGGACGGTGCAATTACTATATGCGCCGTCCTATGTTTTTCCTGTTAAATATTTATTTCTAATTTTCAAAACTAAATTGTTTTTTATTTACCACTAATAATTATTGTCCAGTTATATCTAATTTGTTAAGAATTGTCAAAAGTGCTTATGTAAATGCTGAAAACCCTTTGGCTAAAGCTTGCGCCCCAAACAGTAGTCCAATTGTACACTAAGTGCATTATATGCTACCAACATTTATTACATCAGTTAATTATTATTATTATTATTATTTTTTCAAATCATGTCTATGCTTCAGGCAAGCTTAACTGCAATATTCCACTTATTGGATCCAAAGATGACAGTGCAGAATAGTTTGTTTATTTTGATAACTGTATTTGTGATTACGTTGTGTTTGTGTCTCATTTTTACAAACTTGTAGATACTACTTAATTATATTTGATCATGTTTGGCAACTACATGTCAGTTAAATGTCCTTGCAGTCTGCCACTTGGTTACACGATGGTTGAGCTGAATTGGGTTTTATGGCACACCAACACAAAAAGGTTACATGGCAGCAACAGGAATGAACATTTCAGACCAACCCTCCACTTACATTGAGATAAAAATATGCAGAATGGGCCTAGAACTGTCTCACCTGTAGAACTGCTGCAAATTCTATTGTAAACATTCCATTTTTTGCAGGAGCCATTGTCAATGCTTTCTGCCAACACTCAAGTAGTACCTGAACCAAAACAGGGATTACTATAAAGACCTTCAGTTAACACGACAAAAATGACAAAATGAACATGAATTGGAGGGGATTTTATCCCTATGTTTGGGTAAGTAGTGGCCATATTCTTGCATGGGAACTACATGGCAAGGCCGAGAGGGAATATAAACCACATATACTTTTATTCTCAACACCTAGTTGTACATCTTTTTGCAGGTTCTTACATTCTGTTTGTATAGTGCTGTGTTGTGGCTGTTAAAAGCCAAAGCCGAATCTGTATGGCTTTAAATTTGATCGCTTAAGTCGGTGCTAGGGGGTGTGACAGGTGTTGCACCTTATGTAACGGTACCTCTCATGAACAGACTCAATAAACCTAGTCTGCTACTTGTCTCTCTTGTTTGTATTTGTTTATTCCAATGTATCCCTTATTCAGTATTTATCATGAAGATATGCACTTTTCTGCATAATAAAGCGGTGACCTATTAAATTTTGCTTTAATTAGGCAATGACCAATAAAGCAAATCAATGCGGAATCACTCGACGTTTATCTGCACGTAACTTTGCCTGACGTCATAAAACAAACAAACAATAGGTCAATGACCTTGAAGCTCTACTGATTGGTTTTGATTTCAGGAAGTAGTCGCTACAGACTTGTTTTTTGAATATTATTTTTAGCCGTGGTGGCCATCTTGAATTTCCGGCCGACCTGAAATTTTGCTAGGATCAATTAGACATTAAGAGCAACATTCCTGTGAAGTTTCATGAAAATCTGTCAAGTAGTTTCAGAGAAGTAGTCGCTACAAGTTTTCATTATATAACTATGTAAACAAAGATGGCCACTGGCAGCCATGTTTCAAGTTGAATCAAAATAATGTTCGACTCGGATAACCATCATGTCATGCTGATCATTTTAGAAAAAGTCCCATATCAATATCTCTTATAGTTTTCAAGAAGTAGTCGCTACAAACTTATTTATTTTAAATCTATTTTTAGCCATGGCGGCCATCTTGAATTTCCGGCCGACCTAAAATTGTTCTAGGATCAACTAGACATCAAGAGCAACATTCCTGTGAAGTTTCATGAACATCCGTCAAGTAGTTTCAGAGGAGTAGTCGCTACAAGTTTTTACTATATAACTCTATGTAACCAAAGATGGCCACTGGCAGCCATGTTTAACGTCGAATCAAAATAATTTTCCACAAGGATCAACATCATGTCATGCTGATCATTTTAGAAAAAGTCCCATATCAATATCACTTATAGTTTTCAAGAAGTAGTCGCTACAAACTTATTTTTTTAAAATCTATTTTTAGCTGTGACGGCCATCTTGAATTTCTGGCAGATCTGAAATTTTGCTAGGATCAATTAGACATCAAGAGCAACATTCCTGTGAAGTTTCATGAAAATCCGTCAAGTAGTTTCAGAGGAGTAGTCGCTACAAGTTTTTACTATATAACTCTATGTTAACAAAGATGGCCGCTGGCAGCCATGTTTAACGTTGAATCAAAATGATTTTTGACAAGGATCAACATCATGTCATGCTGATCATTTTAGAAAAAGTCCCATATCAATATCACTTATAGTTTTCAAGAAGTAGTCGCTACAAACTTGTATTTCAAAACTCTATTTTTAGCTTTGGCGGCCATCTTGGATTTCACATCAACATGAATTTTTTCTAGGATCAACTAGACTTCATGGGCAACGTTTCTGTAAAGTTTCATGAATATCCATCCAGTAGTTTCAGAGGAGTAGTCGCTACAAATAAAAGTTTACGGACGGACAGACGGACGACGGACGCCGCACCACGGCATAAGCTCTGCTGATCTCTGATCAGTAGAGCTAAAAACCTATTTTTAGATTTGGTGGCCATCTTGGATTTCACATCGACATGAATTTTTGCTAGGATCAACTAGACTTTATGGGCAACATTTCTGTAAAGTTTCATGAATATCAATCCAGTAGTTTCAGAGGAGTTGTCACTACAAATAAAAGTTTACGGACAGACGGACGACGGACGCCGCACCACGGCATAAGCTCTGCTGATCTCTGATCAGTAGAGCTAAAAATCTATTTTTAGCTGTGGTGGCCATTTTGAATTTCTGGCCGATCTGAAATTTTGCTAGGATCAATACGACATCAAGAGCAACATTCCTGTAAAGTTTTATGAAAATCCTCCAAGTAGTTTCAGAGGAGTAGTCGCTACAAGTTTTTACTATATAACTCTATGTAAACAAAGATGGCCACTGTCAGCCATGTTTAACGTCGAATCAAAACGATTTTTGAGAAGGACCAACACCATGTCATACTGATCATTTTAGAAAAAAGTCCCATATCAATATCTCTTATAGTTTTCTAGAAGTAGTCGCTACAAACTTGTATTTTAAAAATCTGTTTTTAGCTTTGGTGGCCATCTTGGATTTCACATCAACATGAATTTTTGCTAGGATCAACTAGACTTCATGGGCAACATTTCTGTAAAGTTTCATGAATATCCATCCAGTAGTTTCAGAGGAGTAGTCGCTACAAATAAAAGTTTACGGACGGACAGACGGACGGACGGACAGACGGACGACGGACGCCGCACCACGGCATAAGCTCTGCTGATCTCTGATCAGTAGAGCTAAAAACCTATTTTTAGATTTGGCGGCCATCTTGGATTTCACATCAACATGAATTTTTGCTAGGATCAACTAGACTTCATGGGCAACATTTCTGTAAAGTTTCATGAAAATCCATTCAGTAGTTTCAGAGGAGTAGTCGCTACAAAAAAAGTTTACGGACAGACGGACAGACAGACGGACGCCGCACCACGGCATAAGCTCTGCTGATCTCTGATCAGTCGAGCTAAAAACAACAACATGGCGACGTCCTCGATAAGCGTACCATTCTGAGAAATAGGTAATAATAGTAATTCATACAGAAAATATGGATAATCTACATGATGAATAGAATATTATGTCAGTGCCTTTTACTATCAAGTTTATTCGGCAGAGCCTCGCCATTCTTCGTTTTCTAAGCCTCGCCTAATAAACTTGATAGTAAAAGGCACTGACATAATATTCTCTATTTATTGACATTTACACTAGCATTTCTTTAGTGTTGTGTGGTGGCTGTAAAATTTCACCCTGATTAAAAAGCAGTGGTTTATTATTTACTGGTCCTTTGCTTTCTTGTTTGTGTTTATTGCTTCCAGGAAATCCTCTTTTCAGTATTTATTTAGATAGTTACTAACTACATTTCAGATGTTCTAGAGAATGACCAACCTAATGGAGTATTGCCCTTGTTAATGCAATATAGCAGAGACATTTTATATAATATTTTAAGACAGTCACTGTAAATAAAACATTTAACACTAACAGATTACTAATAAATGTACATATTTAATACTAACAGATTATTAATTGAATTGAGTTTTAAGGTGCACAAACACATGAAAGGTTATATGGCGCCTAACAGGAATGAACGTTCCAGGCTCATCCTCCATTTACATCAAGATAAAATATGGTGAATGGGCCAGTAGAACCTTCTTACCTGCAGAACTGTAGAGTTGCTGCAAATTCTATAGACACTCCAGATTATTAATGCATGATCATACATTTATACATGGATATATATAAAACAGATTATTCCTTATATGTATATATATATATATCTAAAAATAATAATATCACAGATCACATTGTCATGTCTTGATTTAAATGGACTGCACAATTTGTTTAAAGTATTGTTATAATTTGTAACATTATATCGATATACAATTACATTTTGTAATAATTTATAATTTGTAACATTATACCGATATACAATTACATTTTGTAATAATTTATAATTTGTAACATTATACCGATATACAATTACATTTTGTAATAATTTATAATTTGTAACATTATACCGATATACAATTACATTTTGTAATAATTTATAATTTGTAACATTATACCAATATACAATTACATTTTGTAATAATTTGTAATTGTTATAATTTGTAACATTATACCGATATACACTTTATAATTTGTAACATTATACCGATATACAATTACATTTTGTAATAATTTGTAATTGTTATAATTTGTAACATTATACCGATATACAATTACATTTTGTAATAATTTGTAATTGTTATAATTTGTAACATTATACCGATATACAATTACATTTTGTAATAATTTGTAATTGTTATAATTTGTAACATAATACTGATATACACTTTATAATTTGTAACATTATACCGATATACAATTACATTTGGTAATAATTTGTAATTGTTATAATTTGTAACATTATACCGATATACAATTTATAATTTGTAACATTATACCGATATACAATTACATTTTTTAATAATTTGTAATTGTTATAATTTGTAACATTATACCGATATACACTTTATAATTTGTAACATTATACCGATATACAATTACATTTTGTAATAATTTGTAATTGTTATAATTTGTAACATTATACCGATATACACTTTATAATTTGTAACATTATACCGATATACAATTACATTTTGTAATAATTTGTAATTGTTATAATTTGTAACATTATACCGATATACAATTTATAATTTGTAACATTATACCGATATACAATTACATTTTTTAATAATTTGTAATTGTTATAATTTGTAACATTATACCGATATACACTTTATAATTTGTAACATTATATCGATATACAATTACATTTTGTAATAATTTGTAATTGTTATAATTTGTAACATTATACCGATATACAATTTATAACTTGTAACATTATACAGATATACAATTTATAATTTGTAACATTATACCGATATACAATTACATTTTTTAATAATTTTTACGACTACATACAATTAAATTTGGTCATGAAATGCTCGACTGATAACCTTGACCATTGTAAACACTTGCAACAGTAATAAAATAGCACAGATTGATATTGACATCACGCAATAAGTAAATTTCATGAAAATATTGTGCCATTGAACAACAGAAGCACAATCAAATTCAATAGATTCCCGATCTGTTTTCGGACATAATCATACATATTTGTACGAATGAAATCTATTTTTAGCAATTTTAAGCAATCTCGATCCGTGCTATTGGGTAAGGTGAAAGAAATCTAACTCCGATATAACTCAATAGTGAACTGTGACCCACTGCAAGGCTAAAATTGAACCATAGGGTTCTGAATTCAAACAAGAGGCCCACGAGGGCCTATATCACTCTACTTAGTATACAAATTTAGTGGAATTGAAGTGAAAAACAAAGCTTCCATGCTCTAAACAAGTGGGCCAAAATGGCTCTGAATGCGCCAAATCGCTCACCTGACATAATCTTCCCAAAGATGAAACAAGTGAGCCATTGGTACATGAGAATTTGTTAAAAAATTCTATTTTTAGTAACATTGGCCATATTTATTAATGGGTTTGGAAAATTTATATAAATCTGAGAAAGGGTTATGAGAAGATTTTGATAAAGTTTCAGAACAATTGGGTCATTGGTTTATGAGAAGTTGTTTAAAGATTGTTCTATTTTTAATGGTGGCCATATTTGTTGAGGGAACGGGACGATTTGTATAAATCTGAGAGTTATGAGACAATGCTTTTGGTGATGTTTTAAAATAATTGGTTCATTGGTTCATGAGAAGAAGTTGTTCGACGGATTCAGACGATTTGTACTGAGGCCCGTGACGAAAGGATGCTTCTTGTGAAGTTTCGTCAAATTTTATGCAGCAGTAGATAATTTGTTAAAAATATTTTTCTATTTTTAGTAATGGTGGCCATATATGCTGATGGATCGGGACGATTTCTACAAATCTGAGAGGGAACATGTAAGGCTGCTTTCTGTGCAGTGTCATCAAATTCTACCCGAGAGAGAAACAGTTGTTTAAAGATTCTTCTATTTTAAGTAATGGCTGCCATATTTATTAACGGGATTGGGACGATTTGTTTTTATCTGAGAGAGGACCGTACAAGGATGCTTCCAATGAAGTTTTGTCAAATTCTACCAAGCAGTTTCAGAGTTGTTGTTTGAAGCAATGATGGACAACTCTCCATCTGATAAAATGCTAAAAACTTTGTAGAGGACAATAAGTTTATGTTACATGCAACGTTTTAAAACTCAAGCGTTTGAAGTTTCAGTGAGGAGTTTTTAAGGATATTTCTATATAACTTTATGTAAAATTGCGACCACAGCGGAAGAACCAAATTTGTCCCAGTGTTATTATTTGAACAGACTTGGTAGAGATCTATAAGTTGATAATACATGCAATATATTTCAGAGAAGGTTTTTCATTTTTCTCCTATACATTTTACCATGTGATCTGAATGGACCCAAATCTGACTCCATGGTCATGGTTTGAGTTGAATTGAGGTTTTTCATGAACACCAACACAAAACGGTTATATGGTGCCAAAAGGAATGAACATTCCAGGCCCACTATCCATTTACATCTAGATACAAATATTCAGAATGGGCCTAGAACCTTGACACCCGCAGAACTTCAGAGTTGCTGCAAATTATATTGTAAACTCCATATTTCGCTGGAGCTATGACATTGTTTTCTGCCATCACTAAAGTAGCACCTGAAACAATACAGGGATCATGATGAAGACCTTTAATGAAAATGGCAAAAATGACTAAATGAACATGAATTCGGGTGGATTTTACCCGACAAACAAGTTTTTCAAGAAAATTAAATTCTTCAAACTGTACTTTGCTGGCTATATATTTTTTAATTATCAGGATGCAATTTGCAATTAAAAAAATGTCGATCGTAATTTTAACCTGTTATTTTCGCCGAATGGTTCATCCTTTCCCGATGTTCAAATTTATTAACCATCAAACTTACAGAAATAGATTGAAATGTCCGAAAACTTTATTATTTTCTTCAATTAATTAGTTGTCTGAAATCAATGAGTGTCCAGTGTGATTGGGTCAATACATTTTAATGAAGTTTCGACCCACGACAACCTCCGCATATAAGCCGACGCTTTCCCACTAAATAACAACTGCAAACTTATGTAATACTAACTTCAGTATGCACACATTACTAATACTAGTAATTCCTGTTCAGTTCACCAGCATTTATTAAGTTATATGTCCTCATCAGCTGAAAATTTCTACTAAGGTTTAAACTGATTACACAGTTAAATGTTCTTATGACAAACTACTTCAATCAGTTAAATGCTTCTAAGAAGTACATTTTATTGCACTAGAATGAAATGTTATTACAAAATACAGCACCACCACCATCTTACCCCAAAAAAAACATTCAATAGGGCATCTTACAGGTCATGGAGTCAGTGTGAAACTATTGTATATTGTTCTGTATTCATATCCAGTTACAATAGTTTTGCATTCACCTCTCAATTTGTGCTCTTCTCATTCAAACAGTGTTCCAAGATATTACTATTTTTGTGTTTTTTTCTGTTTGGCGTTGCCAACAGTTATTTTTGAAAGGTAACCTTGCGTGTGTTGAAACAGTTCCATTACCTCTGTCACGTTGTCTTGTAAACCAACAAAACATAGTTTGGTTTGACCTGAAGAGTGTTGCATGAATCTAAGTACCTCCTCTGTTTGAAACAAGGAACATGTGAAAGACATGACTTCTATTATTTTTTCAACTTCACCAGCATCAACGAGAGTTTCTTGTATGCTCAGTGTAGCAGTTTCTATTTCAATTAATTGTTTGATATTCCTTAGAAAAGATTTGGGTTTGACAACTTTATCAGTGTCAACAAAGGCCTGTGAACCACCTTTATAATCCATTGTTGCAGCTAATGGTAAAAGTTTTTGAGCGAAGCTGTTGGCGCTGTCTTGATTCTGAAAGATGTATCGCCATTTCAGTGCTTCTTGTCCATTTTCTGCTCTCAAAATCTTAAAACTGCTCCCACCATGCTTGTCTTTAAATCTCAGAATTATATCAAAGTTGTCCATTGACAGAGAGTCTTCATCTAAAAATTAAGACAAAGCAGTAATAAATCATCAATGGAACTATAACGACATAATTCTAATTAATTAGATACTAAATTTCAACACAACATAATCACATAATATAATAAGAAATAACATAATTACGTATGAACTATTTAACAAAGTAAACTCTGGTACAGACACTGTTACTTTAAGTGGTGACCATTGTCTAGTCAGTGGCAGGCAAATAGGTAACCTGATAGTTCAATGCAGGAATTGCACCTTAAATTATGCAATTTATCAGTACTGTACCTTGTATTACCACAATGACCCCAAAGCTTTCTAATATAAGGACACGATTTAGTAACTAGTTCCTTAATAATTATTAACAAGCACATTAAGAGAATTATGGTCCACTGCCTGATAGGAACTGCCAATGTAAAAATCAGTCAATATGTAGTAAAAACCTCGGCAAAAACCATCAGCTTTTAAAAAGCAAAGTGCTATAATTCCAGCATGATAGGTGCAATCTGCCTGTTATCAAACTTGGCCGAGACATTATGCCCATAAACACTGATCCCAAGTTTCATCAAGCTTGGATTATAAATGTTTAAGTTTTTGAGAGGAAACCGTGAAAATCTTATAAATGTTAAAAATAATTCAGCAGAAACCTCATACATCCTCAATTAAAAAAATCAAAGTGCCATAACTCTGGCATGTTAGGTGTGATCTGGCTAGTTATCAAACTTGGCCTCGATATTATGGCCGTAAACATTGTCCTAAAGTTTCATCATATCAGATTATAAACATTAAAATTATTGGTCGGAAACGGAAGTAAATGTTTAAAAATCCAAGGGCCATAACTCTGGCATTATAGGTGCGATCTGGCTGGTTATCGTACTTCACTTAGTAAGTATGGCCATAAACACGTATGGCCATAAACACTCTCCAAAGTTCATCAAGATCGGATAATATTAAATAAATGTTTGAGTTATTGAGTGGAAACCGCTAAATTCTTCAATTTTCAAAAATCCAAGGTCCATACCTTCGGAACGATAGTTGCGATCTGGCTGGTTGTCAAACATGGTTGAGATATTATGGCCATGAACATTGTCCTAAACTTTCATGAAGATTGGCTTATAAATATTTTATTGAGTGCTTTATCTGCTTTGAAATATGGTGCCTATATCTGATGTTCTTCTTCAACATTTCAAAACATAACTCGCTAGATGTAATCTTTATGGAAAGACGAAAGGCCAAGGCTTTGTTAGAAACAAAATGTTATTAATTAGTCAAATGTAGATATTTGCAACAGTTTTAGAAGTGAGCGAGATGAAATAAGTCTGGTCAGCTAAGAGAAGATTTTTTAACAGTTTCTCAATATAATTCTCTGTTTATTATCCCCAGGCTGTTATCCCGAACAGAAAAATCTAACCTTTGCACATAAGATGCTCATGAGCTGCTAATGAGAAACAGGTTAGAAGTGTATGCAAATTAGGTTAGTTTTTCCTCTGCAAATGTGCAGGAAGTGAGCAGATGTTAGCGAAGCTAAAACTAACCTGATTCACACGTGTAAAATTTCGCTTTATAGCATTATATTCTCATGTGAGAAAATCATACTTTGCTCATGTGAGATCTACCTAATTTGCATGTTAAAATGCACATGTGCAAGCACCAGGTTAGATCTCACGTGAGCGGCTCACGTGCAACATGCTAGCGATACCCGGGGCAGTGCTAAACTGAACCCACGATTCACAATTCAAACAAACTTGGTAGAGGAGCTTATGGTACATGCAAAATATAAGACCTCTAGCTCAGAGGATTTTTTTTAAAGATTTTCTCAAAATACATACATTTGAACATGTTCAGGTATTGTTATGGATAAATCACCGTTAAATTCATAAATATATAGTCAATATAGGTAAAAGTTAGTTATTAAACAGATATTTTATCTAAACCAATGAAAAGAAAAGTCAATGAAGCTCTAACAGAGAAGGATAAATACATGTCTTTATTAAACAGTTTTAATATCATTTAAACTGGCAAAACTGACCAGTTTCTGAGGTCTTTTAAAACAAAATTTAACAACGATGACAGACAATGGCTAAAGAGGAATCACAATGCCTTCGACTCAGATAAGCTAAATGGTACAGCTTTATTATCGTAGTATTTGAAGCTTATCTTTCAGGCAAAATAAGTCATGGAATGGAAAGTGTACATATGGTAGGATACCTGAGGAACTTTCATCTGTATCTGCTTCAGCAGAAGTGCTTTCTACATGATGAATTGATTTGATCCTATCTGGACATTCATGCTGTGTCAAAAGATCTTCAGACACCCGACCTTGAATATGAGAATAAACAGCATCAGCATTATCAACGTATATTTACTTGTGTAGAGATGAAATTTAAGAAAACCCTCTATCTCGCCCTCATCTTCCCATTCCTACCTTGCTGGTTCCCTCTCTGTATACACTAAAGGCTTATTCTGAACTTATTTAAATCTAAAATCTTAAAATACTTATACTCCATAAAGAAAACATTACTCTTAACAAAATAACTCGGTGTAAGATAAATTGCATTACCAATTTAATATGTGGTATCAAGTATTCAAGTTTTTAAACTTGTGAACTGTTATCAATAAAAGAGAATGAACTGGGTAAAGCTGCTATTAGTAATGCTTACAGTTAAATGGTAACAACAAATATATTGCCTAGATTCTTGTAATTCTTGTAAGAGTTTCGTTTTTACATCAAATTTATGAAACATTTTAAGGAAATGGTTATTGAATTAATAAATAAGTGAATTCCAGTTTAATTTAGGAAATGCACATTTTTTATAACCGTAACAATTCTATCCTGTTGTTTCAGTCAAGGTTGCACATTAAGTTTCATGGCAATATGTAAACATGCCGATATGCAACCGCTAAAAAGCAAAACTAAAATACCGATTTCTAATGCATGTGTTTATTTTCAACAGTTTTACTAAATCGCAATGATATAAAACAAAATACTGACAATTTGTTGAAAGTTTAACCTGATGGATTTGTGGTATGTTAATGGTCACATATTTTTAAAAGTCACCAATCTACACTGCAGGAATTTTACCAAGTGCGTCTATTGTTTACTACCTTGGAAACTTTGATCATCAGCCTGTCTCTCCACCTGGATAGCCTCTGGACATTCCGATTCTGCCATTAATCGTCCTGGCACCTGACCTTAAATTTGAGAATGAACTTTCTTTGAAGACTTTTAAAGGCATTTTCTGTAGTTTTTCATGCGCAGAATTTTGGGCGACTTCTCTTCTAAAACTATTGGATGGATTTTCCTAAAAAGTTACAGGAATGTTGCTATTGATGTCTAGTTGCATTTACTGTTTTATTTATATAAATGCCTATTATTAGAAAAATACATAAAATAGGAAAAATATAACATTTTGTAAAAATTCAAACAAAATATGTTTTTTTAAGCATAATGGTAGGGTTCCAAAAACCAATATTAAATCTCAATATGCATGGTGACCTATAATTTTAATTGCATATATTGTCTTACTATATGTTCAAATAAGTGCCTTGAAAGTTTGAACAAATTCTGTTATCAGGAACATAACACAAAAGGAAAATATACCATTTCTATATAATTTCATACACAACTTGGCCTTTTAGCATAGGGGTAGGGTTTAAAAAAAACACAATCTAGACAAGCATGGGGACCTAACATTTTTATTGACGTTTGGTTTTTATATATGTCAAACTATGTGCTTAGAATGTTTAAACAAATTCTATTATTGGGAACATACAAAAAAAAAGAAGGAAATTGTATCATTATGGGCTAATTTGTGCATAAATTGTGAGTAAAGGTCTCAACAGATTTTGTAAAAAATGATAGGCTTTACATAAAGATGAGCTTTAAATGTTATTATAATTTAATGTTCTTTACTTTAATACAATTTTAGCAGAATTGTGACCAATGAATAAATGATTAGACTTCAAAAATGTCTTATTTAGCTATTTCATGGACTTGTTCAACTTTTTGTAAACCCAGTTGTGCTTCAACTTTTAGAAAAGTACAATTCTCTTATAGTTATTATTTTCTGCTGGCTTCCAAGCCATGGAGGAATATGTGGTAATGATAGAGCTGATAGTGCTGCTAAAGCAGCATTAGGTTTATATATATAATGCTATATTACCTTATACTGATTTTAAAAGTTGTATTAACACATATAATTGTAACTCTTGGCAATCCGCTTGGGATTTGTCAGTTAACAATAAACTCCATTCAATTAAACCGTTACTCGGAGAATGGCGTTTTTCTAGTAGACCCATTTGTCGAGAGGAAATTGTCCTAGCCCGGTGCAGGATAGGACATACACGTTACACTCATTCATATTTATTGCAAGGAGAGCAATTACCAGAATGTATACCCTGCTTTGCATCATTAACGGTCAAACACATCTTGTTGGAATGTGTAGACTTTGATCCTATGCGTCAAAGGTACTACAATGTTTATACTATGACCGAGTTAGTTAATGCTATAGATTTTAGTCTTGTTTTAGATTTCCTGAAGAAGTCAGACTATATAAATCATTATAATATGTTGTTGTATATATTTACTTCTTTATATACACGTTTTCGGGCATTTGTTGATTTACATATATAGTTTATATTACTACCATATCATCCCTTATTTGTAAATAGTTTTATCTTTATATATTTACATTAATTTTAAATTAATCCTTCATTTCTTCATCTTTCATCAGTTTTTGCGCACAATATGACCTATTTATGTGTCGATGTGCCGTAAGACACCATTCATTCATTCATTCAACAGACTGACATGACGGTGGCATTACAAATTATTTTTTAAAATTTTAACAATTATGGTGACCTACCATTATTTTTGCATTTTCTGTCTATATATATAACAGACTTACTGTACGAAAAGTTTAAAGAAAATCTGTTATGCAGAAAAAACTATAGAAAATGTCCTTTACCCATATTTTGTGAATATATATGTTGCCCAAACAAGTGATGAAGCTATAATTAGTCTAGTGTTGCTTTCCAAGAGATTGGTCTTATTTTAGCACATTTTGTAAACATAACACAGAAGATGCAAGAGGGCCTGTTGAAGCTCTACTTGCAAACATGGCTGTTATAGCAGGGAATTTTATCAGATACCCTTCAGTACTTTCAAAGTTATAGCATTAACATAATTCTGACTCATTTGACTTTGGACCTCCAAGTGTGACCTAGACCTAGAGGTACAGACCCAGTTTTTATGTGTGACACACCTTTTCAACATGCTGAACATTTCCGTGTAGTTTTATCAAAATCTCTTCAGTAGTTTAGGAGTTATGACTGAGACACAATTTTGCTAATATGACCTTGACAAGTGTATATTTGACCTTTGAGGTACATTCCTAATCCTTATAAGTGAAGCACCTTGTCATGCTGAACATTTCCGTGTAGCTTTTTCAAAATCCCTTCAGTAGTTTAGGAGTTATGACTGAGACACAATTTTGCTAATATGACCTTGACAAGTGTATGTTTGACCTTTGAGGTACATTCCTAATTATTATAAGTGAAGCACCTTGTCATGCTGAACATTTCCGTGTAGTTTTTATCAAAATCCCTTTAGTAGTTTAGAAATTATTGCTGAAATACGATTTGACTTATTTGACCTCCAAGTTTGACCTTGACCTTTTGAGGTACAGACCTGATTCTAATGCGTTACACGCCTTCTCATTACGCTAGGTATTTCTGTTTTGTTTTATTAAAATCTCTATTGTTGTTTAGGTTTGTTTGTTTGTTTGAATGGTGTTTTACATCATTTTTAGCATATGTTAGACTGTACATGACAGTCAATATTTTTTGTTGTAGAGGCAAACCACCTCATTTTTCCTGAGTAGAACCAGAACTGTATACCTCCCGCCATCAATAAGAATCAACACTTTCTCACTTGACATGTTGAGCAGCAATTCAAACCCAAAGTGGTGAGAGGTGAGGAAGTTTTAAGAGATAGTTGCGACACAATTTTGACTCATATGACCTTAACTCCAAATATGACCTTAACGTTTGAGGTACGGATGGTATAAACCTTTTCATCATGCTAAACATTTCTGTATGGTTTTATCAAAATCCATTCATTAGTCTAGGAGTTATGACTGCACATTTAGTATCATTAAGTACCATTGATATTAACAATCTGGTAAAGTTTGGTAAATATTGGCTGACAAATGAAGGCCCAATTGTCTTAATGAGACAAAAGCTAACAGACGGATGACAGAAGATGGACAACTCGCCAGGTGCTACAGTGTTCAAAAGGCAGATTATGGGATTTTTCAGTAATACAAGGTCCATTACTTTGGTGTTATTAATCCGATCCAGCTGCTTTTCAAACTTGTCTAAGTTTTCATTGATATCATCAATCTATCCAAGTTTGGTAAAGATCAAATACAAAATAAAGGTTATAGAGGGTTCACAAGACAGAATCGTTTAGTAAAATAATGGTCATAACTCTGGCGTTTACTAATCCGATATGGCTGTTTTTCAAACTGCCTAAGCTTTCATTGATATAAATGATAATTGATATTGACTGTCGCCGTTTATGGGTGACAAATATAACCCTGCTACCAATCCCCCCATTCCCCACCCTAAAGTTTGAGTAAAGATTGAGTGGAATAGGATTTTTATGATCAGGTAATGGTAGCCTTGACCATAGACCTATTGTACTCAAAACCAATAGGGGCCATCTTTTCATCACAGGCAGTCCACTCATTAAGTTTCATAATATTTGCTTCAGAGGGAGAGGAGTTACAGAGTGAACAAGGATTTTCATGGTCAGGTCCTGGTGACCTTTGACCTAAGAACGTCACAATCAATAGGGGTCATCATCCTCTCATCACAGGCAGTCAACCTATGAAGTTTCATGAAATTTGCTTCAGGGGGAGAGGAGTTATGGAGCAGACAAGGTTTTTCATTACGGATCCCGGTGACCTTGACCTTTGACATAGTGACCACAAAATCAACAGGGCTCATACTCTCAGCACAGGCAGTTCATCTATGAAGTTTCATGAGATTTGCTTCAGGGGGAGAGGAGTTATGGAGCGGACAAGGTTTTTCATTATCTGGTCCCGGTGACCTTGACGTCTAACCTACTGACCTCAAAATCAATCTGGTTCATCCTCTATATCACAGGCAGTCCACCCATGACGATTTATGAGATTTGCTTCAGGGGGAGTGGAGTTATGGAGCGGACAAGGTTTTGTCTACAGACAGACAGACAGATGGACGGACGGCAATGTGAAACCAATAAAACCCTTTTTTTCCGTAAAACTAGGAGGCCATGGCCTGCATGTATAGTGAAGTAGTTCAGATTCTAGATTTGACCAACACCAATGTCAATCCCATGATATATTCGTTCCTTACATACTTAATGTTTCATTTTAATTAATGTCATTAACAGTGGGGGATGCATGTCGTAGCGGAGACCTGACATGGACTATATTTTGTTCAAAGAAAGTCACAGCGACCCGCAATTTTGCACATGATGTTAAATGCATATAACGAATATTCTGGTGGAGTTTGGTGAAAATCCTGCATGAAAGGATCAAGATACACATGTCATAGTTGACCCTTAACACCACAACGTAACCTCAATTTCAAAGTAGGTCACAGCGACCCAAACTTTTTGCACATTAAGTTGGATGCATAATATGAACATTGTGGTGATGTTTGGTGAAAATCTAACAAGAAAGAAGCAAGACCAGACGTGATCTATATTTTGTCCAAAATAGGTCACAGGGACCCAACACTTTGCATATGATGTTAGATGCACATAAGGAACATTGTTGTGGAGTTTGGTGAAAATCTAAATAAATGAAAGTCGGGCATACAAACTAATAAACATATAAGCAAACTGACGCACATACACCCAGACAACATTGTGTTCGCTAAGTCGAGATCCGTAAACAGGCTCGACAACAATAGCTTTTATTGCTATCAACAATCTGGCCAAGATACAAAGTGAAGGTGCTAGAGTGTTCACAAGTCAGAATAAGGATACATGTCCAGCCCTAAATGTCGAGCCATAATGTGAAGTAGTCCAGATTTTGATTTCACCAACACCAATGTCAATCCCAAGAGATATCACTGGGGGATTCATGTCGTAGCTTATACCGGATATGACCTATATTTCATTCAACAGCAACCCTAAATTTTGCACATGATGTTAGATGTATACAGGGGCATAGCTGACCTGAAATGCATACAGGCCTGACAAACTAGGGGGATCCGGCACTTTTTTTTAAACTTAGCTATGTAATGGTGCGTTTTGGCATATATCTGACAGAACACTTTTGTGGTATTTGAAGAAATATATTTTGACAAATTTGAGAATTAACAAATGACAAAGTTGAAGTACCCACACTGTAAAATAAAATAAGACACAAATGTTGACCCTTAACCCCACAACCCCTCCGGTTTCAGTCATTATTGCATTTTTGGACTCTTTTTTTTCTTCTTCAAATTGATGTATATGCCTGGGCCTATATGACCTTATAGTAGATATGCCGATGGCGTATAAGGAACATTGTGATGAAGTTTGGTGAAAATCCTGTGAGAAAGAAGCAAGATACGCATGTCATATCCGAGACCGGATGTGACCTATATTTCGTCGAAAGTAGGTCGCAGCAACCAGAAATTCTGCAAATGATGTTTGATGCATATAAGGAACATTCTGGTGAAGTTTGAAATCCTACGAGAAAGAAGCAAGATAGGCATGTCCTAGCTGAGACTGGACGTGACCTATATTTCATCAAAAGTAGGTCACATCAACCCACAATTTTGCACATGTTAGATGCATATAAGGAACATTCTGGTGAAATTTGGTGAATATCCTGTGAGAAAGAAGCAAGATATGCATGTCGTAGTGGAGACTGAACATGACCTATATTTTGTCAAAAATAGGTCACAGTGACCCGAAATTGTGTACATGATGTTGGATCCAAATAAGGAACATTCTGGTTGAGTTTGGTGAAAATCCCGCAAATAACAATGAAGATATTAATAAATGAAAATTGGATGCATGGACTAATGAAAGGATTGACAAACTGACACACATACACCGGCAGGGGTGTAAAATTATTTTAGAAGTCACTCGCCCTGTAGGACTAGTAGATGGAAAAAGCTACTCGCCCTTAACAACTTTCCACTTGCCCTTACCTAAATCCAATTTACAACGTGTTACATTGAATTCAAAACTATATATTCATTTCATGAATGTTACCTCTTTTATTTGTTATTTTTGGTCATGTTCCTTTCTGTTGGAACTTTCTTTTATTAGCCTGTAAAACTGCATGTGCCTTATCAGATTCTGGTTTCTCGTCATTACCCTCTCCAATTTTTGAAGAAAAAACCCCGATATAAAATCAGTATGTTTTTACCATATCGCGCGATATTAGCCGGTGTCAATCTAAAGAAATTCACCGGGCATGAAATTCAGACTGCTTACCAGTTACCTTCATTGTAGCATATGTATATCGACTTTTACGCAAAGAAAAACAATGAAACTCAGTCTACCATAATTGCTTAGCAACGGACGAGCACTTTCTAACATCACTTCCGGTTAACTTCAATCTTATTTCAGTCGTTTTTTTACTGAAAAAGTTTTAAATATGCGTTTATTTCTATTTTTACTGTAAAACCTCACTCGCCCTGTCGGACAAGTACATCTGAATTCTTCCTCGCCCCGACGGCAGTATCACTCGCCATGGCGAGCGGTCGAGTGGAATTTTACACCCCTGACCAGACAATATTTGATCGCTAAGTCGACATCCATAAACGGGCTCGACAACAAAGGCCGTAACTATGGTGTTACTAATGCGATCTGACTGGTTTTCAAACTTCTCCAAGCTTTCACTGATAAAAATACCCTGGCAAAGGTTAAGTAAAGATCGGATTAATAACAAAGTCCTTTTTTTTGTTTAAAAGGCAAGAGTTAATGCCCAACGGGACGTCCGAATGGTCGACGGACAACTCTGCATTCTGTAACAGATAAAGTCATCAAATATCAAATATCAATATTTCTTTATTTATATATTCTAAAGTTATAAATGTAACAAATTTAATTATTATGAAACTAACACTATTTTTTGGAAACTTTTGTAAGTACAACTATTGTAAAATTAGTTGAATCAGGAACCCATGCCCAATTATGGTTTAGTTACGAAAAATAGTAAAATATATGGTCAGTAAAAACAGCTTGGAAGTTCAACTAAAATTATTGCACATTTCAAAGGCTATATTAAGTTGGGATCTGTAGGAGCCCATGATTCATCTAAGCCCAAATTACTGACACACCCATGTCCACGTCATGTCCTCACTGTATACCAAGTTAAACTTAAATCTGGAGGAAAATGTAGGAGTTGTGCATACAAGGTTTTAATCTAACTGTAAAGATGAAAGAGACATGTCCTAATCCCATGACAATATGCCCATATCCGCTTGGTGACGTTATAACAGGTTTCATTAGAATCTATTTAGTAACTGTAGGAGTTGCAGCTACAAATTACTTTTATACAAAATTTAAAGCAATTTACTCAGCTAATTCTAATTTGATAGTTATTGAATGGAAACTTAATTTTTATTTTTTGTAACAGTGACCTTGACCCCTACTGCACTCCCAAGATTTCTTTCCATATAAGTTACCTACCCTGCAAGTATCGCAGACATCGGAATACCTCATTCCTAACAAAAGTTATTGAACGGAAAACATTTTTCTATCTTTAGTAACAGTGACCTTGACCCCAGTGACTCCAAATGCAAGCCCAAGCTTCCTTTCCATATAAGCTACCAACTCTGCAATTTTATTCGCAATACCTCAATTCTAACAAAAGTAACTGAGCAGAAACAGTTTTTCTATTTTTAGTTACAGTGACCTTGACCGTGAACCCAGTGACCACAAATGCAATCCGAAGCTTCCTTTCCATATAAGCTTCCTTGCAATACCTCATTTCTAAACAAGAGGTCAATGACCTTGAAGCTCTACTGATTGATTCTGATTTCAGGAAGTAGTCGCTACAAACTTGTTTTTTGAAAATTTATTTTTAGCCTTGGTGGCCATCTTGAATTTCCGGCCGACCTGAAATTTTGCTAGGATCAATTAGACATCAAGAGCAACATTCCTGTGAAGTTCATGAAAATCCGTCAAGTAGTTTCAGAGGAGAAGTCGCTACAAGTTTTCATTATATAACTCTATGTAAACAAAGATGGCCACTGGCAGCCATGTTTAATGTCGAATCAAAATAATGTTCGACTCGGATAACCATCATGTCATGCTGATCATTTTAGAAAAAGTCCCATATCAATATCACTTAATAGTTTTCAAGAAGTAGTCGCTACAAACTTATTTTTTAAAAATCTATTTTTAACTGTGGCAGCCATCTTGAATTTCTGGCCGATCTGAAATTTTGCTAGGATCAATTAGACATTAAGAGCAACATTCCTGTAAAGATTCATGAAAATCCGCCAAGTAGTTTTAGAGGAGTAGTCGCTACAAGTTTTTACTATATAACTCTATGTAAACAAAGATGGCCGCTGGCAGCCACGTTTAACGTCGAATCAAAATGATTTTTGACAAGGACCAACATCATGTCATGCTGATCATTTTAAAAAAAAGTCCCATATCAATATCACTTATAGTTTTCAAGAAGTAGTCGCTACAAACTTGCATGAAAATCTATTTTTAGCCATGGCGGCCATCTTGAATTTCCGGCTGACCTGAAATTTTGCTAGGATCAATTAGACATCAAGAGCAACATTTCTGTGAAGTTTCATGAAAATCCGTCAAGTAGTTTCAGAGTAGTAGTCGCTACAAGTTTTCTATGTAAACAAAGATGGCCACTGGCAGCCATGTTTAATGTCGAATCAAAATAATGTTCGACTCGGATAACCATCATGTCATGCTGATCATTTTAGAAAAAGTCCCATATCAATATCACTTATAGTTTTCAAGAAGTAGTCGCTACAAACTTGTATTTTGAAAATCTATTTTTAGCCATGGCGGCCATCTTGAATTTCTGGCCAACCTGAAATTATGCTAGGATCAATAAGACATCAAGAGCAACATTTTTGTGAAGTTTCATGAAAATCCGTCAAGTAGTTTCAGAGGAGTAGTCGCTACAAGTTTTAATTATATAACTCTATGTAAACAAAGATGGCCACTGGCAGCCATGTTTAATGTCGAATCAAAATAATGTTCGACTCGGATAACCATCATGTCATGCTGATCATTTTAGAAAAAGTCCCATATCAATATCACTTATAGTTTTCAAGAAGTAGTCGCTACAAACTTGTTTTTTAAAAATCTATTTTTAACTGTGGCAGCCATCTTGAATATCTGGCCGATCTGAAATTTTGCTAGGATCAATTAGACATTAAGAGCAACATTCCTGTAAATTTTCATGAAAATCCGCAAAGTAGTTTTAGAGGAGTAGTCGCTACAGGTTTTTACTATATGAATCTATGTAAACAAAGATGGCCGCTGGCAGCCACGTTTAACGTCGAATCAAAACAATTTTTGATAAGGACCAACATCTTGTCATGCTGATCATTTTAGAAAAAGTCCCATATCAATATCACTTATAGTTTTCAAGAAGTAGTCGCTACAAACTTGTATTTTGAAAATTTATTTTTAGCCGTGGCGGCCATCTTGAATTTCCGGCCGACCTGAAATTTTGCTAGGATCAATTAGACATCAAGAGCAACATTCCTGTGAAGTTTCATGAAAATCTGTCAAGAAGTTTCAGAGGAGTAGTCGCTACAAGTTTTCATTATATAACTCTATGTAAACAAAGATGGCCGCTGCAGCCATGTTTAACGTCAAATCAAAACGATTTTCGACAAGGACCAACATCATGTCATGCTGATCATTTTAGAAAAAGTCCCATATCAATATCACTTATAGTTTTCAAGAAGTAGTCGCTACAAACTTGTATTTAAAAAATCTATTTTTAGCTTTGGCGGCCATCTTGGATTTCACATCAACATGAATTTTTGCTAGGATCAACTAGACTTCATGGGCAACATTTTTGTAAAGTTTTATGAATATCCATCCAGTAGTTTCAGAGGAGTAGTCGCTACAAATAAAAGTTAACGGACGGACGGACGGACGGACGACGGACGCCGCACCACGGCATAAGCTCTGCTGATCTCTGATCAGTAGAGCTAAAAAGTAATTGAACGTTAGTACAGCTAAAAATGAAGGCCCTATATTTCATAAAATGAAGGGCCCCCGTCCCGTGTAAATGGTCCGCTAGTAAAGCTAAACACTGCTGGTTTGAATGTTTATGGTATAACAAAAGCAGTCTATTACATATTTTTACTATCAAAGTGCGGGCAAAAAAAATAACACATTGACAAAGGGTCAAAATGGTGTTCTGTAGAACTTAAAATCTAGTATGTTAGCACATATTAAAGAAATCTGCTAACATAATTTAATGGCAAATATTAGACATGCCTGTAGTACTTAAAAGATCATTTAGTATTGCATCCATATGTCAATGATATCTTCATCCAGATACAGTCATGTATATCAATACACAAAATTCCTATCAATGACAGCCCTAGCTATAGACTATGTAACATGGGCATTGCTGCAGAGTATATAATCTGACTTACCATCCGACCTGCTTCTAGCCATAGCATGATCTGTTTGTTTGGCAGTTGATATGGAACTTGTTGCCTTGACTGGAGGAGCGTCTTTTTCACCAAACTGTATCAGAATATAAGTTGTACAATGTGTATGTGGTCAGGGCTTCTAAAATTTTAAAATGCAAATCAGTCAAGGTTTTTAACTGCCGTAAGAATCGCGCTTATTTTGAAAAAATCACTAAAATCGCCGTACCCCACCCACCGTCAGCTGCACCATGATTTTTTTCCGTTCAGTCATTGATATAGAGAACTATTTAAAATGTATGTTTGTATTATATTTGTATTATTTCTAACTTACTTTATCACAATTTGTACATTTTAATGACTGACATCATGTCTTCGCTTTAATGAATGAATAATTTTCACTCAATATTAAAATTGTTGATCATTTGAGAAATTGAACCGGAAGCGTCTAATAAACCGGGTAGGTATAAAACGCGGACTAACACGCGCGGATTAGCGGATTATATACGATTTTACATAAATTTAAGTAATATCGTTTTTCATCAATTAGCTTAATTAATACCAAATGTTACGACTAACGCAAACAATTTCGGTCCGACTTAAAAAAAAAACGGTGTCAGGTTTGATCACTTTCCTTAATATTATACTTAAAGTTATTGTAAAAAAATAATCAAACAAGCAATTAACACATCTCGGTATTTTAATGACGCAAACAAATTTCAATCCCAGCTTTGGCCACTTAAAAAAACAAACCGACACAAGCAAACAGGCTAACACCTTACAACTAACGGTATATCAAAGAAATCACAGACGCTAACACTCGCTTCAGTGAACCGACAGAACGCGTGATATACTTTCACTGATCACACATCAAAGGCGTGCTACATGGCTATAGACTCTTCCGGAAAACTCCCTACTATCGGTAATGGTTTAGTCCAAATTGACCAAATTGACCTACTTTCGCACAGCGAGTGACAAACAATCGTGTTATGGATCAAAGAATATTGCCGCAAGGCATATTTCAAGGAGTGTGTAAGGTAATTGTAGACTTTTTAACGACCGATAGATAAAATATCTGGGACCGATTTTAACAGAGATTTTGAAAAGAAAATCGGTCCGGAGAAACAGAATTCGGTCTGGGGACCGACGAACCGGCGATTTTAGAAGCCCTGCATGTGGTTATTGCAGCAGATGTACGTATATAATTAGTTGTGTTTTTTACAGGCAAGCTTTTCCCACTAAGTGATATTTAAAGCCCGGAGTTTTTTTCTAAAATGTTTCCATTTGCAAAGTTATTAGAGTTTTCCACCTTACAGTGGAAATACGTATTGTTTTCATTCTGCAACTTGACCTTATTCTTCTCCCTCACACTTTTCATAAAAATATTTTGATCAGTGCATCAAAACTTTACACTGTAGAGCTCAGTCTGGAATAGTACACTGAACATTGTGACGTGATGGTGACGTCAAACGATATAGCAACCAGTGACGCCAAAATGAAAATCTTGTTATCACTCTTATCTTCTGCTTATTTTTTAAAATAGCAAAAATAGAGGTCAGACAAATGGACAGACAAGGCCAAAACAGTATAGCCCCCACCAATTTCTGGTGGGTTTGAAAGAAATTACTTGATGGCAACAAAACGGGCATGTTGCAAGGTGCTCTTGGTGTTACAGGTGTTGGTTTAATCACTCCCATTTCGATAGTTTGTTTTATGCCCCCACCACCGAATGGTCCGTCTGTCTACCTTAGGTGGGAGGAGGTGTGTCCAAACACAAAGGAATAAAATATAATTTATTCCGTAACAAATCAAGCCTATGGTTGTAGAGGTGGTCATTACTTTGATCATAAACAAAGGAAAAAAACTTAAGGTACCATCTATGGGTACATTCGTCCCAAAAAGTTTATGTGTCTATCTCCTCCCACAGTTTTCAACCTTACAGGTTTTCAAATTTACAGGATGGTTACCTATGATGTCAAGATGTGCATATCGATTTGGCGTAAAAACCAACCTTGTATTACTGGCGTTATAGCACGTTTTCTTGCAAAATTTTACGTTAAAATATCTTTTGTTCATCTCCTCCCAGTTTTCAACCGATTGTTTCAAAATCTTAAATGATGCTTACCTATGATGTCAAGATGTGCATATCGATTCGGCATAAAAATCGCATTGTATTACCAGAGTTACGACCCGTTTTTCATTAAATTTTACGTTACAATATCTTATGTGTCCATAATTATCCTCCCACAGTTTTCAACCGATTGTTTTGAAACTATACAGGATGTCAAGATGTGCATATAGATTCTGCATCAAAATCTACGTTGTACGTTGTATTATCAGAGTTACAGCCCTTTTTCTTGAAATTTTATGATTGTTTTCAGTGGGAGCATCCATGTCCCACGGACACATTCTAGTTGTAAACTGGGTTTGGCTGAAGAGAATCCATTGCATTGTTGCCATATAAAATAATATAAAAACAAGAGGTCAATGACCTTGAAGCTCTACTGATTGTTTTGATTTCAGGAAGTAGTCGCTACAGACTTGTTTTTTGAAAAATTATTTTTAGCCGTGGCGGCCATCTTGAATTTCCGGCCGGCCTGAAATTTTGCTAGGATCAATTAGACATCAAGAGCAACATTCCTGTGAAGTTCATGAAAATCCGTCAAGTAGTTTCACAGGAATAGTCGCTACAAGTTTTCATTATATAACTCTATGTAAACAAAGATGGCCGCTGACAGCCATGTTTAACGTCGAATCAAAATAATGTTTGACTCTGATAACCATCATGTCATGCTGATCATTTTACAAAAAGTCCCATATCAATATCACTTATAGTTTTCAAGACGTAGTCGCTACAAACTTCTTTTTTAAAAAATCTAATTTTAGCTGTGGCGGCCATCTTGAAATTCTGGCCGATCTGAAATTTTGCTAGGATCAATTAAACATTCAGAGCAACATTCCTGTAAAGTTTCATGAAAATCTGCCAAGTAGTTTCAAAGGATAAGTCGCTACAAGTTTTTACTATATAACTCTATGTAAACAAAGATGGCTGCTGGCAGCCATGTTTAACGTTGAATCAAAACAATTTTTGACAAGGACCAACATCATGTCATGCTGATCATTTTACAAAAAGTCCAATATCAATATCACTTATAGTTTTCAAGTAGTAGTCGCTACAAACTTGTATTTTGAAAATCTATTTTTAGCCATGGCAGCCATCTTGAATTTCCGGGCGACCTGACATTTTGCTAGGATCAATTAGACATCAAGAGCAACATTCCTGTGAAGTTTCATGAACATCCGTCAAGTAGTTTCAGAGGAGTAGTCGCTACAAGTTTTCATCATATAACTCTATGTAAACAAAGATGGCCACTGGCAGCCATGTTTAACGTCGAATCAAAATAATGTTCGACTCGGATAACCATCATGTCATGCTGATCATTTTAGAAAAAGTCCCATATCAATATCACTTATAGTTTTCAAGAAGTAGTCGCTACAAACTTATTTTTTAAAAATCTATTTTTAGCTGTGGCGGCCATCTTGAATTTCTAGCCGATCTGAAATTTTGCTAGGATCAATAAGTCATTAAGAGCAACATTCCTGTAAAGTTTCATGAAAATCCGCAAAGTAGTTTCAGAGGAGTAGTCGCTACAAGTTTTTACTATATAACTCTATGTAAACAAAGATGGCCGCTGGCAGCCATGTTTAACGTTGAATCAAAACGATGTTTGACAAAGACCAACATCATGTCATGCTGATCATTTTAGAAAAAGTCCCATATCAATATCACTTATAGTTTTCAAGAAGTAGTTCCTACAAACTTGTATTTTGAAAATATATTTTTAGCCGTGGCGGCCATTTTGAATTTCCGGCCGACCTGAAATTTTGCTGGGATCAATTAGACATCAAGAGCAACATTCATGTGAAGTATCATGAAAATCCGTCAAGTAGTTTCAGAGGAGTAGTCGCTACAAGTTTTCATTATATAATTCTATGTAAACAAAGATGGCCGCTGGCAGCCATGTTTAACGTCGAATCAAAATGATTTTCGACAAGGACCAACATCATGTCATGCTGATCATTTTATAAAAAGTCCCATATCAATAGAGTTTTCAAGAAGTAGTCGCTACAAACTTGTTTTTTAAAAACCTATTTTTAGATTTGGCGGCCATCTTGGATTTCACATCAACATGAATTTTTGCTAGGATCAACTAGACTTCATGAGCAACATTTCTGTAAAGTTTCATGAAAATCCATTCAGTAGTTTTAGAGGAGAAGTCGCTACAAAAAAAGTTTACGGACGGACAGACAGACGGACGACGCACCACGGCATAATCAGAGATCAGCAGAGCTAAAAACAATAATAAAAAAATATAAAAAAATGACAATATAAACAAGAGGTCAATGACCTTGAAGCACTACTGATATATTTTGATAGCTTGATCAGCCACGGGAACCTGTGAAGTTTTATTGAAATAGTTTCAGAGAAGTAGTAGCCACAAGTCTTTCCTATTATCACTCTATCTAAAAAAAAAGATGGTCGCAGGCATCCATGTTTGACAAAGAATCAATGAATTTTGTTTAGGACCAACTATATGTCATGCTAGTCATTTTAGTAAAGGTTCCAAACCAATACCACTTATGTTTTTTGATAAGTAGTTGCCACAAACAAGTATTTAAGCTGTGGCAGCCATCTTGAATTTCCGGCCAACCTGATTTTTACTTAATGGAACTAACTGGACATCAAAACAATCATTCCTGTAAAGTTTTATAAAAGTCATTTTGGTAAAGGTACCAAACCGCTTACAGTTTTCTAAGAGAAGTAGTTGCCACAAAATTGTATTTAATAAATCTATTTTTAGACATGGTGGCCATCTTGAATTTTAGGCCAACCTGATTTTTACTTAGGACCAACTAGACATCAAGAGCAATATTCCTATATTCCTAAATATTATGATTTATTATGCAACATTATAATCTCATTCCATTTTATCCTACTCTAAAGAATTATTTTTTTTCCAGCTTATAAAATTGTCATAATGCTACCAAAAAGTTGAATTATAAAACTATATCAATTAAATCCCTTACAACATCAACCTTAGTATATCCTCTTTTTTCTGCTCCATATCACACAATGGAACAGAAATGGAATGTATTCAGAAATATAGCAGGTGTGTGTCCTGTTATGCAATTTCTCCTGAGAATTATGTTACTATCTCAGTAGATTTGATCTTGTCTCAGGTTATAGTTGGAAAATCAGAAAATAAAATCTTAATATCCTACAATTTGTTTTCAGTCTTTTTCTGAGAGTCAAAATACAAAAGAGACTGAATCCTTACCCCCCTATGAATGTATAATGGACTGTCCTTTTAATTTTGACCAGTCCATTTGTAGTACAAAGGGGTGTTTTTGATCAACAGACTGATGAACACCAAGACAGTTAAACCCTGATCAGCCTGCAAGATGTTGTGCCAGTCATTTTGGTAAAGGTTCCAAATCAATATCACTTATGTTTTTTGAAAAGTAGTCACCACAAAATCGCATTTTTTTAAATCTATTTTTAACCATTGCAGCCATCTTGAATTTCCGACCAACATGAACCTTTGCTAGGATCAACTAGACATCAAGAGCATTCCTGTGAAGTTTCACGACAATCCGTAAGGTAGTTTCAGAGGAGTAGTCACTACAAGTTTTCATTATATAACTCTATGTAAGCAAAGATGGCCACCAGCGGCCATATTTAATGTTGAATCAAAATATTTAATGTCAAATCAAAATAACTGGATCAACATCATGTCATGTTGATCATTTAAGAAAAAGTCCCATATCAATATCAATTATAGTTTTCAAGTAGTCACTAAAGACGTACCCCAAGGTTCTGTCTTCGTGCCAATTCTCTTTCTACTATACATAAATGACCTACTCAAAACAAGTTTCAACAAGGATCAACATCATGTCATACTGATCATTTTAGAAAAAGTCCCATATCAATATCACTTATAGTTTTCAAGAAGTAGTCGCTACAATCTTGTATTTTGAAAATCTATTTTTAGCCATGGTGGCCATCCTGAATTTCCGGCCGACCTGAAATTTTGCTAGGATCAATTAGACATCAAGAGCAACATTCATGTGAAGTTTCATGAATATCCGTCAAGTAGTTTCAGAGGAGTAGTCGCTACAAGTTTTCATTATATAACTAAATGTAAACAAAGATGGTCGCTGGCAGCCAAGTTTAACATCGAATCAAAATAATTTTTCACAAGGATCAACATCATGTCATACTGATCATTTTAGAAAAAGTCCCATATCAATATCACTTATAGTTTTCAAGAAGTAGTCGCTACAAACTTGTATTTTGAAAACCTATTTTTAGCCATGGAGGCTATCTTTAAATATCCGGCCGACCTGAAATTTTCCTAGGATCAATTAGACATCAATCAAGAGCAACATTCCTGTGAAGTTTCATGAAAATCGGTCGAGTAGTTACAGAGGAGTAGTCGCTACAAGTTTTTACTAGATAACACTATGTAAACAAAGATGGCCACTGACAGCCATGTTTAACATCAAATCAAAATGATTTTCGACAAGGACAAACATCATGTCATACTGATCATTTTAGAAAAAGTCTCATATCAATATCACTTATAGTTTTCAAGAAGTAGTCGCTACAATCTTGTATTTTGAAAATCTTTTTTTAGCCATGGTGGCCATCCTGAATTTCCGTTTGACCTGAAATTTTGTTAGGATCAATTAGACATCAAGAGCAACATTCATGTGAAGTTTCATGAATATCCGTCAAGTAGTTTCAGAGGAGTAGTCGCTACAAGTTTTCATTATATAACTCTATGTTAACAAAGATGGCCACTGACAGCCATGTTTAACATCAAATCAAAATGATTTTCGACAAGGACCAACATCATGTCATACTGATCATTTTAGAAATAGTCCCATATCAATATCACTTACAGTTTTCAAGAAGTAGTCGCTACAAACTTGTATTTTGAAAACTTATTTTTAGCCATAGCGGCCAACTTTAAATATCCGGCCGACCTGAAATTTTCCTAGGATCAATTAGACATCAAACAAGAGCAACATTCCTGTGAAGTTTCATGAAAATCCGTCGAGTAGATACAGAGGAGTAGTCGCTACCAGTTTTTACTAGATAACTCTATGTAAACAAAGATGGCCACTGAGAGCCATGTTTAACATCGAATCAAAAGGATTTTCGACAAGGACCAACATCATGTCATGCTGATCATTTTAGAAAAAGTCCCATATCAATATTACTTACAGTTTTCAAGTAGTAGTCGCTACAAATTTGTTTTTTTTTAAAATCTATTTTTAGGCGTGGCGGCCATCCTAAATTTCTGGCGGATCTGAAGTTTTGCTAGGATCAATAAGACATCAAGAGCCACATTCATGTGGAGTTTCATGAAAATCTGTCAAGTAGTTTCAGAGGTGTAGTCGCTACAAGTTTTCATTATATAACTCTATATAAATAAAGATGGCCGCCGGCAGTCAAGTTTAACGTTGAATCAAAATAATTTTCGACAAGGATCAACATCATGTCATACTGGAAATGACGCATATCAATATCACTTATAGTTTTCAAGAAGTAGTCGCTACAAACTTGTTTTTTGAAAATTTATTTTTAGCGGTGGCGGCCATCTTGAATTTCTGGCCAACCTGAAATTTTGCTAGGATCAATTAGACATCACAAGCAATATTCCTGTGAAGTTTCATGAAAATCCGTCAAGCAGTTTCAGAGGAGTAGTCGCTACAAATTTTCATTATATAACTCTATGTAAACAAAGATGGCCGCTGGCGGCCATGTTTAACGTCGCATCAAATTAATTTTTCACAAGGATCAACATTATTCCATACTGATCATTTTAGAAAAAGTCCCATATGAATATCACTTATACTTTTCAAGAAATACTTGCTACAAACTTGTTTATTGAAAATCTATTTTTAGCTGTGGCGGCCATCTTGAATTTCCGACCAACATGTAATGTTGCTAGGATCAATAAGACATCAACAGCAACATTCATGTGAAGTTTCATGAATATCCGTCAAGTAGTTTCAGAGGAGTAGTCGCTACAAGTTTTCATTATATAACTAAATGTAAACAAAGATGGCTGCTGGCAGACAAGTTTAACATCGAATCAAAATAATTTTTCACAAGGATCAACATCATGTCATACTGATCATTTTAGAAAAAGTCCCATATCAATATCACTTACAGGTTTCAAGAAGTAGTCGCTACAAACTTGTATTTTGAAAACCTATTTTTAGCCATGGCGGCCATCTTTAAATATCCGCCCAACCTGAAATTTTCCTAGGATCAATTAGACATCAATCAAGAGCAACATTCCTGTGAAGTTTCATGAAAATCCGTCGAGTAGATACAGAGGAGTAGTCGCTACAAGTTTTTACTAGATAACTCTATGTAAACAAAGATGGCCACTGACAGCCATGTTTAACATCGAATCAAAAGGATTTTCGACAAGGACCAACAGCAGGTCATGCTGATCATTTTAGAAAAAGTCCCATATCAATATTACTTACAGTTTTCAAGAAGTAGTCGCTACAAACTTGTTTTTTTTTTCAAATCTATTTTTTTAGCCGTGGTGGCCATCTTGAATTTCCGGCGGACCTGAAGTTTTGCTAGGATCAATGAGACATCAAGAGCCACATTCATGTGAAGTTTCATGAAAATCCGTCAAGCAGTTTCAGAGGAGTAGTCGCTACAAATTTTCATTATATAACTCTATGTAAACATGTTTAACGTCGCATCAACATAATTTTTGACAAGGATCAACATCATTCCATACTGATCATTTTAGAAAAAGTCCTATATCAATATCACTTATACTTTTCAAGAAATACTTGCTACAAACTTGTTTTTTGAAAATCTATTTTTAGCTGTGGCGGCAATCTTGAATTTCCGACCAACATGTAATGTTGCAAGGATCAATAAGACATCAACAGCAACATTCATGTGAAGTTTCATGAATATCTGTCATGTAGTTTCAGAGGAGTAGTCGCTACAAGTTTTCATTATATAACTAAATGTAAACAAAGATGGCTGCTGGCAGACAAGTTTAACATCGAATCAAAATAATTTTTCACAAGGATCAACATCATGTTATACTGATCATTTTAGAAAAAGTCCCATATCAATATCACTTACAGGTTTCATGAAATAATCGCTACAAACTTGTATTTTGAAAACCTACTTTTAGCCATGGCGGCCATCTTTAAATATCCGGCCGACCTGAAATTTTCCTAGGATCAATTAGACATCAATCAAGAGCAACATTCCTGTGAAGTTTCATGAAAATCCGTCGAGTAGATACAGAGGAGTAGTCGCTACAAGTTTTTACTAGATAACTCTATGTAAACAAAGATGGCCACTGACAGCCATGTTTAACATCGAATCAAAAAGATTTTCGACAAGGACCAACATCAGGTCATGCTGATCATTTTAGAAAAAGTCCCATATCAATATTACTTACAGTTTTCAAGAAGTAGTCGCTACAAACTTGTTTTTTTTTTTTAATCTATTTTTAGCCATGGCGGCCATCTTGAATTTCCGGCAGTCCTGAAGTTTTGCTAGGATCAATTAGACATCAAGAGCCACATTCATGTGAAGTTTCATGAAAATCCGTCAAGCAGTTTAAGAGTAGTCGCTACAAATTTTCATTATATAACTCTATGTAAACAAAGATGGCCGCTGGCATCCATGTTTAACGTCGCATCAAAATAATTTTCGACAAGGATCAACATCATTCCATATTGATCATTTTAGAAAAAGTCCCATATCAATATCACTTATACTTTTCTAGAAATACTTGCTACAAACTTGTTTTTTGAAAAATTATTTTTAGCTGTGGCGGCCATCTTGAATTTCCGACCAACATGTAATGTTGCTAGGATCATTTAGACATCAAGAGCAAGTTTTTACTAAATAACTCAATGTAAAAAAAGATGTTCGACAAGGACCAACATCATGTCATGCTGTTCATTTTAGAAAAAGACCCATATCAATATCACTTAGAGTTTTCAAGAAGTAGTTGCTACAAACTTGTTTTTTAAAAATCTATTTTAGATTTGGCGGCCATCTTGGATTTCACATCAACATGAATTTTTGCTAGGATCAACTAGACTTCATGGGCAACATTTCTGCAAATTTAATGAAAATCCATTGAGTAGTTTTAGGGGAGTAGTCGCTACAAAAAAAGTTTACGGACAGACGGACGACGGACGCCGCACCACGGCATCAGCTCATAGGGCTAAAAAGGAAAAAAAAAAATTAAAAAAAAAAAGGAAAAAAGGAAAAAAAAAAGAAATTAAAAAAAAAATTCAATAAAAATTAAAAAAAAAAAAAAATTAACAAAAAAAAATAAAATAAAAAAAAGATTCAATATACATGTCTATGTAAAACATGTGACCCTTGGGGTGGGGTCAAATGTGACCCGAGGGTCACCATTTGGACAAACTTGGTAAAGGACCATAAGCTTATAGCAAATGGAAAATATTAAACCTCTGGCTCTTGCAGTTCTAGAGAAGATTTTTTTCAGTTTTCCCTATACAAGCATTTATGTAAAACTGTGACCCCCGGGGCGGGGCCAGATGTGACCCCAGTGGTCTCCATTTGAACAAACTTGGTAAAGGACCATAAGCTTATAGTAAATGCAAAATATCAAACCTCTGGCTGTTGTAGTTTCCGAGAAGGTTTTTAAAAAAAACAACCTATATAAGTCTATGTAAAACTGTGACGCCCGTGGCGGGGACAAATTTGACCCCAGGGTCACCATTTGAACAAACTTAGTAAAGGACCATAAGCTGATGCTACATGTAATACATGAGAGCTCTGTGCCTTGTGGTTTCAGAAAAGAAGATTTTTTAAAGTTTTTTCCTATATGTCTATATGAAAACCATGCAAAACCTCAATATACAAACTTTGGACCCCCGGGGCACGGCCATTTTTTACCCCGGGGACTTTATTTGAACAAACTTGATAGTCTAGGCGTTGGCGATCATTTTAAAAGAAAAACTGTTGAAATCTGTTCAGCGGTTCTGGAGAAGATTTTTTAAGGTGTCGACCATATATGGTAATGGCAGCCATCTTGGATGTAGCGCTGACCTAATTTTAACAAATCTAAAAAGCATTCATCTAAGGATCAGCCATGTGAAGTTTGGTCAAAATTAGCCAAGCGGTACATGTCTATGTGAAACATGTGACCCTTGGGGCGGGGCCAAATGTGACCTGAGGGTCACCATTTGAACAAACTTGGTAAAGGACCATAAGCTTATAGTAAATGCAAAATATCAAACCTCTGGCTGTTGTAGTTTCCGAGAAGATGATTTTTTAAAAAAAAATCTTATATAATTTAATGTAAAACTGTGATCCCCGGGGCGGGGACAAATTTGACCCCAGGGTCACCATTTGAACAAACTTAGTAGAGGACCATAAGCTGATGCTACATGTAATACATGAGAGCTGTGTGCCTTGTGGTTTCAGAGAAGAAGATTTTTTAAAGTTTTTCCTATATGTCTATATGAAAAACATGCAAAACCTCAATATACAAACTTTGGACCCCCGGGGCACGGCCATTTTTGACCCCGGGGATTTTATTTGAACAAATTTGATGGTCTAGGTGTTGGCGATCATTTTAAAAGAAAAACTGTTGAAATCTGTCCAGCGGTTCTGGAGAAGAAGATATTTTAAGGTTTCGACCATACATGGTAATGGCAGCCATCTTGGATGTAGTGCTGACCTAATTTTAACAAATCTAAAAAGCATTCATCTAAGGATCATCCATGTGAAGTTTGGTCAAAATTAGCCAAGCGGTTTCTGAGGAGGAGTCGTTTGAAGAAAAGTTAACAGACGACAGACAGACGGACGACGGACGACAGACAACATACCATCCCATAAGCTCTGCTGGCCATTGGCCAGTAGAGCTAATAATCATGTTCATCAAGATCCATATGTACCTTTGTGTCATCCTTTTTCTTTGTCCTCTCATCAAGAGCCTTCAGTTTCTCCTGAGCTGCCTTCTTTCTCTCAGACGCCATTCTCTTATCTTCTTCCTCCCTCCTCTGTCTCGCTCTCTCTATCGCTGTTGAGACTTCCTGATTGCTCTCCTGTCGTCTCTGTCTCCAGATCTTGTCATCATCTTCGCCTTTCTTTGTGGGTGTGATGAGGGTTACAGCTCCCGGCTGTTGTTGTTCGGGTGGACCACCAGGGAATGGAGGCCTCTATTGACAACAAGATAGGCCATTTATTGCAGTTGTAACTTAGACAAACTCAGACACGATTGTATTCATACCTTAAAGTGTTTTGGGGATATCCATGAATATCAGTCCGTTGAAAGAGTTTTGTTTGAATGCTTTGGTACATGATTTTAGCGCACAACAGTAAATAGAAACTTGTCTACTATTCTCATGACCAGGACCAACAAATACGTTTTAGGCAATGTTCTGAACAGTAACAGCAATTAGAATATGGATAGATGAGTAAAAACAACCTTACGACAAACAAGATGCAACACCTGTCTACCGACTTTTTTTCAGTAAGTGAAGCTTCAGTTAATTATTAATAGGTACTAAAGAACTCATGATTTCAACTTGGATGGCACTTAAATGTTTAACCGTTTTACCGAGGGTATGAATGTTCAATCCATACCGTTTAACCACAAAAGATTCCTTTACACTGAATGCATGCAGGTCATTTATATCTTGTTTGTAAAGTCAAACTAGGCAAATGATTTGAGCTTTTGATTGAACATTTCTTATTAAAGGGAATTTACACACCAGGGTGCATGTTTCAAAACGTACAAACACATCAAGTCACACAACAAAGCTCTAAAGTGTCCAGACTTCAAAATCAGATAATCTTGGTTACCGGTGGATGCTTTTGTCCGTCTCTGGACTGTGGTCTGTCCCCCTTCTCACTGGTATCACTCTCGCTTGTCCTGCTGTATCTGGTCTCCAGCTTACTCTCAGATTCACCAGCCTCTCCGTCCATCTCGGGCTGAAATTATCAAATATAACCAACATTAATAAAAAGCCTCTGCCGCCCAACTTATAACATTTTCTTTTCATAAAGTGTAAGCCAGCTGCTTGTCACATCAGATACGAAAAGTAAATACTTATTTATAAACAAAAAATTTGAAGGGCAATGCCAGAAGTTTCTAGTCATGGCCATTTTCATTTTAAATGAACTGAGATGCCATAGCTCTCAAAATGGCGGCAGTATCGCTACATTCCCTTTAACGTAAGTGTATTACAAGTTGTAAATGACTTACAAGCATTTTTAACTATGGGTATTACAAGTGTGTTTTGGTAATATTTAGGAATTTTCTAGACATGCCAGGCTAGTTTAACCTTTAACTCGCATGTTAATGAGTGTCTGTATAGCTAAACTTACACGACATGTCAATCATCGATTCTTTTAAATTCAATGAGTGCATGTTTAAAAATCATGTTCATCAAGATCCATATGTACCTTTGTGTCATCCTTTTTCTTTGTCCTCTCATCAAGAGCCTTCAGTTTCTCCTGAGCTGCCTTCTTTCTCTCAGACTCCATTCTCTTATCTTCTTCCTCCCTCCTCTGTCTCACTCTCTCTATCGCTGTTGAGACTTCCTGATTGCTCTCCTGTCGTCTCTGTCTGCAGATCTTGTCATCATCTTCACCTTTCTTTGTGGGTGTGATGAGGGTTACAGCTCCCGGCTGTTGTTGTTGGGGTGGACCAGCAGGGAATGGAGGCCTCTGTTGACAAAAATTTAGGCCAATTATAGCAGTTGTAACTTAAACACAGACACGATTGTATTCATACCTAAAAGTGTTTTGGGGATATCCATGAATATCAGTCCGTTGAAACAGTTTTGTTTGAATGGTGTGTTACATGATTTTAGCACACAACAGTAAACAGAAACTTGTCTACCATTCTCATGACCAGGACCAACAAATACGTTTTAGGCAATGTTCTGAACAGTAACAGCAATTAGCATATGGATAGAAGATGAGTAAAAACAACCTTACGACAAACAAGATGCAACACCTCTCTACCGACTTTTTTTCAGTAAGTGAAGCTTCAGTTAATCATTAATAGGTTCTAAAGAACTCAGGTGGCATCATTCTGTTTTGTATTGTTGTTTAAGGGCTCATCAATACTTTGTTCAGGCTATTTTGAGAGAGGGGAAGGATACACAGGAATCCAGAAATCCTGACCTACTCTTACTAACGATATGACTCACGATACACGGGACCTTCTAGTTTACATCACCATACACAGACAAGGGTAACGAAGTGACTTGCCTAACGACATACCGAAGTAACCCAGTGGCACCCGTGAGGCTCCAACCCGTGATCTCCGGATTCAGAGTCAGGTGTGCTATCCGCTAGGCCACCACATCCTCGTATGAAACTGAGATATGGAATTTTGTGCACATATGGACCTACCTGTGAAGCAGCATTTGGACCGCTGATTGGAACCTGTGGTGGAATAGCCATCCTGTTATGGGGCGGATAGGGGCCCCGTGGTCCCATAAACTCAAATGGAGGCATCCAACCACCTCGCTGGAATGCAAAAACAAAAAATTTTTTTAGAAAGTACTACCTAGGGAATATAAAGAATATACTTGCGCGTAGCAGACATTCAGAAAAATTAAATATTAGATGTAGGAAACAACAATCAGTGAATAATAGTTAATGGGTTGGCCTGTTTTATTTTGAAATCACCACCAAATGCATCTACTATAATAAAAAATAATCTAGAAATTGTTATTGTCCATGGGACAAAAACGTATGGCTCCCCCCACTCGCCTGAACAGACATAATTGACGACTCTAGGTCCAACTGTTCTCTATTGATCTGAGATCGTTTTGATATTCAATATCCCTGTGAATGTATCTACTATCTGTATCAGTAAGGCCACATAAAAAAATATGTGTGGTGTCAGGTAACCCGACCGACCCTATTTTTTTAAGGGGCCGACCCTAAAACTTTTATGCTTTTTTTTTTTTTTTTTTTTTTAACAAATTTCAAAAATCAAAAAAGAATTTCAAAAAATAATTAAATCAATAGGGATCATCTACTGGTCATAACCAACCATCCTTCCAAGTTTCAGGACCAAAATCAATAGGGGTTATCTACTAGTTATGACCAACCATCCTTCCAAGTTTGATGACCCTAGGTCCAACCATTCTCTAGTTATTGATCGGACATCGTTTTGATAGTCAATGTCACCGCAACCTTGACCTTTGACCCAGTGACCCCAAAATCAATAGGGGTCATCTACTGGTCATGACCAACCATCCTTCCAAGTTTGAGGACCCTAGGTCCAACCATTCTCTAGTTAAAATGATCGGACATCGTTTTGATAGTCAATGTCACCACAACCTTGACCTTTGACCTAGTGACCCCAAAATCAATAGGGGTCATCTACTGGTCATGACCAACCAACTTTTAAAGTTTGAGGACCCTAGGTCCAACCATTCTCTAGTTATTGATCGGACATCGTTTTGATAGTCAATGTCACCGCAACCTTGACCTTTGACCTAGTGACCCCAAAATCAATAGGGGTCATCTACTGGTCATGACCAACCATCTTTCCAAGTTTGAGGACCCTAGGTCCAACCATTCTCTAGTTATTGATCGAACATCGTTTGTGACACAGACAGACCTACAGACAGAAAGCACAAAATCAATATGGCTCCCCTACCACACTTTGTGTGGGGGAGCCATACTTATTTTTTAAGAAATAAAATACACTTCAGTATATAATATATATTGCATGTTATTTAATATGATTTACGTACATTTAATAGTTTCACTATTATATTCTTTGTACCAAGAAGACCTTATATACATTAAAATTCAAATTGTCATGTAAAATTGAAGTTTCTTTATTTTACGCACCTCCTATCACAATGAGCTTGTAAATTATAATTTAAGCGCAAACATACCCCATCCATTCCTGGATGAGGGGGCCTGGGGCCACCTCTGAACTGTGGATGCATGGGACCTCCTTGTCCCCATGCTTCTCGTGGTCCTGGGGGCTGACCATCTCTCTCCTGAACATATACAAATCATGATCTTTTTAAGAAATATTAATCAGTTGTTTATTAATATATTATCAATATTGTTGTTTGTTGTTAAATTCTCTTTATATAAACCTTTGATGTTGGTGAAACAGAAGAGTTTATATATTGCATTGTAAACACTAGTTGTCTAAAGTAAAATATTTTGTGTTCAACAGCAGAGTCTTAATATTAGACACATGCTTGGAGCAATCCTTTCTGGCTGGTTTTTGAACTTGTCCGAGCTTTCATTTATATTAACAATCTGGTAAAGTTTGCTAAAGATCGGATTAAAAAAGAAGGCCCTATCATCTTAACGAGGCAAAATATAGCATTTTTAACTAAATCAAGGGCCATAACTCCGCTGTTACTGGTCCGATCTGGCTTGTTTTCGAATTTGTCTGAGCTTTCATTGACATTAACAATCTGGTAAAGTTTGGCAGTGTGGATAGGGCAATTCTTTGGAAACTTCTTCGACATTATGGAGTCCCTAGCAAGATAATCGGTCTCATCAAAGCCTCCTATGAAGGAATGTCCTGCAGGGTGATTCACGGAAACCATTTCACGGACAGCTTCCTGGTGAAGACCGGGGTCAAACAAGGGTGTCTGCTGTCGCCATTCCTCTTTCTCTTAGCAATTGATTGGGTTATGAAAACAACCACTGCTCGGAGAGGGAACGGAATCCAATGGACAATGTGGACACAATTGGATGACCTCGACTTTGCGGATGACCTGGCACTCCTATCTCACCAACACCAACAGATCTCAGAGCTAGAAACCATTTCAGCACAGGTAGGACTGAGGATACATACAGGCAAGACCAAGCTCCTCAGGATCAACACTGCCAATAACAGCCCAATTACACTTGGAGGAAATGAACTGGAGGAAGTTGAAGCCTTCACATACCTGGGTAGCATTGTGAATAAGCACGGTGGCACATATGCGGATGTCAAAGCAAGGATCGGCAAGGCGAGAGTAGTCTCCCTCCAACTCAAGAACATCTGGAGTGCCAGAGCAATAGCAACCCACACTAAGATAAGGATCTTCAACTCAAATGTAAAATCAGTGCTACTGTATGGATCGGAAACATGGAGGACAACAAAGACAACCACAAGAAAGGTCCAAACCTTCATCAACAACTGCCTCCGACGAATCCTCAGGATCCACTGGCCAGAAACCATCAGTAATGTGGACCTATGGCAACAAACCAAGCAAGGACCTATTGAAATGGAAATTAGGAAAAGGCGATGGGGTTGGATTGGTCACACGCTCCGGAAACAGACATCCAGCATTACAAGACAGGCCCTAACTTGGAATCCACAGGGCAAGAGGAAGAGAGGAAGGCCTAAGAATTCCTGGGGGCGCGACCTCATGGCAGACATAGAGGAAATAGGTTACAGCTGGGGAGAAGTAGAGCGGATGGCCCAGGACCGGAGACGTTGGAGAGCTGTTGTTGGCGGCCTATGCCCTGGTAGGGTGTAAAGGCCTAAAGAAGAAAAGAAAGAAAGTTTGGCAAATATCGGATGAAAAATGAAGGCCGTATCGTCTTAATGAGGCAAAATATAGCATTTTTAACTAATCAAGGGCCATAACTCCGCTGTTACTGGTCCGATCAGGCTGGTTTTCAAACTTGTCCAAGCTATCATTGACATTAACAATTTGGTAAAGCTTGGTAAAGATCGGATGAACAATGAAGCCCCTTTCGTCTTAACGTGGCAAAATATAGCATTTTTAACTAAATCAAGGGCCAAAACTCCACTGTTACTGGTCCAATATGGCTGTTTTTCCAAACTTGTTCGAGCTTTCAACGACATTAACAATCTGATAAAGTTTGGTAAAGATCGGATAAACAATGAAGCCCCTATCGTCTTAACGAGGCAAAATATAGCATTTTTAACTAAATCAAGGGCCATAACTCTGCTGTTACTGGTCCGATCTGGCTGGTTTTCGAACTCGTTCGCGCTTTTATTGACATTAACAATATGGTAAAGTTTGGTAAAGATCGGATGAAAAATGAAGGCCCTATCGTCTTAACGAGGCAAAATGTAGCATTTTTAACTAAATCAAGGGCCATAACTCCGCTGTTACTGGTCCGATCTGGCTTGTTTTCGAATTTGTCCGAGCTTTCATTGACATTAACAATCTGGTAAAGTTTGGCAAATATCGGATGAAAAATGAAGGCCGTATCGTCTTAATGAGGCAAAATATAGCATTTTTAACTAATCAAGGGCCATAACTCCGCTGTTACTGGTCCGATCTGGCTGGTTTTCAAATTTGTCCAAGCTATCATTGACATTAACAATTTGGTAAAGCTTGGTAAAGATCGGATGAACAATGAAGCCCCTTTCGTCTTAACGTGGCAAAATATAGCATTTTTAACTAAATCAAGGGCCATAACTCCACTGTTACTGGTCCAATATGGCTGTTTTTCCAAACTTGTTCGAGCTTTCAACGACATTAACAATCTGATAAAGTTTGGTAAAGATCGGATAAACAATGAAGCCCCTATCGTCTTAACGAGGCAAAATATAGCATTTTTAACTAAATCAAGGGCCATAACTCTGCTGTTATTAGTCCGATTTGGCTGGTTTTCGAACTTGTCCGTGATTTCATTGATATTAACAATGTGGTAAAGTTTGGTAAAGATAGGATGAACAATGAAGGCCCTATCGTCATAACGAGGCAAAATAACTAAGTCAAGGACCATAACTCCGCTGTTACTGGTCCGATCTGGCTGATTTTAGAACTTGTCTGGGCTTTCATTGATATTAACAATGTAGTAAAGTTTGGTAAAGATATGTTGAAAAATGAAGGCACTATCGTCTTGAGGCAAAATATAGCAATATAGCATTTTTAACTAAATCAAGGGCTATTACTTTCCGATCTGGCTGGTTTTCGAATTTGTCTGAGCTTTAATTGATATTAACAACCTGTTAAAGTTTGGTAAAGATCGGATGAAAAATAAAGGCCCTATCATCTTAACGAGACAAACGTTAACGATGGACGATGGATGGACGACGGACGGATGACGGACAACTCGGCATCCCATAAGCTCTGCTGGCCTTTGGCCAGTAGAGCTCAAAAATAAAAAAGTTTCGAAGTGGGGAGGGGTGGGAGAGAGGCAAGGGGGGGTAAGGCTGGTAGATGGGGAAGGGGCAACATAGCTGTGTAAGAATTTACCAAAACAAAACAGAAATATGTAAAAAAGAGGGCCTATTGGACGCTCTACTGGCTAACACGGCCCTTATAACATCAATGAAGCGAGTGACTGCCATTTACGTTTTTTTGAAAGTTTCGGGCAAAAACAGCTTTTAACTAAATCAAGGGCCATAACTAAAGAATCTGGTAAAGTTTGGTAAAGATCAGATGAAAAATGAAGACCCTACCATATTAACGAGGCAAAATATAGCATTTTTAACTAAATCAAGAGCCATAACTCCTCTGTTACTGGTCCGACTGGTCCAACATAGAGCTAAAAAAAATAATGAAAAACAAAAAACAAAAAAACAACAAAAAAACATTTTATTTTTTTATTTTTTTTAACAAAAAATATATAATAGTAATAATATAAAACAAGAGGCCCAAGAGGGCCTGTGGATGCAACAACACAGAAATATGTAAAAACAAAAGGCACAAGAGGGCCTGTGGCTGCTCTACTGGCTAACATGGCTCTTTATAACATCAATGAAGCCAGTGACTGCCATTTACGTTTTTTTGAAAGTTTCGGGCAAAAAACAGCTTTTTAACTAAATCAAGGGCCATAACTCCGCTGTTACTGGTCCGATCTGGCTGGTTTTCGAAATTGACCAAGCTTTCATAGACATTAACAATCTGATAAAGTTTGATAAAGATCGGATGAAAAATGAATGCCCTATCGTCTTAACGAGGCAAAATATATCATTTTGAACTAAATCAAGGGCCATAACTCCAATGTTACTGGTCCGATATCAATGGTTTTCGAACTCGTTGAGCTTTCATTGATATTAACAATCTGATCAAGTTTGGTAAAGATCGGATAAACAATGAAGCCCCTATAGTCTTAACAAGGCAATATATAGCATTTCTAACTAAATCAAGGGCCATAACTCCGCTGTTACTAGTCCAATATGGCTGGTTTTCGAACTTGTCCAAACTTTCATTGATATTAACAATCTGATCAAGTTTGGTAAAGATCGGATGAACAATGAAGCACCCTATCGTCTTAACGAGGCAAAATATAGCATTTTTAACTAAATCAAGGGCCATAACTCGCTATTACTAGTCCGATATGGCTGGTTTTCGAACATGTCCGAGCTTTCATTGATATTAACAATGTGGTAAAGTTGGTAAAGATAGGATGAAAAATGAAGGCCCTATCGTCTTAACGTGGCAAAATATAGCAATATAGCAGTTTTAACTAAATCAAGGACCATATCTCGGCTGTTACTGGTCCGATCTGGCTGGTTTTCGAACTTGTCCGATCTTTCATTAATATTAACAATGCGGTAAAGTTTGGTAAAGATAGGATGAACAAGAGGCCCAAGAGGGCCTGTAGACACTCTACTTGTATGATGTGATTCAAAAACATAAACATGATATAGGCCAACAAAGAAATATGTTTCCTATATACAACTCTATGTAAACTTTGGGTTATCATGGCGGCCATTTTGAATATTTGACGACAACGAAAAACACAAACTTGATAGAGGCCAACAACAGGAACATGCATATGATATTTAACTAGAACGGAATAAGTGGTAATATGTCGTTTGATAAATGTCCTTAAATTTGACCTAAGTTTACCCATGTTGGCCATCATGGATGACTGGAGGTCCCAAATCTGTGGGGGACTAACTCAAAGATCATTGTGATTAAGTTTCATCAAAATCCTTCAAGCAGTTTCAGAGAAGATGTCATTTTTAACCTTTTCCTATATAACTCTATGTGAACTCTGGGTCGCTGTGGCGGCCATTTTGATTATTCGACAATAACGAAAAACACAAACTTCATAGAGGCTAACCCAAGAACATGTTTATGATATTTCACAAGAATGCAATAAGTCGTTTCAGAGGAGATGTTGTTTGAAATTTACATGGCGACCATCTTGGATGACTGACGGCCACGAAAAACACAAATCTGAGAGGGACTATCCCAAATATCATGGTGATTAAGTTTCATCAAAATCCTTCAAGACGTTTCAGAGAAGATGTCATTTTTAACCTTTTCCTATATAACTCTATGTTAACTTTGGGTCGCCCTGGAAGCCATTTTGATTATTAGACGAAAAAGAAAAGCACAAACTTGATAGAGGTCAACCTAAGGAACATGTATATGATATTTCACAAGAATGGAATAAATGGTTTTGGAGGAGATATCGATTGAAATTTCTTTAAATTTAACCTAGTTTTAGCCATGGTGGCCATCTTGGATGACTGGCAGCCGCAAAAAACACAAATCTGAGAGGGACTATCCCAAAGATCATTGTGATTTACGTTTCCTCAAATCCTTCAAGCGGTTTCAGAGAAGATGACGGCCGCGAAAAAACACAAATCTGAGAGGGACTATCCCAAATATCAAGTTTCATCAAAATCTTTCAGGCAGTTTCAGAGAAGATGTAATTTTTAACCTTTTCCTATATAACTCCGTAAACTTTGGGTCGCTGTGGCGGCCATTTTGATTATTTGACGATAACGAAAAACGTAAACTTGATAGAGGCCAACCCAAGGAACATGTATATGATATTTCACAAGAATGGAATAAGTGGTTTCGGAGGAGATGTCGTTTGAAATTTACTTCAATTTGACCAAGTTTTAGCTATGGCGGCCATCTTGGATGACTGGCGGCTTATGAAAAACATAAATCTGAGAGGAACTATCCCAAATATCATTATGCTTAAGTTTCATCAAAATCTTTCAGGCGGTTTCAGAGAAGATGTAATTTTTAACCTTTTCCTATATAACTCTATGTAAACTTTATGTCGCCGTGGCGGCCAGTTTTATTATTTCACGATATCGAAAAACACAAACTTGATAGAGGCCAACCCAAGGAACATGTATATGATATTTCACAAGAATGGAATAAGTGGTTTTGGAGGAGATGTCGTTTGAAATTTACTTCAATTTGACCTAGTTTTAGCTATGGCGGCCATCTTGGATGACTGGCGGCCGTGAAAAAAAAAATCTGAGAGGAACTATCCCAAATATCATTATGCTTAAGTTTCATCAAAATCTTTCAGGCGGTTTCAGAGAAGATGTAATTTTTAACCTTTTTCCTATATAACTCTATGTAAACTTTGGGTCGCTGTGGCGGCCATTTTTATTATTTGACGATAATGAAAAACACAAACTTGATAGAGGCCAACCCAAGGAACATGTATATGATATTTCAGTAGAATGGAATAAGTGGTTTCGGAGAAGATGTCGTTTGAAATTTCCTTAAATTTGACCTAGTTTAGCCATGGCGGCCATCTTGGATAACTGGCAGCCGCGAAAAAAACAAATCTGAGTTGGGCCCTCCCAAGTAACATTGTGATGAAGTTTCATCAAAATCCTTCAAGCGGTTTCAGAGGAGATGTCGATTTTATAAAATTGCCAACAGACTGACAGACGACGGACGAAAAGTGATCGCGTAGAGCTAAAAATGAAGGCCCTATCGTCTTAACGAGGCAAAATTGAGCAATATAGCATTTTTAACTAAGTCAAGGGCCATAACTCCGCTGTTACTTGTCCAATCTGGCTGGTTTTCGAACTCATCCGAGCTTTCATTGATATTAACAAACTGTTAAAGTTTGGTAAAGATCGGATGAAAAATGAAGGCCCTATTGTCTTAACGAGGCAAAATATAGCAATATAGCATTTTTAACTAAATCAAGGACCATAACTCCGCTGTTACTGGTCCAATCTGGCTGGTTTTTGTCCGAGCTGTCATTGATATTAACAATGTGGTAAAGTTTGGTAAAGATAGGATGAAAAATGAAGGCCCTATCGTCTTAACGAGGCAAAATATAGCAATATAGCATTTTTAACTAAATCAAGGGCCATAACTCCGTAAAGTCATTCTAAGCTTAAAGACAATCCAAGTGTATGCCGATCATCTTATTGCTCTAGGTGATGACGTCTTTGTGAGTCAGGCCCGAAATGCTAGGGATAGCCAGGCAGTTAATATGATATCTCATCTATGGTCTCCATGATGATGGAATGAAACTTCCGAGTCATGAGAACCAACCCAAAAGCAGAACAGAACCTCCAAAAGAGGTTTCAGTTAAATACAGGTGTCCATTATCAAAGTGACGAACAGACACATGGACAACCCATGGTAGCTGACCATTTAAGGAAACAACAGTGCTTGTATTGTCATAAGATTGGTCATGTAGTGGATGAGTGTCGCAAGAAAACTGTACTGAAAAGAAACCCCATCGTAGGCCAATCAACTGTACAAGGTTAGACCAAGAAATTGGTCACTTTGCCAGAGAATGTCGAAATGAGACAAACTGGTCGTATGGACAGCAACGCAGAATGGCTACAGGTCAGTCAAATGAGACCGCTGCTCGCATGTAGAAGCTGGTGGGAGGAGTAATAAAAGCATACCCAAATTTAATATTGCATTATCATCAAACCCAAATTTGCGTTTGTTAAGGATACAGAAACAAAAACTGAGGGCTTTAATTGACACTGGAAGTGTCGTGTCTTTACTTCATCATGACGTTTATGACAAATATAAACTAGAAATTGTTATTGTCCGTTCTCCCCCACTCGCCCGAACAGACATAATTGACGACTCTAGGTCCAACCGTTCTCTATTGATCTGAGATCGTTTTGATATTCAATATCCCTGTGACTGTATCTACTATCTGTATCAGTAATATCTACTGGTCATGACCAACCATCCTTTCAAGTTTGAGGACCCTAGGTCCAACCATTCTCTAGTTATTGATCGGACATTGATTCGTTATTGATCGGGGATCATGACCTTGACCTTTGACCTAGTGACCCCAAAATCAATAGGGGTCATCTGCTGGTCGTGACCAACCATCCTTCCAAATTTGAGGACCCTAAGTAAAACCATTCTCTAGTTAATGACATCGTTTTGATAGTCAATGTCACCGTGACCTTGACCTTTGACCTAGTGATCCCAAAATCAATACGTTTATCTACTGGTCATGACCAACCATCCTTCCAAGTTTGAGGACCCAAGGTCCAATCATTCTCTAGTTATTGATCGGACATTGATTCGTTATTGATCGGGGATCATGACCTTGACCTTTGACCCCAAAATCAATAGGGGTCATCTGCTGGTCGTGACCAACCATCCTTCCAAATTTGAGGACCCTAAGTAAAACCATTCTCTAGTTAATGACATCGTTTTGATAGTCAATGTCACCGTGACCTTGACCTTTGACCTAGTGATCCCAAAATCAATACGTTTATCTACTGGTCATGACCAACCATCCTTCCAAGTTTGAGGACCCTAGGTCCAACCATTCTCTAGTTATTGATCGAGACATCGTTTTGATATTCAATGTCACCACCACCTTGACGTTTGACCTAGTGACCCCAAAATCAAAAGGGGTCATCTACTGGTCATGACCAACCATCCTTCCAAGTTTGAGGACCATAGGTCCAACCATTGTGTAGTTATTGATCGGACATTGTTTTGATAGTCAATCTCACCACGACCTTGACCTTTGACCTAGTGACCCCAAAATCAATATGGGTCATCTACTTGTCATGATCAACCAACCTTCCAAGTTTGAGGACCCTAGGTCCAACCATTGTGTAGTTATTGATCGGACATCGTTTTGATAGTCAATGTCACCGCGACCTTCACCTTGAACCTAGTGACCCCAAAATCAATAGGGGTCATCTACTGGTCATGACCAACCATCCTTCTAAGTTTTAGGACCCTAGGTCCAACCATTCTCTAGTTATTGATCGGACATCGTTTTAATAGTCAATTTCACCGCGACCTTGAACTTTGACCTAGTGACCCGAAAATTATTAGGGGTCATCTACTTGTCATGACCAACCATCGTTCCATGTTTGGGGACCCTAGGTCCAACCATTCTCTAGTTATTGATCGGACATCGTTTTGATAGTCAGTCACTGCGACCTTGACCTTTGACCTAGTGACCCCAAAATAAATAGGGGTCATCTACTTGTCATGACCAACCATCCTTCCAAGTTTGAGGACCCTAGGTCCAACCATTCTCTAGTTATTGATCGGACATCGTTTGACACAGACAGACCTACAGATAGACAGACAGACAGACCTACGGACAGAAAGCACAAAATCAACATGGCTCCCCTACCACACTTTGTGTGTGAAAATGGTTCTCAGCCATATTCAACACACGATTAATATAGCATTGAACTAATTACTAAATTTGTTTGGAAATTCTTTCCTACTAACAAACCTGTTTTGTAAGTGTGTGAGAAGCCAATACTTTTTGAAGACCTGCTTTGGATCTGGAAACATCTTCAGACGGTCCAATGATTTTCAAACATATGGTTTGACTTCCAGGAGTGAATAAAGACACTGGCTCTGAAATGTAATGAAGTGACAATTTTGAGGTTCATGATTCTTTCCAGTTGAGCATACTAACCTTTACGTAACTGGAATACCAATATGTAAAAAGAGGCACAATCCACTGGTATAAAGCTTCATAGTTTGAATGTTATATATATGTATAAATCTCTAGATAAAATCATGTTACACCTGGGGCAGGGCCATTTTACATCCCAGGGTCACAATCTTTACATCTTCCGCAAAGCGCCATAATATGATTCTTTAGGCAATATATTCAAGTTCCAACATTTACAGTTTTTGAAGTTTTCCATATATACATGAATATGGCTATATAAAAGCGTTTGACCACAGGGTCACTTTAGAGATGTACAAATCTGATACCCAGATGCCCATGACTAGATGCCCAAAATCAATGTCCAGCATGCCACTATTTCAAAGATTTCAGTCCTGGCCTAGTCCAATAAAAAAAAAAAGTCAGGGTATTACTGTTTCAACGAAAAAAGAACCTGTCACAAATATCCCCCCAATGTTATCCGTTAATTGCACTCGTTTGCATAATTCGATTAGCATTTGCAATCACCCATTTCAAGCAATTTCAACAATCAAAACATGCCGTAAGTTCATCCTCCAAATTCCCTAACTAACACTCTGCATCATCCTATCAGTTGATCTGATGTATTTTAATTCAGTTTGATCAGCCAATAAAACAAATTTCTACACATGTTGTTCAATTCGAAAGCTAAAAATCATGATGCCATATGGATTTAGATTAATAAACCTGCAAAGTTGGAACTAATAGAACAGTCACCTTATAATAAGAATGATTTTTCTTTTATGTTACAGTGATCAGTTTTCATCTTATTTGTTGAAATTTTCCAAGAAAAATGCAGTACTGATAGAAAGATACGATTTAGAAATCTCTAACTCAGAAAAAGAACTCTTGCAAAAAATAAATAGTTGTCACATGGATATGAACTATTTGTGAGAAAAAAAAAGATTGATTTCTTTGTTAATAAATTTCAAAAACTGTTAAATTCATATAAAGTTAACAGTTTTATCTAATTTTAAATAATATCTGCCACTTAAAATGCCTTCCTTGGAACAACCTTCCATGGACTTACGAAACATTTTCTCTGTATACAAATTGTGGGTGGGATAATGCTAAAACAGGAGAAACATCAACTAGCGTTAAAACAATGTAAAAGATGATTCATTTGAATAGTGTATGCAAGATGTTCACAACAGATTTTAGTTTCGTTTCAACATACTGTATTAGTGATATTACTTTTTTCAAGTTCAAGTTACTGATAAACTGGGCGTGAACTTAAAACAATTTTAAGTAATTATGAAAATGATCAAGGCAGCTAATTTTGAAAATATTCTTGAAACTATTTTTGGTAACAGTGACCTTGACCCCAGTGACCCCAAATGCAATCCCATGCTTAATTTTCATATAAGCTAACTAACCATAAAGTTCCATGCAAATATCTCATTCCTAACTGGAAATAAGTATAAAAGCCGAACAGGAAATGCAGCTTTCACAGAACACAGTAAACCCAAAAACATGCAAAAACACAAACATGGATGGCAATGTTAATAAAGAATAAAGGCATATGACGTCACAAACACAAAAAGGGTTGACAATAGGGCTACCGCCTTGGAACGGTAAGTGGCAAAATAGGACGCTGGGCTTTTTAACCAGGTTCTAGGGTGCACCAAACCTCACACTTGCCCTACTGTTATCCTAATAAAACGGGACAGTGTAAATAAAGAAATCCCCACCATGAAATATTCTCTAACCAACAAGGCAGTTAATAGGCAATATATGTAAAACACAAAGATGCTTGTGTAATTAAATACAAAAAAACAATATCCTAGAAAGCCACAAAGGTACTCAATGACTTGGCAGAAGCCAGAGCAACAAGATAATAAACCATTGAGGGCACGACAAGACAAGATTGCAGACAAACATCAAACATTATCATCGTCCTTTTGGGCCAGAGGGTCCACAGTCTATCCAGATCGCACAATTAAAGAGGAAAGCAGTGTGGCGAACTGTAAATGGGTCTACCACCAGGCATGCAGTGCACTGCAAAATTATAGGGTTATAACCTCTTTTGATAAATCTTTTAACAAGTTTAACATAGATAGTATGAAAGTGATCATGACCAAGGAGTTATTGAGTGGAAACCATTTTTCTATTTTTAGCGACAGTGCCCTTGACATTGACCCCCGTGATGCCAAATACAATACCAAGCTTGCTTTTTATATAATCTATCTATCCAGAACGTTTCATGCAAATATCTCATTTCTAATTGAAGTTATTGAACGGAGACCATTTTTTTCTATTTTTAGTAACAGTGATCTTGACCTTGAACCCAGTGACCCAAAATGCCAGACTAATCTTCCTCTTCATATAGGTTATCTATATATCCATAAAGTCTCATGCCAATATCTCATTCCCAACTAAAGTTATTGAGCAGAAATGAAACTTAAACAAACAAGAGGTCAATGACCTTGAAGCTCTACTGATAGATTTTGATAGCTTGATCAGCCATGGGAACCTGTGAAGTTTTATGGAAATAGTTTCAGAGAAGTAGTCGCCACAAGTTTTTCCTATTATCACTTATCTAAAAAAGATGGTCGCAGGCATCCATGTCTGACACAGAATCAATGAATCAATACCACTTATGTTTTTTGATAAGTAGTTGCCACAAATGAGTATTTAAGCTGTGGCTGCCATCTTGAATTTCCGGCCAACCTGATTTTTACTTAATGGAACTAACTGGACATCAAAACCAACATTCCTGTAAAGTTTTATAAAAGTCATTTTGGTAAAGGTACCAAACCACTTCCGGTTTTAGAGAAGTAGTTGCCACAAAAAGGTATTTAATAAATCATTTTTAGGCATGGTGGCCATCTTGAATTTTAGGCCAACCTGATTTTTACTTAGAACCAACTAGACATCAAGAGCAATATTCCTATATTCTTAAATTTAATGATTTATTATGCAACATTATAATCTCATTCCATTTTATCCTACTCTAAAGAATTTATTTTTTTCCAGCTTATAAAAATGTCATAATGCTACCAAAAAGTTTAATTATAAAACTATATCAATTAAATCCCTTACAACATCACCCTTAGTATATCCTCTTTTTTCTGCTCCAAATCACACTGTGGAACAGAGATGGAATGATCTGTATTCAGAAATATAGTGACCAGGTCACACACAGGTCATGTTCTGCAATTTTACTGAGAATTATGTTACTATCTCAGTAGATTTGCTCTTGTCTCAGGTTATAGCTGGAAAATCAGAATTAAAATAAAATCTTAAAATCCTACAATTTGTTTTCAGTCTTTTTCAGAGAGTCAAAATACAAAAGAAACTAAATCCTTACCCTTCTATGAATGTATAATGAACTGTCCTTTTAATCTGGACCGGTCCATTTGTAGTACAAAGGGGTGTTTCGATCAAATGACTGATGAGCACCAAGACAGTTAAACCCTGATCAGCCTGCAAGATGTCATGCCAGTCATTTTGGTAAAGGTTCTAAATCAATATCACTTATGTTTTTTGAGAAATAGTCACCACAAAATCACATTTTTTAAATCTATTTTTAACCATTACGGCCATCTTGAATTTCTGATCGACCTGAACTTTTGCTAGGATCAACTAGACATCTAGACATCAAGAGCAACATTCCTGTAAAGTTTCATGAAAATCCGTCAGGAAGTTTCAGAGGAGTAGTCACTACAAGTTTTCATCATATAACTCTATGTAAACAAAGATGGCTGCTGGCGGCCATATTTAATGTTGAATCAAAATATTTAATGTAAAATCAAAATAACTGAATCAACATCCTGTCATGTTGATCATTTTAGAAAAAGTCCCAAATCAATATCAATTATAGTTTTCAAGTAGTCACTAAAGACGTACCCCAAGGTTCTGTCTTCGGGCCAATTCTCTTTCTACTATACATAAATGACGTATTCAAAATAATTTTCGACAAGGATCAACATCATGTCACACTGATCAATTTAGAAAAAAATTCCATATCAATATCACTTATAGTTTTCAAGAAATAGTCGCTACAATCTTGTATTCAAAAAATCTATTTTTAGCCATGGCGGCCATCTTGAATTTCCGGCTGACCTGAAATTTTGCTAGGATCAATTAGACATCAAGACCAACTTTCCTGTGAAGTTTCATGAAAATCCGTCAAGTTTTTCAGAGAAGTAGTCGCTACAAGTTTTCATTATATAACTCTATGTAAACAAAGATGGCCGCTGGCGGTCATGTTTAACGGCGCATCAAAATAATTTTCAACAAGGATCAACATCATTCCATCATTTCAGAAAAAGTCCCATATCAAAATCACTTAGAGTTTTCAAGAAGTAATCGCTACAAACTTGTTTTTTTAAAATCTATTTTTAGATTTGGTGGCCATCCTGGATTTCACATCAACATGAATTTTTGCTAGGATCAACTAGACTTCATGGGCAACATTTCAGTGTAGTTTCATGAAAATCCATTCAGTAGTTTCAGAGGAGTAGTCGCTACAAAAAAAAGTTTACGGACGGACAGACAGACAGACAGACGGACGAATGACGTGAAAACACCCTCATTGAAGGTTCCATGCTCACCGTCATATGCATACCATCTTTGTGATAGCTTAAATTTCTGTACTATTGGCATTTTATTTGTCGTGTTCGATGATTTCCAGATTTCTCCTTTCATACTTTTTTATGTGTTTTGGATAATGTAGGCAACAGTGACCTGGTTTTCTGGATAAGGTTATTGCTTCATGAGAAGCGCTGTTAAAGTATGGTGAAGATAAGAAAATGTTGACCACCACTCGTTGCCCAACCGCCGGCCCGTTGCCAGCCCGGTTTACCGTCGACACCATTCATTCCTTCATTACATCTATAAGTCAATTTTATTTAAAAAAAACTCGGCTAAAAATCAAACTCTGGGACATCCTAAATTGTTCCATCTTACTGTTGTTACTGTTTCATCCAAAATACACAACTTTATTGATGATGCCTTGTTGGTTAGAGATTAGATCATGGCGGGGATTTCTTTATTTACACTGTCCTGTTTTATTAGGATGACAGTAGGGTAAGTGTGAGGTATGGTGCACCCTAGAACCGGTTTAAACCCCCAGTGGCCTACTTTGCCACTGACCGTTCCAAGGTGGTAGCTCTATTGTCAACCCTTTTGTGTTTGTGATGTCGTTTGCATTTATTATTGCTTTTGCCTTCTTGTTTGTCTGTTAGCGTGTTTGTTTCTGTGTTTTGTGGTTGACTGCCCTCATTGAATGCTACTTTCCCTGTCCGATCTTTTTCTATTTCTTTTAACGTACATTATTTCACGTTTAATTTATCATATATAACGAATCGTAATAAATATCCGAATCTGTTAAAATGAGAAGAAGCTTTAACATTTTGAGAATCAGGACTAATGACAATCATTTTGGGGATTCAACCGTAACATGGTGCTGATATGTACATCTAGGCTTGGTACTGATATCTCTGCAATGTTTCATTGAAATCCGTCTTAACGGGTAAAGGAGAACTAGTCTGGACAAAGTCCGTGTACCAAAACCTTTAAAGGGCAATAACTCTGCAAAAATCATTCAACCGGAACATGGCGGTGACATGCATAAATAGGCTTGGTACTGATCATCCCTGCAAAATATTGTTGAAATCTGGACAGGGATTCAGGAGAACTAGTCCGGACAAAGTTTGTGTATTATAACCTTTAAAGGGCCATAACTCTGCCAAAAATCATTCAACCAGAACATAGCGACAATATGCACTAGGCTTGGTACTGATCATCTCTGCAAGATTTCCGTTGAAATCAGGCAAAGGGTTAAAGAGAACTAGTCCAGACAAAGTCTGTGTACTAAAACCTTTAAAGGGTCACAACTCTGCCTAAAATCATTCAACTGGAACACGGTAATGATATGTATAACTAGGCTTGGTACTGATCATTCCTGCAAAGTTTTGTTGAAATCGGCGAGGGGTTAAGGAGAACTATTTCGGACAAAGTTTGTATATTAAAACTTTTGAAGGGCCATAACTCTGGCAAAAATCACTCAACCGGAACACGGCAAAGATATGCACAACTAGGCTTGGTACTGATCATCTCTGCAAAGTTTCATTGAAATCTGGCTAGGGGTTCAGGAGAATTATTCCGGACAAAGTTTGTGACATACAGACAACATGACATACTGACGACAAACGACAGACAGCACAAAAAAAAGTCTTCCCTCCACAAAGGGGGAGACATAATAATGAATGCAAAATATCTAAACTCCAGCCTTTATAGTTTCAGAGGAGATGGTTTTTGTAGTTTTCCACATCTATCATATTTTGTACCTATCGAAGCCCTACTGATACCTGCTGGCCCATGGCCAGAAGAGCTAACAAGAGTGTCCATTGGACACAACATACGCCCATCGAAAGTGGATCATTTGTAACTGTGATAAATGATTGTTAAGTGTAAAAATTGGCCAAAATGATCTTTGTAACAGAGATGTTAGTATCTGTGTTGTATATTCTCATCGCGGACCTCGTAAAAGTTAATGCATGGCCAGACAGACGGATGGACGGACAATGCCGTGTTATAATACAAACTCCGTTGTTACCAGGGCGATTGGACTGGTTTTCAAACTTGACAGAGTTTCATCAAGATTGAAAAACATATATTCAAGTTAGTGAGCGGACATCATCAAAATTGTCAATTTTGAATAATTACAACTGTGTTGTTACCAGGACGATCTTGCTGGTTTCCGTACTTGACCTGGATGTTATGCCCATAAACATTATTCCAAAGTTTCATAAAGATTGAACAACAAATACTCACGTTATTGAGCGGACATCGTTAAAATTGTCAATTTTCAATAATTAAAGGGCCACAATTCTGTTGTTACCTGGCCGATTTTCAATAATTAAAGGACCAGAACTACGTTTTTACCAGGACGATTGGGCTGGTTTTTGAACTTGACCGAGATATTACGCCCATAAACATTATTTCCAAGTTTCATAAGGATTGGATAATTAGAGCGCGGATAGCGCAAATCCGTAAATTTTCAATAATTAAAGGGCCACAACTCCGTTGTTACCAGGGCAATTGGGCTGGTTTTCAACTTGACAGAGATATTATGCCCATAAATATTATTTCCAAGTTTCATAACGATTGGATAATATTTGTTTCAGTTAGTGGACATGGCAAGACATGACGGACAGACGGACAACACCACGACATAATACCGATGGGCGCATAAAAGTGAAAGACAACACATGCTAATATGGAGTTCACACCAAGTATTAACAAATGGTATTTCATTTAGTAACCCACATACAACAGTGCAAAACTGGATTTTGGAAAGTAGGGCCTTCAAACAAGTTGTTTTCAACAACAGTAATAATCTAGTAACATGCCTTGGAACAACCACGCTATTATCCCAAAAGTTCATGAATGCAGTCTTTCCCCATATATAACAAATTCTGTATAGAAATACTAGAAGGGTGTTCCACGGAATACTCGTGTCGCCTGCCGTCTGCTTATTTTAGCAAGTACTATCTTTGTTTTTAAAGTGTTAAAGTTTATGAAAAGGGGCATAACTCTGAATTGGATAATTGATAAGAAAGAACTGTATAAAGTTTCATGGCTATAGGTCAATATTTTGCCAAGTTATGAGCTAGGTTAGGTTGTAGGTTAAAGTTTCATAAGAAGGTACATAACTCTGCCAAAATAAAAGTCGGAGTTATTGGACATGGTAACAACATTCTTTGGTTAAGATGAAAAAAGATGTGTGTGAAGTTGTTTCATGTACATAGGTTAAAGACTTTTCAAGTTATGGCCAGTTATGAGCTCGTTAGGTTGTAGGTTCAAGTTTTATGAAAAGGGGCATAACTCTGCTGAAATGAAAGTCAGAGTTATTAGTCATGGATAACAATATTCAGAAATATTTTATGTAGTTTCCATAGATGTGGTCAAAATACCACTAAATACCGTTAAACAGCTGATTGCTTGATGTACCTTAATAAACTTACTTTGTTTATAGAAGTAATCACACAATCCTTGATAGATGCTTCCCTTACAATCTTCATCCAACACAAGACTGACATCTGACAAATACATCAGCATTTTATCCACTTCTCTTGCTGCCTCAATCAAAGCATCAACAAGTTTGTTTCCATGTTTCAGCAATGAATCTGAAAATAACCAAGACAAAACTGTGCAATCAATGTAGATAGTTGAACATGCATTTATTATATCCTTTTTATAGTGCGATTGAAAAAAATGTTTGCTCAAGTGTATAGGGTTTTGTAAACAAGGTAGTTTTTCTAAAAAACTCATTAATCTTTTTATTGTATATTTGTTCATATTTTAATAATTATAATTTATAACTGTGTTGATCTGTACTTTGAAGTTCATTTTCATATAGTGCTGATCAATTTATTGGCATAAAATAAGCAAACTTGATCATGTTGATATGTTTATTTTTTAGTAACAGGAAGCATATGTAATTGGTTGATTGAACAGTGTATGGCTATCAGAAATTATGAAAAATCTTAAACAGAAAAAAAGAAGCATAAATAATAGACTGAAGTTGGTTCCAGTGACCTACTAGTGTAATACTCATCACTAGTACTCAGAGCCACTGATGACTCACAAGGTTGAGCTAACAAGAGTTGCGCAACACGGTGTCTCGCCTAAAGTGACATGTCCATCATACATGTTTCAAGCAATCTTTATCTTGACAAAATCGAGGGTTTATAATAACTGTTAATGCGGTCAAACACTGTTGTCAGCATTCAGTAGGTTTAGCATTCATAGTTTTCCTTAACACATCTTCATCTTACCACAAGGAACGTCGTTATCCATGACCAATAACTCTGACTTTCCATTCGGCACAGTTATAAAGCCTTTTAAAGCTTGTATTAGAAGTAATATGGTAAACAATCATGAATGTTTTCCAATTATCAGTATTAAAGGGACACTGTCCATAAATAAAAATATTTAGAGCCACCAAAGAGAGAGAGAAAGAAAGTTTTTTTTTGTTTAGTAACAAATTTATTTCCAGAATCTTTACATGTTTTGGATATAGAGAAATGAAAAGTCCACTTAAATACATGTACCATCTGAAGCAGATATCATTGGAATATTCAGTATTGTAGTTGTGTAATGTCGTTAACATAATTATATATGTATATTGTGCTTTATAATCTCAAAGTTACAGAGAAATTCTTTTTGATTTAGATAAATATATTTAAAATAACACTTGAAATTGATCTTAAATTTGGTTGTTGTGTATTAAATGTTTGTCAACATGTAGGTTATTTTGACATTCTGTATAACTGAAGCAATTATACAGTTTGTCAACTTGTATTGTTTCACAAAATGACATTTTAATCTAAGGGTATCATGTTTTATCAAGAAATGTCAGCCGAACTAATGTGATGTTGCTGCTGGCATTGCAATAGCAATTAACACTGGCTATGACAAAACTGATGACAGATTTAGATTCAGCCTCAAAATACCTCAGAAACATAAACTTCATATTTGGCTACCTCAAAGGGGAAAAAAAATAACATAAAAAGTGCCGAATTTCTAAAAATAGCCCATAACAAGAAAGTTGAATATTGGGAGTTGTTCTAAATAAAAAGTGATTTTTTTCGGATTTGGCTCGATGCAGGAAACCAGAAAATGTGTCGATATGTTAAAATTTTAGTCACGGACACTCGTTTACATTTCGAACACATACTAATATAAAAAGAATCATATGTGTTGTATCTCTGAGCAAGACACTTTAGAACTTGTTCTACCTAGGAAGACATTGTTCTACCTAGGAAGACATTGAGAGTGGTTCTTATAATCCATATAAATAGATAAGTTCAAACTAATATGAAAAGAGTTATTGCAAATGAATTTGGTGGTCTGTACTGTAACAAAATACAATAGTAATTATATTTGACAGTTTAATCTCCATTTCTGTTTGTAATGTCTGTATTTATAAGACATAAAACAATCATTGTTGTTCTATAGCGACTATGCCTCTTTAATCCCGTAAAGCAAGTAACGTGATATATATATACAGGCAATCTACTACTACATATTATGTAACACTGTACGTAATGTATAAAACACTACATCTCTTCCTTTTTTTAGAAGTTCTGAAGTTTGTTAACAATGATTGTTTTAGAGTATAACTATTTTATTTCTGAAAATCCCATGTTTTTTTAAAAGTCTGAATCAACGAAATTCCACTGTTAATAGTTCACTTAATGTTTATCAATTTACAGCGTGTTATTTTGTCTGTGAAACGAAAACAAACGACTGGCGTAGTAGATAAATTCTCCTGCTGAGGTAATTTGAAACAAAATTTGAAAGCAATTATAAAGGATAAACTTTTACTGGAGTATCAAATTACCCATCTGCAGTAGCCAATATAAAGTTCAAGTTATTATGTTTCTGTCAAACCTTATCAAACTCACATTCAGCTGTGCATGTGTATGTATTTAAAACAGAAGCGAAATATAGTTTATGACTGGCCAAGAACAATGTCCAGTGGCAGTGAGTTTAGATATGAAATCTGGTACTCCACAATTTTATATTGCTCAACTTAGTCAAATTTGTATTTAAGTCACCATGACTACGACCCATGGTCAGTTGGAGAGCTGGAAGTTATTGGCATTAAGAAGGACAATGACAAGGAGATTAAATATGAAATTTGAACACTGATCCAAAGGACAAAAAAGTTATAAGAATTTAAAGCACTTTAACACAATTTCTTTTGGAGACGGTACATGTATTTAAGAGGCAACTGACCTTAACACAGGGTCAGTTGGAGGTTGATTATAAGTTACTGTAATAAGAAGAACAATAACCTGTGATGTTATATATGAAATTTGAACACTCTACTCCAAAGGACTACTACAAAGTTATAGTAACTTTAACGCAAACCTTAACCAAAACCTTAACAAAATTCTTAACCAAAATCTTAATGCTAACATATTGCATTGTAACTTTCTTGTCCTTTGGAGTAAAATGTTCAAATTTTATATATAACCTCCTGGTCATTGTCTGTCCTAATGCCAATAACTTCCAGACCTCCAACTGACCCTAGGTCGGAGACAAGGTCACTTAAATACATGTACCGTCAATATTGCATTACATTTTGGTGACGGTACATGTATTTAAGTGACCTTGACTCGGACCCAGGGTCAGATGAACATTCTACTCCAAAGAACAAACAGTTATAATACAATATGCTGATGCTGTCGAGTCGAGCCCGCCAACATTAGCGGTGCCTATGTCTCGCATTTTTCAAAAGGCGAGACAGCTATGCTATGCTAAGTTATGCTCTGGACAAGAATTACAAGTTAAAAATAATAAAGGGCAATACTTATTTGAAGAAAGAGTTATGGTTATTGTGCTCTGCATTTTCTCACATTGTGTGAAGTTTCATTGCAGTCCCATTAGCAATTTTTGAGTTATGCTCCGGACAAGAATTAGAAGTATAACTTTACAAAGGGCAATAACACTAATTTGAATGAAGATAAGTTATGGCTTTTGTTTTCTGCACTTCCCAACATTGACCTCTATCACTGTTTGAAGTTTCATTACAGTCCCATTATAAGTTTTGGAATTATGCTCCGGACAAGGAATATAATAAATATAAAATTACAAAGAGCTCTTAATTTTAATAGTTGCGGTTAGTAATCTCTGCACTTCCTCTCATTGCCTTCTATCATTGTGTGACGTTTCAATGCAGTTTCATTACTAGTTTTTTAGTTACGCTTCGCACAAGAAGTGTAATTGTTAAATTTCAAAGAGCAATAACTCTAATTTTAATGAAGACAGAGTTATGGTTCTTGCCTCTCATTGCCCTCTATCATTGTGTGAAGTTTCATAGTAGTCGTATTAGTAGATTTTGAGTTATGCACAGAACAAGAATTATAAGTATAAAACTAGAGGTTTTTAGTAAAAACAGATGTCTCCCCACCCCACACTCACTGGGGAAAGGGCAATAATTCCACCAAAAATAACTTGATGGAACACAATGACGATGCACAACTAGGCTTGGTACAGATCCCTACCTTTGTTGAAATCCATCCAGTGGTTCGGGAGAACTACTCTGGATGGAGTTTGTGTATTAAAGCCTTTAAAGGGCCATAACTCTGCCAAAAAACATTCAACCAGAACACAGGGATGATATGTGCAAGGCTTGGAACTGATCGTCCTTACCAAGTTTTGCTGAACTCCCCGGCCTGGAGTTCCAGAGAACTAGTCAGGACAAAATTTGTGTATAAAAACTTTTAAAAGCGCCGTTACTCCTCCAAAAATCATTCAACCATAACAAGGTGGTGGTATGCGCAACTAGGCTTGGTACTGATCAGGAGAACTAGTCGGACAAAGTTTTCGTATAAGGGGCCATAATTCTGCCAAATATAATTCAACTAAAACTCAACATAGACATGCCACAACTACGCTAGTACTGATCATTCCTGCAAAGTTTCATTGAAATCTTGCCATTCAGACAGACAGCAAACAAAGGGAAAGGGGAGACATTATTACAAAGGGCAATCATTCTAATTTGAATAAAGACAGTTACGGTTTTTGTGCTTTGCATTTTCTCTCATTGCCCTCTATCATTGTGTGAAGTTTCAGTGCAGTCCCTTAAGTATTTGTTGAATTATACTCTGGATAAGATATCCGGATGGACAGATGAATGGAACGGACCCCGGAAGGATGGTACCTTAAGTGTTTTTGCTTTGTTTAAGATCAAAGGAATGACCATCTTTACAACAATAGGCATAAGCGGTTACGGAATAAATTGTACTGAATTAAACCACACCTCCTGCTACTTAAGGTAGTGAATGAGTGCTCGGACAGACAGACGGATGGACAAAGTAACAACATAATGCTCCCTGAAGGAGGAGCATAAAAACAGTAAAATACAGTGTTTCACAATCCTTACGCTTCCTATGGAAATACAACGATGCAGATTTTGATTCTGCTTCATCAGCCAGCAACATTCCATCTCTGAAGGCTTGTATAAGATGAGTCATCTGGTTGTCATCACAGGGAACATGTACTATTACTTTAACTTTCAAATTTCCACCATCAGTTGTAAATGGCTCATATTTCTCTGTGCTCTTTCCTGAAAATATGTGTATAGTACCATTAGTCTTAAGATTCTTTCAAAAATAATTTAGATTTTTTAGACTTTTTTTGTCAATGAAAGGGCCTCAAAACCGTGGCTGTGGCCCTGTTAAACACATACTGTATAATACCTAATAAACGCCCCTCCCCTAATAAACGCCAACCCTCCTTTTTTTCAGATTTTTTTTTTTTTAAACTTATCAAAAGATGCAAGTTAATCTGTTTCCGTCACAATGGAACACACAGAATCACTAAGAAAACTTAAAATCCAATGCATTTATTGACTGAATGGCATGCAGACTTTGGTTTTCTTGATAAAGAAAATCATTAAATAATGTCTGATTTAAAAGTTAAATCATGTATTTTTGGTCTCAAATAAATGCCCCCCTTTTCAAAAATGTTACGCCCTCAGAGGCATTTATTACGGATTATACAGTACACTGACATTAGTTGGTCCTCTCCTCTCATTTTTTTTTTAGTTTGAACATATTTCATTTCAGCATTTTTACGAAATTTATATTTCAATAGTGGCCCACCATGGTATTTGTTGTTGAGATGTAAAAAATAAATATTTAAAGCCGCTTCCTGAAAATAAGAATTTATTTTTTATTCTTATGCCCCTGAAAAGTTTCGGGGGCATATAGTAATCGCACCGTCCGTCTTTCTGTCCGGATTCCGTCCGTCATTCCGCAGTTCATGTCCGGACTGTACCTTCAAAACCCCTATATGGATTTTTAATTAATTTGGCACAAGTAGTCAGCATAACAAGACGATGTGTCGCGCACAATAACCAGGTCCGTACCTCAAAGGTCAAGGTCACACTTGCAGTTCATAGGTAAAAAACAAGTACGCATTTTTCGTGTCCGGACCGTAACGTCACAACCCCTGCAGGGATTTTTAAATTACTCGAACAAGTGATCACCATAACAAGACGATGTGTCGCGCGCAAAACCCAGGTCTGTACCTCAAAGGTCAAGGTCACACTTGCAGTTCATAGGTAAAAAACAAGTATGCATTTTCGTGTCCGGACTGTAACGTCACAACCCCTGAAGGGATTTTTAAATAACTTGGCACAAGTGATCACCATAACAAGACAATGTGTCGCGCGTAAAACCCAGGTATTCAAGGTCAAGGTCACACTTGGAGGTCAAAAGTCAAATTGTGTCCGGTCAATAACTCTGGCATTCATGGATGGATTTTCAAATAACTTTGCACAAGTGCTCACCACAACAAGACAATGTGTCGCGCACAAAATCCAGGTCTGCCCCAAGGTCAAACTTAGAGGTCAAAGATCAGATCGTGTCAGGTCAATAACTTTTGCATGCCTGGACGGATTTTCAAATAACTTGGCACAAGTGCTCACCACAACCAAACAAGGTGTCGTGCACAAAATCCAGGTTCATGACTCCAAGGTCAAGGTCATACTTAGAGGTCAAAGGACACTTCAGGGATATTTGTCACTTACAGTGATATTTTATGTTTTATTTTATTTTAATTGAATTGAATTGGGTTTTAAGGCGCACCAACACATGAAAATGTTATTTGGCGCCTAACAGGCATGAACATGCCAGGCTCATCTTCCATGTACATCGAGATAAAATATGGAAAATGGGCATAGAACCTTCTCACCCTGAACTGCAGAGTTGCTGCAAATTCTAGCGTAGAAACTCCATTTACGCTGGAGCCACGTTGTTTTTCTGCCACTGCCCTTTTGATGCGAGCAAGATAACACCTGAAACAAATGTAGTAAGGTTAAATCCCCTATGTATATTGGCGAGCTCCACCATTTGTTTGGAGCTGCTTGTAGGGTGCTACCCTTAGTATTTAGAGCTGCTCCATCTCTATTTATACTGTGAAAACAAATATATTTGATCTGTTACCAGGAACGTATAATAATAATGGGGGACTGGTCTAAAACTTTTAAACCAAGTTATATAACTTTTCTTCCGGTTCTGCCATTTTGTAAATTTACAAATTTACCGCAAATACATAGAAAAAATAGAGAAATATTAAGGTAAGACAAGAAACGTGGAAATTCTATGAAAACCAGGTTTCCCATTTGAAATGGTATAACACTACTGGTAAGATGAAAATGAAGTAACAAAATGTTTTTTCTACAAAAAAACAGCAACTTAAATAAATGAAGTTCTTAGTATTAAAGTGACATAAACAGTGTACAATATAGAATAAATAGAATGACGTGAATCACAAACTAAAATGTATACACAGTAAATGAGGACTGTAAAGAAAGAAACTTTGTTAGTAAGGCAAATATAAGCTACATGCACAGCAAGTTTTGTTGAAATATCTCATTCCTAAGTTAAGTAACTGAGCGGAAATTGTTTTTCTATCTTTTTTCTATCTTTAGTAACAGTGACCTTGACCCCAGTGACCCCAAATGCAATACCAAGCTTCCTTTCCATATAAAATACATACACAGCAAGTTTCGTTCCAATATCTCATTCCTAACTGAAGTATTTATTGAGCGGAAAACGTTTTTCTATTTTTAGTAACAATGACCTTGACCACAGTGACCCCAAGTGCAATCCCAAACTTCTCTTTGATATAAGCTACCTACATAGGAATTTTAGTAACAGGGACCTTGACATTGACCCAGTGACCCCAAATGAAATCCCAAGCTTCCTTTCCATATAAGTTACCTACCCTGCAAGTTTCATCGCAATATCTCATTTCTAACAAAAGTTATTAAGCGGAAACTTTTTTCTATTTTTAGTAATAGTGACCTTGATCTTGAACCCAGTAACCCCAAATGCAATCCTAAGCTTCCTTTCCATATAAGCTACCTGCCCTGAATGTTTCATCGCAATATCGCATTCCTAAAAAAATGTATTGAGCGGCAACCATTTTCTATTTTCAGTAACAGTGACCTTGACCCCAGTGAACCCAAATGCAATCCAGGCTTCTTTTCCATATAAGCTGTCTACCCTGCAAGTTTCATCGCAATATCTCATTCCTAACAAAAGTTATTGTGCAGAAACCGTTTTCTATTTTTAATCACAGTGACCTTGACTTGACTCCAGTGACCCCAAATGCAATCCAAGCTTCATTTCCATATAAGCTACCTACCCTACAAGGTTCATTCCTTCAAAAGTTATTGAGCAGAAACTGTTTTTCTATTTTTAGTAACAGTGAGCTTGACCCAAATGCAATCCCAAGCTTCATTTCCATATAAGCTACCTACCCTGCAAGTCTCATCGCAATACCTCATATCTAACAAAAGTTATTGAGCGGAAACTAAGAGTTTGATGCACCCGGCCCGCCCACCAAATGACATACCCCAATCTAATAACCAAGGAAAACCTGTTTAAAAATCAGCTAACCGACGCATTATTGATAATTATACGTTAATCCTCAGTGAAATCTTGAACATGAACTATTTCCCTTTAATTATATATAATTTTGGGCGTTAAATTGATATCGATTTACGGTTTAATGAGGGTTTGTTAGTGGAGGTCCCTTTTGTTTACATTCACAGTTTAATGGTGTCTCGAGTCGCTAAAGTAGCAAACTTTTACACATGTTCAGGTACCTTTACAAGCAATTTATTAAAATATTTTAACAATATATTGATGACACAGGTTTTAAATTAAAGTCTGCATTCATTCGTGTTTCTGTAAGCTGTTTCTTTTTTTTGTCCAGTATATCGACCACTTTTGTTAAATCAAAACACACATTTTCACGCACTTATATTAAATAAACATTTTACATTTTTTTCTTGCAAATGCATGCTAGGGTAAGGAATTTAGGTCTGAAATATGTTTCTATGGGTTGAATTGATATTATATGAAAAACAAGAGGGCCCAGATGGCCCTGAGGATCTTTGCAATGATGAAAAAATTGTCCTCTCGCAAATGCCGATTAAAGATGTTTTTAAGTCTTTCCTTATGTAAGTCTATGCAAAATCTCTACATACAAACTTTGGAGCCTGTGGTTGCTCTACAAGCTAAAATGGCTCTTATATCAAGGGGTTTCATCATTTAATTCCTTTCAATACATTTTTACAAGTGCAAAATACAACAAAACCCTCAACCGAAATTTAAACCCACAACTCCATGCTAACAACTTAAAAGAAGATTTTTTAAGTTTTCCCTATATAAGTCTATGTAAAACTTGCAAAATCTTTATATACAAACTTTAGACAAATTAAGAAAAGAAAAATGCATCCAAACAGGAAACAATAATAACAAGAGGCCCAAGATGGCTATATGGAGTCTTTGATGGGGAACACGACAACAACATGCGCAACTAGGCTTGGTACTGATCATTCCTGCCAAGTTTCACTGAAATCCAGCCAGAGGTTCAGAAAAAGTTGTCTGGATAACCGGTTGGTTTTACAGCGCACTGCATGTTTAGTGATTGACCCCTTTACAGTCAGTCATTACGCTTCACTTTTCACTTGTGCGATGGCTGGACTATCTCTTGGGACTCTATGATTGTACCTACTGAAACCCCAACTAAGGGAGGTGGGTGCATGAGCTTTCGGCCCTCGGGTTTTCTGGTCGTACCCTAGATTGGTTTTCTCTTTAGCTCCAACTACTATGGTTGTTCAGTCCGATTCTGGATACATCCCGAGATGTTTTATTATTTTGTATGTGTTTCTTTAGTTAGTTTTTCAGGATGTTGACTTTATTGTTAGAGAATTCCTTTTGATGGGATGTAGTTTTGTTTACACTTTCTTGTCTATTTGGGCGCTGAAGACAGGATAATAGCGAGGATTGTGTGCATATAAAATCGATTCAAGCTAACCAGTGGGCCTTATTGCCTACTGACCGTTCCAAGTCGGTAACCCTGTCTTCACCACCCTTTCTGTTGTTTTTTGTCTCTTTCATTATATTTTCAAGTCCTTCTTTGCAGTACAGTGCAGACCTACGATGCCTTTGCGCTCGGACGCTGTGGTTTCTATAGGACCCTATATCTCATTTTTGGTACTCATCATCCCAGCCAAAATTCGTTGAAATTTGGCCAGGAGTTCAGAATAGAGTAGACTGGATAAAGTTTGTGTAGCAAAACCTTTAAAGGGCTACAACTCCGCAAAAAAAATCATTCAACTGGAACATGGCGATGACATGCACAACTAGGACTGGTACTGATCATCCCTGAAAAGTTTCACTGAAATCTGGCCAGGGGTTAATGAGAACTATTGTTTGGGGCGCTTGTTTCAGCCAAAGGTTTTTTGGATTTTTAAGATAAAATTAATTTATCACCTAAATAAGTCATATATCAGTGAAACAAGACATTTTTAGTGGTAAATAAAAATACCTTACTTTTCAAAATCGGTTGAGAAATAAAAATATTCATGCGCTAAAGTTGTTTTTGATGGGGCATTTTTAATGCAAAATTCTGCTGCATGAAAAATTTGAAAAATATTTTTTTTAAGAATTTGTATCCAATTGTTGGATATTAGTAAATTAAGACATCCTGGAAATTTTTATAGCAACATATTAAGTATTACTGAAGTTATTTGACATTTCTTAATTTTCTGCTGTCCCACCAACAAGGAATTTACATAGGAAAAGACCCATCAAAAATAATTTTGGCTGTAAATTATTTATTTCTCAACCGATTTTCAAAATCAAAATAGTTTTATTTACCACTAAAAATGCCAGTTCTAATGATATATAACTGATGTTCGTATTATTTAAATTGCTCGAGTTACTGCAGAAAAACCTTTGGCTGAAACAAACGCATAACTAGGCTTGGTATTGATCATCCCTGCAAAGTTTCGTTGAAAGGGCCATAACTCAGTCAAAAATCATTCAAGCAGAACATAGTGATGACTTCTACCACTAGCCGGGTATTGATCATCTCTGCACATTTCCATTAAAATCTGGCCAAATGAAAGCCTTATCATCTTAATGAGGCAAAATACAGCAGTTTTAACTAAATCAAGAGCCGTAACTCCAATGTTACTAATACGATTTGGCTTGTTTTCAAACTTGTCTGAGCTTACATTGATATTAACAATCTTTGTAAGTTTGGTAGAGATCACATAATAAATGAAGGTGTTTGAGTGTTCACAAAGCTGAATATTGTTTTTTTCAGAAAAACAAGGGCCCTCTGCTGTTACTAATCCCATCTGGCTGGTTTTCGAACTCGTCCAAACTTTCATTGATATTAACAGTCAGTGTAAGTTTGATAAAGATTAAATAATAAATGAAGGTGCTACAGTGTTCACACGGCAGAAAAGGGCATATTTTAGCAAAAACAAAGGCCATAACTTCGGCATAAATGGTCGGATCTGGCTGCTTTTCGAACTTGTCCAAGATTTCATTGATATTAACAATCTGTGTAAGGTTGGTAAAGATCAAATAATAAATGAGGACGCTAGAGTGGTCACAAGGTTGAAATTGGCATTTTTCAGGAAAAACAAGGGCCATAACTCCGGTGTTACTGATCCGATCTGACTGGTTTTCGAACTTGTCCAAGCTTTCATTGATAACTAATATGATCTGGCCGTTTTTCGAACTTTTCCGAGATTTTATTGATATAAAGACACTGGCAAAAGTTTCGTAAAGATCCGATTAATAATGAAGGCCCTCAGTAATGCAGATGATTTGCGTATGACATAATGTCCAACATTAGAGAAAATGTAAGACAGACACAGCTGTATAAATGATCCTGCTGGCCATTCTCAGTGAAGATAAAAACCTTGGTAACTCTTTGGATAATCATTGTCAGGGCTTTCCCCAGGAATATTTTAAGGAGTAGTGTAAGCCGCCATCCTGTAATTTCTAATTACAATCAGTGCCTTCCCCAGGATTTTTTTAAGGGATAGTGGCGTTTAACGTGCGAGGGTGGTGGGTGGGTGTGGGAGGGGGCACCTCTCCTGCATGTCTTTTTTTTTTTTCATGTTTTGAAATAAAATACGGGTTTTGGCATACCCTGACACATTTAAACCATGTTTTTAATATATCTACCAGTCTGCCATAGATGGTAAATGTATGACTTTTTTTTTTTTTTTTTGGGGAAAAAGATGATACACTCAACTTCATACATTGTTTCCTTTGCTGTTCTAGAATTATTTTTATCTTGTAAACACTTCATTATATATGTGGTGAAGTTAAGCCGAAGTAATTATGTTATTTTTCAGTGAATAACATTTTAAAAAAACAACAACTTGAAAACGCAGTGTCGTGTGTTTTTTAAGCATCCGAAATAGGACTATCCGGATTTACATCAACTTTTTATGCTGACATTGTCTTACAATAACTTAACGTTTAAGTCATGTTTACTGCATCAAGTCAATAGCGTTTTCGAAAACGGTTATAAGTTTATTTGAATGTTATAAAATTGCTGTCTTTATTCATAATTAATTGTTTTAATTTGAAACACGGAAGCAAATTCAAAACCGGAAGTAACCTATATTTATAATCTGCAACCCCCAGATACTTATAATTTTATTTGGTTAGCTAATAATTTGCTTTTGTGAGATTATTTTCTCATTATTATCTATTTAAAATCGCTATAAAATGGATGGAGGCACGTTAATTCAAAGCTACAATAAAATATAACATAAGTAAATTGTTTTCACATTTGATGACGTAATAAGTTTACAGGTCATGTACATATATGGAGTAAGTATACAAAAGTAACGCGCTTACGATCGATTTACCTGTATCGATAAAATAGTAAATGGCGGCGTCCTAGCGCGACAACATAAAACGATAAACTAGAGCGTTTATGAACCCGTTTCTTCTCCCTGTATACTTACTCCCTGGACATATCTAGTCATGTAGGCATGGTTGAATTCTTGAATTAGACCATTATCGCAGAGGTAATTAACACCTCTGCCCCTCTAATCCCCTCTAATCCTTATGAAAACACTCCAATAAGGAGCTAAGGACGTATGCTTGTTAGGAGTTTATGCCTGTTATGTCTGTTTCAAAAGTTAAGGGATCGCGGCGCTGCTACGCCATAAATGGCTGGGGAAGGCCCTGATTGTTATGAACATCATTTATAACATATGCATCTGTGCATTGATATACAGCAAAAATGTAAAGCACACAGTTACTGTTATAAGATCCCAGTGATGTTCATATTAGGAAAGACATAATATCACAATGTCTTAAAGCATAATGGAGCATCATCATTAATTATCGATAAATGATCTAATACTTGTAATTATAATTATTTATATTTATTCAACAAATCTTACTGTGAGTTATCCAATGATCTCGCACCGTTCTTCCAACACCTTTAAGGAAAGGATCTTCTCCAACTTGCACTGTTATAAAAGTCAAGAAGGCAATTGTTTCAGTTAATAAAGATATACAGTGCAAATATTGCTATGAAAACCAAGTACCATCTACAGACCCAGCTGCATTCAAGTATCACAAATAAATGCAGAATGCATGCAGAATGAAGAATGAATGGAGAATGAAGAATGCACGGAGAATGAAGAATGCAGGGAGAATGAAGAATGAACGGACAAAGAACGGAGAATGAAGAATGAACGGAGAATGAATGCAGAATGAATGCAGAACAAATGCAGAGTGAACGGAACCACTAAAATGCAATTTTTAAAAATTCATTTTTTAAAACGCATGCAAATGTATTTCGCTTTTTTGTATAACTTCTATAATTGTCCTTTCAAACATGGTTGGGTCGATAATTATCACAATCCACTCACTTTCAATTCCAAAATTACGTTTTTTGCAGAGACAATAAAATTAGATTATTAAAAGCCGAACAGGAAATGTAACATGGAAACAAGCCGTTCCAAAACATGCACAGAAACAAACAATAATTACAAAGATGAATAAAAGGCACATCACAAACATAAAATGGTTGACAATATAGGGGCTAGTGCCATGAAACGGTCATTGGAAAACCAGGTTCTAGGATGCACACAACCTCATTCTTACCCTAAGTGGTGCGTGGTATTATCAATTGACCGCTATAGTATGATACAAGTTATAAATAATCCGTATTATAATACACTCTGCCTGTACCGATACGCTCGGTATTTTCCATAAAAGGCAGTAATCGGCAGTTAAAAATCATTTTCTCTTGCAAAAAAATGGTGACAAATGTTTATTTTTATATATATATTATTTATTTTATGATCGGACTGGTTCCGTTTCTACCGTGATATCATATTTATACCAGGTTAACAAACGCTATCAAGTACAGCAGGCCTCAGAGCACATAATTAAAATACCCTCACATGCTTTCATATATAAGAAAAATAGTTAACTACATTCATGTAGCCTTATATTTGGATTTTTTGATTCCTTTAACTTTGATCCTGATTCCATAAATTATGTGTAAATAATTAAGACTGATCGTCTTTTGCAATTATATCAATATATAATATTGCAGGCCCTGGTGCGCATGACTCAAAACATGTTGCGATGTTTCTGCAGAAAAACTAGTAATCGTATGGAAATCTAGTGAAAATGAAGGTCTACTGTACTTTTAATATTGCTGTTTAGTGCTGATAATAAGTTAAGTTCACGTGTTCTAGTTTCTAGGTTAAGCTTCCTTATACATGTAACCTACTAACCTTGTTAGTTGTCTTTGCCATGGTACTACACACATGCTGTTGAAGTAATATATTTTGATACATATCGCGATACAGTGTAGCCGTATCACAATATATCGCGATACGATATTTCCAACGATACCAATCCCTACTTACCCTATTGTCACTACAATAAAACGGGACAGTGTAAATAAAGATATCCCCACCAGGTTCTATTGTCTAACAAAGAAGGCAGCATTATTTGGCAATATAAGTATAACACAAAAATTATCATGTTTATATGAATATAAAATAATATAAAACAAGAAACGTGGAAATTACACGAAAACCAGCTTTTCAATAAGCTTTCTAGAAAGTTTCATTTCAATATTTATTTCCATATAACCTATATACACACCAAATTTCACTTCAATATCCCACTCCAAACTGAAGTTATTGCCTGGAAACCATTTTTCAGTAAAAGTGACATGATCTTGACCCAGCGACCCAAACACAATCACAAGCTTCCTTGCCAGATAAGCTACCCATACAGTAATAACAAACATTACTCAGAGGAAACCATTTTTCTATTTTTAGTAACAGTGACCTTGACCCCTGTGACATCAATGCAATCCCATGCTTCCTTTCCATATAAGCCAGTTTCGTCATAATATCTCATTCCTAAGAAAAAATATTGAGCAAAAACCATTATTCTATTTTTAGTAACAGCAACCTTGACCTGGCTCCCAGAGTCCTCAAATGCAATACCAAGCTGCCTTTCCATATGAGGTACCTGCTCAGCAAGTTTCGCCACAATACCTCACTCCTTACAGAAGTTAATGAGCGAAACCGTTTTTTTATTTTTAGTAACAATGCCTTTGACCTTGAGCCCAGTGGCCCCAAATGCAATTCAAACCTTACTTTCCATATAAGCTACCTACCCTGTAAGATTCGTCGCACTACCTCACTACTAACAGATCAGAAATCACTTTTTTTCTATTTTCAATAACAGAGACCTTGACCCAAGTGACCCCAAATGCAATCCGAACCTTTCTTTCCATAGAAACTACCTACCCAGCAAGTTACTGAGCGAAGCCAGTGTTGTTTTTTTGCTGTGTTTTGGGAACGGTGGTGGGGCCCTTAGGCAGTTAGGTAGGGGAAAAAATTGACAAAACGACAAAAAGGTGGAAACAATTTAATATCATACACAGTACATCAACATGTACAGTTACACTGTCACACATGTGTGAATAATGATATTTTAAAGAGACATGTATGAAACAATATCCCTCCTTAGCTGCACTATAGTAGAGCCATTGGTATCTTTTCTCATAGTTACTGGTGGAAAACATGCATGCATCTGGCACAGGTTTCATGTTTCCTTTTTCATTATCAGAATCTGAAGTGATTTACTACTATTTTGTTCATCGGCAGAACCATTTTTAGTAACAACAACCTCACCATCATTATTTTTGTTTCTAAGATTCGCCTGGTTAAATAATACCGGTATCTTTTTACAATTATTTGCATCCAATTGTTACAGATTAGAAGGATTGTGTGTCACATATGGCAGTATCAAACTAGTTTTTTATAAAGTGTCTTCAATTACCAAGATATATGGGGAGGGATAGCTTTAAAACAAATCAAACTTTCGTTAATATAAACACTTAAACCAAGTTTGACATGTGACCCAGAGGCGAGATCAAATTTGACCCCAGGGTCACCATTTTAACAAACTTGGTAGAGGACTATAAGCTGAGTGTAAATACAAAATATTATATTGTTGGCTCTTGTAGTTTCAGAGAATAAGATTTTTTAAGTTCGTCTCTATATAAGTCTATGTAAAATATGTGACTCCGGAGACAGGGCCAAATTTGACTCCAGGGTCACCATTTGAACAACTTGGTTGAGCACCATAGGCTGATGGTAAATACAAAATATTAAACATCCGACTTCTAATTTCAGAAGAAGATTTTTAAGTTTTTCCCTATATAAGTCTGTGTAAAACTGTGACCCCTGGGGAAGGGCAAAATTTGACCCCAGGTAGAGGTAGAGGATCAATAAGCTGATATTAAATAAAAAACATTAAACCTTTATCTCTTGTAGTTCTTCCCTATAACTCTATGTAAAACAACAAGGGCCCCAAGCCCCCAATTATAGAAAAATGAACCAAGGTTTCTTAACATGAGAAATAAAAATAAACAAAACAAAATTATAATAACAATAATTCAAACAAGAGCCCAAGAGGGCCTGTAGACGCTCTACTGTGTAAATATGTCATATTTAGCCTTTTCCTATATAAACTTTGGGTCGCCACGGCGGCCATTTTGATTATTGCAAGAAAACAAAAAACACAAACTTAATAGACGCCAACCATTGTGATAAAGTTTCAACAAAATCATTCAAAAGGTTTCAGAGAAGATTTCATATTTAACCTTTTCCTATATAACTCTATGTAAACCTTGGGTCACCATGGCAACCATTCTGATAACGAAAAACACAAATTTGATAGAGGCCAACCCAAGGAACATGTACATGATATTTCACTGGAATGGATTAAGCGGTTTTAGAGGAGATGTCGTTTGAAATTTCCTTAAATTTGACTTAGTTTTAGCCATGGTGGCCATGTTGGACAACTGGCGGCTGCGAAAAACATAAATCTGAGGCGCACTATCCCAAAGATCAAAGATCATTGTGATTAAGTTTCATTAAAATCCTTCAACCGGTTTCAGAGACAATGTCATTTTTAGCCTTTTCCTATATAACTCTATATAAACTTTGGGTTGACGTGGTGGGTTATTTTGATTATTCGACAACAACGAAAAACACAAACTTGATAGAGGCCAACCCAAGGAACATGTTTATGATATTTCACAAGAATGGAATAAGTGTTTTTTCGTCGGAGATGTTGTATGAAATTTCCTTAAATTTGACCTAGTTTTAGACATGGCGGCCATCTTGGATGACTGACGGCCGCGAAAAACATAAATCTGAAAGGGACTATCCCAAATATCATGGTGATTAAGTTTCATCAAAATCCTTCAAGCGGTTTCAGAGAAGATGTCATTTTCAACCTTTTCCTATATAACTCTATGTAAACTTTGGGTCTCTGTGGTGGTCATTTTGGTTATTCGGCGATAACGAAAAACACAAAATTGATAGAGGCCAACCCAAGAAACATGTATATGATATTTCACAAGAATGGAATAATTGGTTTTGGAGATGTCGTTTGAAATTTCCTTAAATTTGACTTAGTTTTAGCCATGGCCATCTTGGATGACTGGCAGCCGGAAAAAAAAAAATCTGAGAGGAACTATCCCAAAGATCATTGTGATTTAAGTTTCATCAAAATCCTTCAAGTAAAGATCTTACGAAGTTTGTAAATCACATTACCGAAGGTCAGTTTGTGATATTCCTTGTCGCAGAAGTAAGTCTCTTATTGTCTTTTCCCACCCTTTACTGAAGTTCAGCATGAACTTAAGAATTCTATAAACTGGGCGAAAACAATAGCTGTATTAATCGTGAGAGAAGCTGCAATTGTTAAATACTGCACGAAAGATCACCAATGCATTTTCTCTGTTTCTGCATTTAAACGCACACTTTCTGTAACGAACAGGAATGCAATTCCGTGCATTTAAACGAATGCAGAGTTTGCATTTTAAACAAGAGGTCAATGACCTTGAAGCTCTACTGATTAGATTTTGATTTCAGGAAGTAGTCGCTACAAACTTGTTTTTTGAAAATGTATTTTTAGCCGTGGTGGCCATCTTGAATTTCCAACCGACCTGAAATTTTGCTAGGATCAATTAGACATCAAGAGCAACATTCCTGTGAAGTTTCAGAGGAGTAGTCGCTACAAGTTTTCATTATATAACTCTATGTAAACAAAGATGGCCACTGACAGCCATGTTTATATCGAATCAAAACGATTTTTGACAAGGACCAACATCATGTCATGCTGATCATTTTAGAAAAAGTCCCATATCAATATCACTTATAGTTTTCAAGAAGTAGTCGCTACAAACTTGTATTATGAAAATCTATTTTTAGCCATGGCGGTCATCTTGAATTTCCGGCCGACCTGAAATTTTGCTAGGATCAATTAGACATCAAGAGCAACATTCCTGTGAAGTTTCATGAAAATCCGTCTAGTAGTTTCAGAGAAGTAGTCGCTGCAAGTTTTCATTATATAACTTTATGTAAACAAAGATGGCCGCTGACAGCCATGTTTAACATCGAATCAAAACGATTTTTGACAAGGATCAACATCATGTCATGCTGATCATTTTAGAAAAAGTCCTATATCAATATCACTTAGAGTTTTCAAGAAGTAGTCGCTACAAACTTGTTTTTTAAAAACCTATTTTTAGATTTGGCAGCCATCTTGGATTTCACATCAACATGATATTTTGCTAGGATCAACTAGACTTCATGGGCAACATTTCGGTAAAGTTTCATGAAAATCCATTCAGTAGTTTCAGAGGAGTTGTCGCTACAAAAAAAGTTTACGGACAGACAGACAGACGGACGGACAGACGGACGGACGACGGACGCCGCACCACGGCATAAGCTCTGCTGATCTCTGATCAGTCGAGCTAAAAATGCATTTATAAAGGTGAAATGAAAACACAATGAAATGGAACGCAAACGAAATGCAAATGGAATGCATTTTTGGGGTACTTGAACAGAACTGGGTCTTTACCTATAATAATATGTGACATACAATATGTATAAAGGGCAATAGCTCAAGTATACTTGTTGGAACGAAAATAGTTCCAAACCACATGGTTACATATACACTTGCATTTATAACAAACAGAAGAGGGTGAGACGAAAGAGCTTAAGTGTTGAGGATTAAATGACCCTAGGGATATGGTGGAACTTAGTCTAGTTAAGCATCATATATGCATGCTACAGGCAAATCACCATGTAGCCACTACAGTTTCAGAATAGAAGATTTTTAAGGATTCTATTTTGAATTAAGATCAGGCCTCGTCACTAACGGGGTCCCGGGATCCCGAGGACACCAACTTTTGGGGAGGGACACCAACTTTGCCAAGTTTTTTTATTCCGAGGGCTCCTCGATTTCTGGGAGTGGGAATATTAAAATCTCCAACAAAAATTGTTCAATTAAATTGAAGTTGCATTGTTTATGAATACATTTTCTTCTAAATGCGGAAATCCAGGGTGGAGCATAATATTATGCCCGACTACTCTAAATTCTCATCCCTCGAGGCAAAATTCTCAATGGTTTACATTTTTCGACATAAGGTGACGTGACTGTCGTAAGCGCCATCTGGTGGGATTCAATGCTGGGTATCCACACGCCTTATCCAATGAGTTAAGGTATAGCTAAAGAACTGACCAATCGCAGCGTACATTACAGAGTAACCCGTTAAAATTGTGACCGGACCGAAAATCATTATTTGATCTGCTTTCAATCTCTTTTCAAATTTGATAAGATGGATCAAATAATTAAGAGTTGTCTTAATTCTTCGAAAAGACTAACTTTAAGGTATTCAAAACACGTTATAGCATCAACAAAAGTTTGTATATGATGCGTAATTATGCTATTTCGATAGAATATTGACTTGCCATTTTCTTCCGGCCGAAAAGGTAAATTATTTAGGACGAAAAAAACATACTTTCATACAATAGAATAAGTTTTAACATTGGCACCTTTTTTTGGCATTGAAAAATGTGTAAATGGATAAAATAGTTTGTAACTGATGACTTTTCAATCGAATTTTGCCGATAATTTTCCGGACGAAGAAAGTGCGGTAGCATAGTAGTTCAGATAGTACAATATTTCGGATACAGAGAACTTTATTGTAACATCAGCAAAACTGTACTGTGTTGTGTATAGCTTTTACAAAAGGGGGAAAAAAACATTGGTTTATATAGACCGTATGGAGAATAAGCATCGTAGGAAGATATTTTAAATTTAGTGTGAGCTTAAAATTTACAAATTGATAGAAGGAAGAGCTTTGAGTAAAGGACAAATGCAGTAATCCATGTAGGGCCTATATATATTTTTATTCTTCAATCCGTGTGTAAGCCGTAAGGAGAGACTGAATAAAGCAATCAACACTCTTAATGTGAAATGTGATTTCTCTGGAAGGAGAAGTCACTTCTGACTAAATTCCAATCCAAGTCTGTAAAGCAGAGTCATGTCATAGTCAATAATCAATGGGAATTAAATCCTTGTCAATGTTACATGCAGCAGCATTTTCCAAACGCCTTGTTGCAAAACAGCATACTGAATGCTTTTAAATTGATATGAAAATGAAAATTCAAACTATTAAAAAGCAGATCAATTTTATATGAACAGGTTAAATAATAGTTACATAAATAATGTGTTTTCAATGTTTCAATGTTTTTAAAACATTTCCCCGAGATTTATACCTTGAATCTATAGAAAATGGCAGGGACTCCTATTTTATGGGAGGGACACCAGATTTCAAAAGCAGTCCCTGTGGAATTCCTTCCAAAATGAGTTAGTGTCAAGGCCTGAAGATAACATTGTTTTGAAAATCATTATTATTCTTAAGTTTTATTGATTACAATACACCGTGTCATGATCAATGTCTAAAATTACTTACAATGTTGAATTTAAAAACAACTTAACTGTGGAGACTTATAATATCTACTATAGTGATATCAGATGGTATTCACAAAACATTTTAACAAGACAAATCAATGACAAGAACAATTAACCATACTTCTACTATAGCGATTGATCGAAGTTGCTCAGTGTATATTTCCACTTACCAGAAAGCATGCTCTGTTTTTGCCAAAAGTAGACAATGGAATCTGTCTTCATTGTTGCTGGAGAACCTAGTTCTATATGTAAGCCAGTTTCTCTGGATTTCATCTCTTTCCTGAGATTTTCTATTAATATACACAATACATATTAAAATAATATTATTATACTGCATTATTTTTTTACAAAGGTTATTGAACAAACGTTTATATATGTATACATTGTTGTTCCTCAGAAATAAGTCAATATAAAGCATGTGACTAATGTGGGGGGTGTGAGGGGCTCTATACTCGAGGTCTGGGAAGAGAAGGTTCTTTAAATTTAACGTCAGGGTCGCCATTTGAACAAACTTGGTAGAATACCATAACCTAATTAAACCTCTATAGTTCTTAAAGTTTTAGAGAAGCTTTTCTTTTAAAGATTTTTCTATAAAACTCTATGTAAAACTGTGACTACTAGGGCGGACCAGGTTTACCATTTGAACAAACTTGGTAGAGAACCTTTAGCTGATGCTACATGTAATATATGAGAGCTCAGCACCTTGTGGTTTTAGAGGTTTTCCCGTACGCAAGTATATCTAAAACATGTAACCCCTGGGACACCCTAATGCAATTTTTAGCTCTACTGGCCGTCCGTCCATCGTCCGTTAACTTTTGCCTTGTGAACACCCCAGGGCCTTCATTATTAATCGGATCTTTACGAAACTTTGAAATCAATGAAAGCTCGCACAAGTTCGAAAACCAGCCAGATCAGAATAATTTCACCGGAGTTATGGCTCTTGTTTTGCTGAAAAATGCCATATTAAGCCTTGCGAACACTCTAGCACCTTCATATATTATTTGACCTTTACCAAACTTGCAAAGATTGTTAATATCAATGAAAGCTCGGACAAGTTCGAAAAACAGCTAGATCGGACCATTAACAGCAGAGTTATTGCCCTTGATTTAGTTAAAAATGCTATATTTTGCCTCGTTAAGACGATAGGGCCTTCATCTTTCATCCGATCTTTACCAAACTTTACCAGATTGTTTATATAAGTGAAAACTCGGACAAGTGCGAAACCACCCTGATCAGACCAGTAACAGTGGAGTTATGGCCCTTTATTTAGTATAAAATGCTATATTTTACCTTGTTAATTTGATAGGGCCTTCATCTTTCATCCGATCTTTATGAAACTTTACCAGATTGTTAATATCAACGACAGCTCGGATAAGTTCGAAAACCAGCCAGATCGGACGGACCAGTAACAGCGGAGTTATGGTCCTTGATTTAGTTAAAAATGCTATATTTTGCCTCGTTAAGATGATAGGGCCTTCATCTTTCATCCGATCTTTACGAAACTTTACCAGATTGTTAATATCAATGAAAGCTCAGAAAAGTTCGAAAACCATTCAGATTGGACCATTTACATGGGATGACGGCTCTTGGTTTTCTGAAATATGCTATATCTTGGCTTCATTAAGACGAAAGGGCCTTCATTTGGGCGGATTTCATTGAAACTTTGCCGGGATGATCTGTACCAAGCCTAATTGTACATAGTCACCGTGTTCCAGTTGAATTTGGCGGAGTTATAGCCCTTTAAAGGTTTTAATACACAAACTTTGTTCTGACTATTTTTCCTGGACCCCTTGCCAGATTAAACGAAACCTTTTAGGGATGATTAATTCCATGTGCAAATCATCGACGTGTTCCGGCTGAATGATTTTTGGTAGAGTTATGGCCCTTTAAAGGTTTAAATACACAAACTTTGTTCTGACTGGTTCTCCTGAACCCCTGGCCGGATTTAAAAGAAACTTTTTAGGGATGATAAATTAGATGTCTAGTTGTGCAAATCATTGCCGTGTTCCGGTTGAATTATATTTGGCAGAATTATGGCCCTTTAAAGGTTCTAATACACAAACTTTGTCTGATCTACTTCTCCTGAACCCCTCGCCAGATTTCAATGAAACTGTGCAGGGATGATCAGCGCCAAGCCTAGTTGTGCATGTCATCGTCGCGTTCTGGTTTACAGATATTTGGCAGAGTTATGGCCCTTTAAAGGATTTTGATACCATTTTTTTCCGGGCTAGTTCTCCTGAAGCCCTAGCTGGATATAGACAGAGTTTGACAAGGATGATCATTATCAAGCCTAGTTGTGCATATCATTGCCATATTTCGGTTGAATGATTTTTGGCAGAGTTATGGCCCTTTAATTGTTTTAATACACAAACTTTGTCCAGATTAGTCTCTTCTGAACTCTTTGCCCGATTTTAACGAATCTTGGTGGGGATGATCAGTACTAAGCCTTAGTTGCAACTGTCATTGCCATGTTCTGGTTGAATGAATTTTGGAAGAGTTATGAGCCCTTAAAGGTTTTAATACACTAAATTCAACTAGACTAGTTCTCCTGAACCTCTGCCTGGATTTTAAAGAAACTTTGCAAGGATGATCACCATGTTCCGGTTGAATAATTTTTGAAAGACTTATGGCCCCTTATATATAAACTTTGTCTTGAGCCAGTAGAGCATACACAGGCCCTCTTGGGTCTCTTGTTTTTATATAATAATGTTAGCAACAGCAACCTTGATCTTGACAGTGACTCCCAAATGCAATCTTGAGCTTCTTTTTCATATAAGCTGCCTACCCAGAAACTATTTCACAATATTTCATTCCTAACAAAAGTTATTGAGCAGAAATATTTTTTCTTTTTTTAGCTCGACTGGCCAAAGGGCAGCAGATGTTTGGGATGACGAGTTGTCTGTCGTCCGTCCAAACTTTGAAAGTGTCTTTATATCAATGAAAGCTCGGACAAGTTCGAAAACCAGCCAGATCGGATTAATTTCACCAGAGTTATGGCCCATGTTTTGCTGAAAAATGCCATATTAAAGGGACACACGGCAATCTTGATTTTCTTAAAAACTCAAGGCGTCCCGTTAGTTTGTCTACATAACTTGGCTTCATTCAATCATTAATAGTAATGAAAGGAATAGCATAAAGCAAATTGTTTTTGCATTTTATTAACTGTTGATAATAGTGCACAAATAATATATTTAAACTTATGGTAGAATAAGACGAAATTTTTATTCAATTATATGCAAGCAGGTTTAAAGTGAAAATGATACTGGATAACTAGATCGAGACGCTAATTTCCATGATTGATAAACTTTTCAAGATTGCCATGTTTCCCTTTAAGCCTTGTGAACACTCTAGCACCTTTATTTATTATTTGATCTTTACCAAACTTGCACAGATTGTTAATATCAATGAAAGCTCTGATAAGTTTGAAAACCAGCTGAATTGGGTGTGTAACACCAGAGTTATGGCCCTTGTTTTTTGTGACAAATGCCATTTTCTGCCTTGTGAACACTCTAGCACCTTCATTTATTATTTGATCTTTATCAAACTTGCAGAGATTGTTAATATCAATGAAAGCACGGACACGTTTGAAAACCAACCAAATCGAATAATTGGTTTTTGAACTTGTCCGAGCTTTCATTGATATTAACAATCTGTGCAAGTTTGGTAAAGATCAAATAATTAATGTGGCATTTTTCAGCAAAACAAGGGCCATAACTCCGTTGAAATTATTCCGATCTGGCTGGTTTTCAAACTCGTCGGAGCTTTCATTGCTATTAACAACCTGTTAAAGTTTGGTAAAAATCGGATGAAAAATGAAGGCCCTAGAGTGTTCATAAGACAAAAGTTAATGACGGACGGATGGACGACGGACGACAGATGGATGACGGATAACTCGCCAACCCATAAAAAAAACAAATGTAAAATAAAACAAGAGGTCAATGACCTTGAAGCTCTACTGATTGATTTTGATTTCAGGAAGTAGTCGCTACAGACTTGTTTTTTGAAAATCTATTTTTAACCGTGGCGGCCATCTTGAATTTCCGGCCGACCTGAAATTTTGCTAAGATCAATAAGACATTAAGAGCAACATTCCTGTGAAGTTTCATGAAAATCCGTCAGGTAGTTTCAAAGAAGTAGTCGCTACAAGTTTTCATTATATAACTCTATGTAAACAAAGCAGCCATGTTTAAGGTCAAATCAGAACGATTTTCGACAAGGACCAACATCATGTCATACTGATCATTTTAGAAAAAGTCCCATATCAATATCTCTTATTGTTTTGAAGAAGTAGTCGCTACAAACTTATTTATTTTAAATTTATTTTTAGCTGTGGCGGCCATCTTGAATTTCCGGCCGACCTGAAGTTTTTCTAGGATCAACTAGACATCAAGAGCAACATTCCTGTGAAGTTTCATGAACATCCGTCAAGTAGTTTCAGAGGAGTAGTCGCTACAAGTTTTTACTATATAACTCTATGTAACCAAAGATGGCCACTGGCAGCCATGTTTAACGTCGAATCAAAATAATTTTCCACAAGGATCTACATCATGTCATGCTGATCATTTTAGAAAAAGTCCCATATCAATATCACTTATAGTTTTCAAGAAGTAGTCGCTACAAACTTATTTTTTAAAAATCTATTTTTAGCTGTGACAGCCATCTTGAATTTCCGGCCGACCTGAAATTTTGATAGGATCAATTAGACATCAAGAGCAACATTCCTGTAAAGTTTCATGACAATCCGCCAAGTAGTTTCAGAGGAGTAGTCGCTACAAGTTTTTACTATATAACTCTATGTAAACAAAGATGGCCGCTGGCAGCCATGTTTAACGTTGAATCAAAACGATTTTTGACTAGGATCAACATCATGTTATGCTGATCATTTTAGAAAAAGGCCCATATCAATATCACTTATAGTTTTCAAGAAGTAGTCGCTACAAACTTATTTTTTAAAAATCTATTTTTAGCTGTGACGGCCATCTTGAATTTCCGGCCGACCTGAGATTTTTCTAGGATTAATGAGACATCAAGATCAACATTCCTGTAAAGTTTCAAGACAATCCGCCAAGTAGTTGCAGAGAAGTAGTCGCTACAAGTTTTTACTATATAACTCTATGTAAACAAAGATGGCCGCTGGCAGCCATGTTTAACATTGAATCAAAACGATTTTTGACTAGGATCAACATCATGTCATGCTGATCATTTTAGAAAAAGTCCCATATCAATATCACTTATAGTTTTCAAGAAGAAGTCGCTACAAACTTGTATTTTAAAACTCTATTTTTAGCTTTGGCGGCCATCTTGGATTTCACATCAACATGAATTTTTGCTAGGATCAACTAGACTTTATGGGCAACATTTCTGTAAAGTTTCATGAATATCCATCCAGTAGTTTCAGCTGTGAAGTCGCTACAAATAAAAGTTTACGGACAGACGGACGACGGACGCCGCACCACGGCATAAGCTCTGCTGATCTCTGATCAGTAGAGCTAAAAATAAAAAAATACATGACGTCTCGTTGTGGTGAGTAATTGTGCTAAGTTATTTGAAAATCTGTCGATTATTGTCAGAGTTATGAAGTGGACACGATTGTAACTCTGACAATAATTGTATAGACGGAACGGATTTTGACCTTTGATCTCTAAGTGTGACCTTCACCTTGGACCCACGGACCTGGATTTTGTGCGCGACACGTCGTCTTGTGGTGAGCAATTGAGCAAAGTTATTTGAAAATCCGTCCATTATTGTCAGAGTTATGAAGCGGACACGAGTGTACAGACGAACGGATTTTGACCTTAGACCTCTAAGTGTGACCTTGACTTTGGAGCCACGGACCTGGTTTTTGTGCAAGACACGTCGTCTTTGTTGTGGTGAGCAATTGTGCGAAGTTATTTGAAAATCCGTCCATTATTGTCAGAGTTATGATGCGAACAAGATGGTACACACGAACGGACAGACAGTGCGACAACTATATGCCACCCTTCGGGGGCATAAAAAGATACATGTAACAACCAACAAACATTCATGGGAAACTATATATTGCGACTTTTTTCTCATTTTGAAACTTTTTGTATGAACTTTCAGAAAATCATCCCCTGTAAAATTCTCCCAGTGGGAGAGTGGGGTCTATAGCCAGCTCAAGACCTATGGCTCTATGATGTTACCAAATACATGTGTGATGTTTCAATCTATTATGTGATGTAGGTTCAGAGAGACATGCTTACAACAGTTTGTCTTAGTATTAAAGGGGCCACAATTCTGTTAAAATGCATGCACGAGTTAAATTGAAATGAATGTTGTTTAACGGCTCATCAACACAGCATAGTTATGTGGAGCCTCCCCAGAGAGAGGGGCAGGATACATAGGAATCCGGGAACCGTGCCCTTCTCTTATTATAAATAACCTTGCTCTATAATGTTGTCTAATGATGCCAAATACAAGTGTGAATTCTCTATGAAGCAGTTTCTGAGATACAAGCTTACATATAAAACTTTAAACAGGGATGCAGACAACACAGACACAGTCACTGATCAAGTGGTGACAATACCTCATCCTTTTTTTTGTCAAAAAGAGATGATCTTAAAATTTTGATTTTCAGAAAACGTTTAAGATTTAACTTCAAAGATCCTTTGTTAATATGAGGGGCAGTCAGAACATTTTAAGACTGACTCCATGAATTTGCAAATTGCACTCACAATAAAAGAAAACTGCGTCCCAACTCTACCTAGTCACTCTTTTCCATATTGGTAATTTTATAATTATTTTCTTTGCCTGAATGTAGAAACACTGTCTCTGCACAGAGACATTAAAAAAAGTCTTTTACCAACAGTTCCATTTCCCCACATGAAAAAATGGCACGGGTGCTTCTACTATTTACTAAATTTATTGTGTCTTTGCGTATTTCTTCAGTAATGAAGGGCATTATCTCTGTATAGCAAGCCTCAATTTATCTAGATCTTACTATGTACTCACCAAGTTCTTTTTCTTGCTTTTGGAATTCCTGTAAATTATAATTTAGCATTTATTATTATTATTATTATTATTACTACACAATTTCAAACTTTTAAACAGAAAATGCTTTATATTCCATTATATTCTAATTTAAAACCTGAACAAAATGTAGCTAACACCATATTTTGACTGATATGACATTTGTATCATGAATTTAAACAGGTTTAAAATGTCAGATTCATCTATAAAAGCTTGTTTTACCCCCTCAAAGTCTGACTTACCAACCCCAAAATCAATAAGGGTTATCCTCTCATCAATGCTAATCAAGTTAATATGAAGTTTATGGATGCAATCCTTCACAAATTATTGAGCAGAAGAATTTTTTTTTATTGGATCACAATAACCTTGACTTTTGATCTACTGACTCCAAAAGTCAAAAGGGGACATCCTCTCACTGATGACAATCTAGTTATTAAGTTTGAAGATGATAGGTTAATCTTTCACCAGTTATTGAGCGGAAACGAAAGTGTGACACTGCCTTAATTATCTAGTACGACGATGGACAAAATTATCCCTAAATGTCTGCTAAGTGTCTCCCATGCAACACAGGTCACTCAAAAACTGAAATTATTGCTGGATAAGAAACTGGGGTTGCAAAGTAGACATCATGTGTTCTTGTTTTGTACAATACACGCTAATGTACAGTCAAATTTGCTCATGCGACCACATGCATTCAGCGACCAATTGTCTTATGCGACCATTTTTGATTCCCCCCTATCATTTTCCTTCTAATAATATTTTAAGTGCATTGAGCGACTTGCCTAATGTGACCAACGACCGTTGGTTTTCACACCAAATATCAATAATTTTGATCATTAAACGACCGCTAATGAGATAAGCGGACTATGAAATCATGCATTATCAGCTTATTGTGTCCAAATTCGATATAGACACATTTATTTGTTGTTAACAACTGAAGTCAGAAAGGTGCGAACATCAATTTTTGTTGCAAGACAATTGTATCAATTGCAACATTCTCGGTCATTTCTGATTAAGGGATAATTATTTAAGGATATTAGCCGTGTGTTCTAGTTCATCGGTCTCGCGAGATTCGAGATATTAATTGACCTTGACTGTTGTAGAGAAAACAAACATTCAATTTCCTTCACTCACGCAAAATTACCGAAAAATAGTGAACAACTGACCATTCAATTAGATAAGATCTACACAATCTTGCGAGAAATAAACAATTGAACGAATCTGATTTTCTCCAACAACTGTATCATAAAACATGCATTTATGACAATTTTCAGCTGAATATTTACTTTCACTTTCGTTACGGTATTTTATAAGTAGTCTCAAATTCGGACAGCGCTATTTTCGGATACGGTTGTATATTCATTCTATTAAATGACCGTTTTATTAAGCGACCATTTTTAGACACTCCCTTGAGTGGTTGTTTCATACAAGTTTGACTGTATTGTATTCCATGTGACCTATATTAATAAATTTTGTAAAACAGTAGGTCAAAGTTAGGTTGTTCAAAGATGCACAGTGTGTCAAGTTAGAGAAATATACTGCTGCAAGTTGATTCATAGTCTGTGCAAATGGTGATATGATGAGACGCACAGTACAGTTTATATATTAGATAAACTCTATTTTGAAAACAAGTAGGTCTTAGTCAGACAAAAGTTGGCAAAAATTGTCTGGAACATAAAATGAACACACTGAAGAAGTCTGGTCCATAACCTGTGCAAAGCAGTTTGGATGTTTTTATTTAAAGAAGTATGTCCGAACACACCGACATATGCACTGACGTCAAAGTAATTGCAAGCAAGCAACGTGACCATTATCTGTAAGAAAACAGACCATATTGCATGATGCCAGTGTTGGTACATCATGTGAGGGTGATAACAGGAACACATTGACGTTTGATAGTTTGATTATATCCTGTGCAAAGTTGCTGAGATATTCAAACTAATAATTCCAGAAGCATGATACAGGTTTTGTGACCTTTATTTCAAAGAAAGGTCAAAGTGACATAAAGGTTGACACAGAATGTCAGCCCTGTGCAAAGAAGTTTTGATGTTTAAAACATAGTTCTAGATGCATGCACACACAGACACACCGACACCAAAGTGATCAAAAGCAAGCTTGACAAAAATGAGAAATAATGTGCAAAAAGTGTTTTACCGCGATTGTTTCTTTGTCAGTAGGATATATGACAAATTTTACTTCTTTCAGGTGACTGGTTCTTCTATACAAACGGTCAAACTGTTTGACGGCATGGAACATTGCTTCTGCAACAAGACGCTTGGGGTACCCAAGGTTTCCAGTGCCAATAGCAGGAATGAGATTGACTGACACTGCAAGCCTGCTGCCTTCTTTAAACAGTTGAAAACAAAATCCTTCAAATTCTTCAGATTCTGCAAATAAAGTATACAATCACAATGCTTTCAAGAGGCACAAATTCTGAGAAAAAATTAAATTCCTGAAGGCTGGGTATCCTATGTTTATAAATAGTTTAGCTTTTTTTTTAATTGCCAAACTTGGTTGAGCTAGGATAAGAAAGGTAAAACACAGCTTACACACTAAATTTGATGTGAAATGGGACAGCTGGTGCAGAAGACCTTTTACAAAAACGTAAAAGCTTACATAAAACTTTAGATCAAGATACGGAAATCTTGAAGTGCTTATCAAGCAATACAAATAACACTTTTGCTTTTGTAATTCTTCTTTAACCCTTAACTATATTATTGGTGAAATATAATCAACAACAAGAGACGCAAGAGGGCTGTGGACGCTCTACTGGCTAGATAAAGTTTATGTATAAGGGGACATAACTCTTTCAAAAATCATTCAACTGGAACATGGCGATGATATACGCAACTTGGCTTGGTACTGATCATCCCTGCCAATTTTCGTTGAAATCAGCCAGAGGTTCAAGAGAACTAGTCTGTATAAAGTTAGTGTATTAAAATCTTTAAGGGGTCATAACACTGCCAAAATTCATTCAACCACAACACGGCAATGACAGGTGCAACTAGGCTTGGTACTGATCATCCCCACCAAGATTCAATGAAATCCGGAAAGGCCTTCATTTTTCATCTGATCTTTACCAAACTTTACCAGATTGTTAATACCAATGAAAGCTCAGAAAAGTTCGAAAACCAGCCAGATCCACCAGTAACAGCAGAGTTATGGCCCTTGATTTAGTTAAAAATGCTATATTCTGCCTCGTTAAGACGATAGAGCCTTCATTTTCATCCAATCTTTACCAAACTTTACCAGATTGTTAATATCAATGAAAGCTCGGACAAGTTTGAAAACCAGCCAGAAGTAACAGTGGAGTTGTGGCCCTTGATTTCTGCTCAACGCAGGGCTAGAGGGCGTGAGCAGTTGCTAGCATATTTCACTACTGAGATTGTGTTACAGTAATGAAATCTTAGACGAGTTTGAAAACCAGCCTGATTCATATACACTGGAGTTATGGCCTTGATTTTCTGAAATATGCTATTATTTGGCCTCGTTAACACAATACGGCCGGGTTTTATTTTACCAGATTGTTCATATCTGTGAAAGCTCGGACAAGTTCGAAAACCAGCCAGTTCGGACCATTAATAACGGAGTTATGGCTCTTGTTCATCTTGTTTACACGATAGAGGCCACATTTCTTGCACAGATTGTATATGACCATAAGATCTCGGACAAATTTGACAAAGGACAAAATCAAACCAGTAACGCCAGAGTTATGGCCCCTGAATTAGCAAATAATGCAGTTTTACATGTTGTTAACACGATAGAGGCCACATTTATTGAGCAATCTTAACCAAACTTACATTATTTTTTTTGTCATTATTTGATTCTTTTTTATAAAATTTTTTTTTTTTTTTATTTATCTATTCATTTTTTGAATATTATTTTTTATTATTATTTTTATTTCACAGGTATTTGATTTTTTTTTTGTTTAGATTTGTTTTTACTTTTTTTTATTGATTTTTTATTTTTTTAGCGCTGTGTTGGATTTGACGAAACTAAGAAGGAAATACACATAACAATAGCCTGGTAATGCATTATCTCAATGAATAATAATACGAACTTCTATTGAGGAGGTGGTGTTCACTATATACATGTAGTATAAATATTCTGCGACCATCTACTTAATATTTTGCCACAAAAGTATTACATGTTATATATAAACTTATCCGCACATACACACACTTAAACCTTTAAATACATACTCACATACATGTAGTATACTCATACACAAATATACTACTACAGTACTTACAAAAATCATATAAATTATAACTTATCTACATATGAAAATAACCATGCTAAATATCAAAATATAATATTTCATTTCTTAATCTAAATGCCTTGTAGACGAATATACCCAATTTGTTTAAAACCAACATATTTTTAATCAAGAACAATTCAAGTAATTGAGAAGTGTACCACTTGGTTGTTCTTCAAAAAAAATTTGTTGGAGTGTAGTGGTTGTATAATAATGGAACATTATATTTAAATCTGAATTATATAGTTGTGTTGTCAGACCATGTCATATTTGATAATGATGGTAAACTATTTTTAACCATAGTCAAACTTTGTAGACCATGGTTGACCATGGTGCTGACCATGGTTGAGATTTGCAGACCATGGCTGACCATGGTCTTTAAATATATAAAGAATCAAACTGATTGAAATTGTAACAATCACCGACTTTTAGAAAACAAACTGTACTTAGATATTTGGCAAATCTTCATAAAACAAAAATTTCAGTGAACTTTTGATAAAGTTTGAGTGAATATATTTATATTTGAACTTTTTTTTTAAACAGAGAATTAATATTGTTTTGCAATTTTTTCTTTAGATTTCAATAAAAGTGCATAAAAAGAACAAAGACAAGTTGTAAAACTATTGAATAAATTAGATTAAGGAATGGTGTAGATGTTTCTGTTGAAATCAAAGACTTGTGGAATAATTCATATATTCACATCCAAGTCAAAGAGTGACATAATTGACCTTAGGTCAAGCACTGGCAGACTGTAATGTTTATTAGGGCTGCAAGAAGCAGGTAAATACTGCTGGATGGGTGTTATAACTCATTTTACATCTGGTTATTTAAGAAAATGGATTAAGGTGCATTTTGGGAGAAGATTTTGCTCAGTTTGAAATTTTGTGTGGTGGAGTGGGGTAGGTATGTGTAAGAATTGACCAAAACGACACAGAAATATGTAAAAAAAAAAAAGAAAAAAAAAGGGGGCAACATATATGTGTAAGAATTGACTAAAACAACACAGAAATAAGTAAAAAACAAGAGGCCCAAGAGGGCCTGTGAACGCTCTACTGGCTGTTATACCATTGATGAATCGAGTCGTACTACATGGTGTCTAGAGTGTACACAAGGTTTTTCAAGTATTTGACCTAGTGACCTAGTTTTTGACCCCATGGGACCCATTTTTGAACTTGACCAAAATATAATTAAGACAACATTTCGACAAAGTTTCATCAAGATCGGGTCAGAAATATGGCCTCTAGAGTGTACTAATGACCTAGTTTTTGACCCTGTGTGACCCAGGTGTGACCCATTTTCGAACTTTAGCAAGCTATAATTGAGACAAATATTCTGACAAAATTGCATCAAGATCGGATCAAAAATATGGCCTCTAGAGTGTACACACAGTTTTTCCAAAGTTTGACCTAGTGACCTAGTTTTTACACCATGTGACCCATTTTTGAACTTGACCAAGATATAATTAAGACAAACATTTTGACAAAGAGTGTACACAAGGTTTTTCCAATATTTGACCTAGTGACCTAGTTTTTAACCCCATGTGACCCATTTTCAAACTTGACCAAGATATAATTAAGACAAACATTCTGACAAAGTTGCATCAAGCTCGGGTCAAAAATATGGCCTCTAGAGTGTACACAAGGTTTTTCCAATATTTGACCTAGTGACCTAGTTTTTAACTTCATGTGACCCATTTCCGAACTTGATCAAGATATAATTAAGATAAACAATTTGACAAAATTTCATCAAGATTGGGTAACAAATATGACCTCTAGAGTGTACACAAGTTTTTTCAAGTATTTGACCTAGTGACCTAGTTTTTGACCCCACATGACCCATTTTTGAACTTGACCGATATTTTCATTGAGACAAACATTCTGACAAAGTTTTTATCAAGATCGGGTCAAAAATATGGCCTCTAGAGTGTACACACGGTTTTTCCAAAGTTTGACCTAGTGACCTAGTTTTTAACACCATGTGACCCATTTTTGAACTTGACCAAGATATAATTAAGACAAACATTTTGACAAAGTTTCATCAAGATTGGGTCAGAAATACGGCTTTTAGAGTGTACACAAGGTTTTTCAAGTATTTGACCTAGTGACCTAGTTTTTAACCCCATGTGACCCATTTTCAAACTTGACCAAGATATAATTAAGACAAACATTCTGACAAAGTTGCATCAAGCTCGGGTCAAAAATATGGCCTTTAGAGTGTACACAAGGTTTTTCCAATATTTGACCTAGTGACCTAGTTTTTGACCCCACATGACCCATTTTTGAACTTGACCGAGATTTCATTGAGACAAACATTCTGACAAAGTTTCATGATGATTGCATCAGAAATGTGGCCTCTAGAGTGTACACAAGCAAAAGTTAACGGACGGACGACGACGGACGGACGACGGAAGACGGACAACACACCATCCCATAAGCTCTGCTGGCTCTTGGCCAGTAGAGCTAAAAATAAATTAATTCAAGTGGGGGGGGGGGGGGGGGGGCAACATATATGTGTAAGAATTGACTAAAACAACACAGAAATATGTAAAATAAAAAAAAGTGGGGGTGGGGGGGGGGGGGGGGGGGGAGTGGGGGCGGGGTAGGAGGGAGCCCATGCCCCAATATGGGTGAAGTAGGAATAAGATGCATAATGCTATAAGAAATCCAAAACCAAAATTATAGATATAAACATGCTTACATGCAAACCTAGATCTGCCTTTATTGCACATTTTATGGGCCATCACAATTTGGGTTCCATGGGAGCCCAGAATTTGCAGAAGACAAAATTACTTATCCAACCCTTTACAGCATACTATAAGGAAACCAATTCCAAAATTTAGTTCAGCTAGGACAAGAAATGTACGAGATATAGACCTGTTAACACAGCTACACGCAAAATTTGATGTGAAACAGACACATTTTAAGGGGCTATCAGAATTTGGGTTCCATGGGAGCCCAGGGGTTACAGGAACCAAAATTGCTTATGCAGCCCTTGAGATAATGCTATAAGGAAGCCCATGGCCAAATTTGGTTGTGCTAGGATAAGAAATGTAAGAGATATAGACTTGTAAAACCAGCTTACACGCAAACGTTGATGTGGGACGCCAACGCCAACGCCGACGCCGAAGCCGACCCCGGGGTGATTACATAAGCTCTCTTATTCTTCGAATAGTCGAGCTAAAAATGGCATTTTTCAGCAAAACAAAGGCCATAGCTCTGGTGTTACTGATCCGATCTGGCTGGATTTCGAACTTGTTCGAGCTTACATTGATATTAACAATCTGTGCAAGTTTGGTAAAGATCAAATAATAAATGAAGGTGCTAGAGTGGTCGCAAAGCACAAATGGCATTTCTCAGCAAAACAAGGGCCATAACTCTGGTGTTACCTTGGCTGCTTTCAAACTTGACCAAGTTTTATTTGATATTAACAATCTGTGCACGTTTGGTATAGATCAAATAATAAATGAAGGTGATAAGAGTGTTCACAAGGGAGAATATGGCATTTTTCAGCAAATCAAAGGCAATAACTCCAGTGAAACTAATCCAGCTGTTTTTCGAACTTGTCCGAGCTTACACCGGTATAAAGACCCTGGTAAAGTAAAGATCCGTTTAATTATGAAGACCTTATCAATTCACAAAGCAAAAGTTAACGGATGACGGACAACTCCCCATCCCATAGCTCTGCAGGCCTTCAGCCAGTAGAGCTATAAACTGGAACTAGAAAATGTTATGCACATCTCCACTTCATACTGAAGCTTCACATAAAGTTTCGTGAAAATCCATCAAGGGGTTATGGAGAAATAGTGAGGACAAGATTTAGAACAGACCGATCGACCGTACAACAGACCAAGCGTACAACCAACGACCGAGTGACTCCTATATATATATACTTTGTTTGTAGGGGTATAACAAGAAGTACCACCTGTCGGTGCAGAAAATCGACTTTCAAGGCCTTGTTTATTTATTGGGGAACAATGCTGAAGGGTATAATTTATTTAATTGCATAAAAGAATATTTGCACTTATTAACCAAATTTTACCGTATTTATCGGCATATACCGCACATGCACAGATAGCGCAAACCACGACTTTGAGACCAAGATCCTCAGATTGTATTGTACTGTAAATCGCTCATGTAAACTTTTGTTTTTTTAATTTCAGAACAGTATATCACCATTTTGAAGCCTTGGCCAAAGAGCAATTGTAAAATGAAATCTGAATGGCTTAAAATAAGCTGCATGTTAGAGTGTTTGTGTTCCCAGCCCTCCAAGTTTCTAATGTTCTGAACATCAACTCAAACATCTCAAATGCCTCATCGCCGACACAAACTTCTCAAGTAATTATTAACAATCAATGAAAATTCAACAAATTATAACACATGTAAATCACCAAACCATAAGCATGGTTTGCTATGCTATCCTGCGCAAAAATTCTCTAATATCAAGTCGGCAAGGAGTTTTCATGGACAAAACTCACTCAAGCAGTTTTCAAGGCTTAATGTGCAAACCTTGAAGGAGCTTATGCTGAAATTATTCTTTAGCTAGGACACAAAATGTAAGCTATATAGACCTGCAAATACAGCTTACCGGTACATGCAAAACATGAGGTCGAGTGGGGTGCTGATACTACATAAGCTCTCTTATTTTTCAAACAGTTGAGATAAAATGGAAACAATTTTAACCATTTTGAACTCACCAACAAGATAAAATTTAACATAATGATTATGTCCCAGGATGCATTTATGCCCGATTTTAAATTGGTTCAAACTTGTTGCATCCGTAAATTTCCAAGCATTTATTTAAAACCTTGGGTTCTAAAGGTGCACAATAGAAGGATGAGTATGTATGGAGTATTATTGTTGATACTGTAATCGAAGCCAATCCTAAACCGTCGGTTTCTTAGGCCCGTTTTGATTATTGTTGTTTTCTGGTATTGTCATTAAGACTTTTGACTTCAGGTTCATTTTTGTCCTTTTAGGTTGTATTATTTATTTTTGGTTAGTTGTTTGGCCTGAATTAGAACGATCTTCATCTCTCTATTGTATTCATACTAAAATCTATGATAAGAGAGATGATTTCAATTTTAACATCGTTAACTATCCACACCTGGATGGAGATGTACCTCATGCTACATACAGGGTGTATATCTCCCAGCTCATTCGATTTGCTAGAGCGTGTAATGATGTTATAGACTTCAATGATCGAAATTAAGTTATTACAAGTAAACTTCTTCAGCAGGGTTTTCGTTATCACAAACTACGTAGATCTTTCTCTAAATCCTACCGTCGCAACGAGGGCCTGCTGAAAAAGTACAACACCAACCTTAAGACACTTCTGCGACTAGGCATATCACAACCCTCATTTTATGGAGATGTGGTCTATAAACTTCGAAATTTAAAGGGGACTGACAGGTTTCCTGACCGCTTTACAAATTTAATCAGGAAATTTGTCAGAAAAGGATATAACTCTTTGGTTTTACAGCGCACTGCATATTTAGTGATTGACCCCTCTACAGTCAGTCATTACGCTTCACTTTTCACTTGTGCGATGACTGGACTACCTCTTGGGACTCTATGATTGTACCTACTGAAACCCCAAGGGAGGTGGGTGCATGAGCTTTCGTCCCTCGGGTTTTCTGGTCGTACCTTAGTTTGGTTTTCTCTTTAGCTGCAACTACTATGGTTGTTCAGTACGATTCTGGATACATCCTGAGATGTTTTATTATTTTGTATGTGTTTCTTTAGTTAGTTTCTCAGGATGTGGACTGTATTGTTAGAGAATTCCTTTTGATGGGATGTAGTTTTGTTTACACTGTCTTGTCTATTTGGGCGTTGAAGACAGGATAATAGCGAGGATTGTGCGTATATAAAATTGATTAGTGCTAACCAGTAGGCCTTATTGCCTACTGACCATTCCAAGTCGGTAACCCTGTCTTCTCCACCCTTTCTGTTGTTTTTGTTATCTCTTTCATTGTATTATCAAGTTTTGTTTACATTGTCTTGTCTATTAGGGCGCTGTAGACAGGATCATAGCGAGGATTAGACGCATATAAAATCGATTCAAGCTAACCAGTGGGCCTTATTGCCTACTGACCGTTTCAAGTCGGTAACCCTGTCTTCACCACCCTTTCTGATGTTTTTTGTCTCTTTCATTGTATTTTCAAGTCCTTGTTTGCAGTACAGTGCGGACCTACGATGCCTTTGCGCTCGGACACTGTGGTTTCTATAGGACCCTATATCTCATTTTTGCCCAATGTTTGCCTACTTTTGAATGAATTTATGGTGGGTGCCTCAATTATTTGTTAGGTAGTTTGTTCCAAGAATCTACCACTCTGTAAGCAAAGGGTTTCCTCCTAATGTCAACTCTTGCTCTTTTCTTAAATAGTTTGAGTTTCCCATGGTGCCAGTATTAGGGGCCATAGTGAACAGTTTGTTTTTGTTTACTACATCGATGTTATTTAAAATTTTGTAAACCTGAATCACGTCGGCTCGCTCTCTTCTATACTCTTTGGGTTGGTAGTCCTAACATAGCAAGTCTTGTATGGTATGGAAAATTGCTGAGGTTACCCACCATTCTGGTAGCTCTTTTTTGGACATTTTCTATAGTGATAATGTCTTTTTTGAGATATGGAGACCAGACAACTTTGGCATATTCCAGGTGAGGTCTAACAAGGGATTTATATAAGCAGAGGAACATTTCTAAGTCCATATAGGTAAAAGCTTTGAATATTAGTCCCAAGTTCCTATTGGCCTTAGAGACCTTCCCACTTATATGGTTAGAAAACTTTAACTTCGAGTCAAAAGTTACCCCTAGGTCTTTTTCCTGCGATACCTTAGTAACTTTTTCAATTTTATTTACTTGATCATTGATAAAAATACACACTGTTTTCATCATCATTGTTTCCGATGTGAAGGTGTTTACATTTTTTGACATTGAATACCATTTGCCATTTTTTAGCCCAGTTACATGCATTAATATGTTATCCTGTAAATTCTGTGTATTACTTGGGTCACTAATGCATGTGTGTAGTTTTGTATCGTCTGCAAACAATTCAGTGGTGCAGGAAATGGCTTCAGGGAGGTCATTGATATATATCAGAAACAGTACGGGCCCTAGAACACTGCCCTGAGGAACCCCGCTTGTGACATCCATGAGGCTTGATTCCTGCCCATTTACTACTACCCTTTGTTTTCGATTAGTTAAAAAATCTTCTATTCAGTCATAAAGTTTGCCTGAAATTCCCATGGCTTTAACTTTACTAACTTTTATGGTGGAGCTTATGATATAAATAATAAGATGGAGTAAAGTGTCATTAGATTAAATGGCATCCTGGTTAGATTAAATGACATTTCTCAGTTTCATGTACTCTATCAGTTAAGTTGTCATGGTTGTTAAGAGTGATCAAGTAATCAGTGGTTATGACCAATTTCTTCAACAGAAATAAAATACTAAAAAAACATTGACATACCTCAACACTTTTAGCTTCATTATACCAATCGAGTGCTCCATGCAGGACATATTTGCAACCAACCAAATTATAACCTTTTGTCTCAACAATGTTGCCAAACTGTATTTTATATGGACATTTCTTCCTTGCTTCCTTCTGTAATTCTGGACCAGCACTTCTCAGAAGTGAGGCAGAGACAGCCCCAGTGTCTAAATTCAAGTTCGTACCAGTGGAATTGACAATTGCCTCTGCCTTTAATAGAGCGATCACAAATCAAATGAATTCAGAGAAAATTGTTTTGAATATAATTATGATACATGCTACATTTATACAACTTAAATAATAACAAGCCTAGATTAAGACTGCACTGGAATTTGATACCACTCTGTGAAGTTTTACTACATACAGATTCTACTGGAATGCAGCGCAATTCTGCTGAAAACATTATTAGGTATAGTCAATCATCACTGACTGTTGCCATTAGCTAACACAACCCAACAAGCTAAATATCTTAGTAAAAGTTTGGCTTTGGGTCACCAACAGAGACACTGCTAAACTTGTTCCTCAATGAGAAACTAATTACAAGAGGATTCGGGTCCTCAAAGCGCTCACCTTACATGAGAGGTGAAGATTAGGATAATGGAAGTCTTCAGGGTCAAGACTAATCTGGTGTAAGATTATTATATGCGTAAATATTAGTTGTGTTAGGTAAAATTGGCTAGAGCTTCACAGAAGGTGATGAATACCCGCAGTTTATTTTATATGAATACCCGCAGTTTATTTTATATTTAAGCAAAACAAAGGTCTATAATTCTGTAAAATAATGCAGAATTGAAAACATTTGATGCAGACATCATGTCATCATGTGTAAAGTGTATGCCAAGTGTAATTAGATGGGGGCCATCTTCAATTACTGGCCGATCTGAAATTTTGCTAGGATCAATTAGACATACATCAAGAGCAACATTCCTGTGAAGTTTCATGAAAATCCATCAACTAGTTTCAGAGGAGTAGTCGCTACAACTTTATACTATATAACTCTAGGTAAACAAAGATGGCAGCTGGCAGCCTTGTTTAATGATGAATCAAAACGATTTCGAAAGGGCCAACACCATGTCATGCAGATCATTTTAGAAAAAGTCCGCATCAATATCACTTATAGTTTTCAAGAAGCAGTCGCTTCAAACTTGTTTTTTTAAAAAATATTTTAGACGTGGCGGCCATCTTGCATTTCCGGCCAACCTGAAATTTTGCTAGGATCAATTAGACACCAAGAGCAACATTCCTGTGAAGTTTCATGAAAATCCGTCAGGTAGTTTCAGAGAAGTAGTTGCTACAACTTTTTACTATATAACTCTACGTAAGCAAAGATGGCCACTGGCAGCCATGTTTAACGTTGAATCAAAACGATTTTTGAAAAGGACCAACATCATGTCATGCTGATCATTTTAGAAAAAGTCCCATATCAATATCACTTATAGTTTTCAAGAAGTAGTCGCTACAAACTATTTTTGGCCATTGCCAGATTGAATGTTGCTAGGATCAATTACACATCAAGAGAAACATTCCTGTAAAGTTTCATGAAAATCTGTTAAGTAGTTTCAGAAGAGTAGATGCTACAAGTTATTACTATATAACTCTATGTAAACAAAGATGGCCACTGGCAGTCATGTCGAAATGAAACGATTTTCAACAAGGACCAAACTTGCTTTTTTAAAATCTATTTTTTAGCTTTGGTGGCCATCTTGGATTTCACATCAACATGAATTTTTGCTAGGATCAACTAGACATTATGGGCAACATTCCTATAAAGTTTCATGAAAATCCATCCAGTAGTTTCAGAGGAGTAATCACCGCAATAAAAAGTTTCAGGACAGACAGACAGACGGACGACGGACACCAAAACAGGGCATCCTTGATCGGTAGAGCTAAAAACTTCAAGATTGTCATGTGTCCCTTTAACCTGCAACCTAACTTTGAAAAGTATTTTTATCACCTAACTGGCGTTACCTTTTTTTTGAAATCCCCAGGAATTCGTTATAAGCAAGTTTTACTGTACATGCAAAATATTAAAACTCCAGCTCTTGTAGTTTCAGAGAAGATTTTCCTTTTCCTATATAACTCTTATGTAAATCTATGACCACAAGGGTGGCGCCAGATTTTAAGATTATGAAATATGCTTTTTTCTGCCTTATAAATAATGACCTTATTCGCTTATATGGTTTTCATAATTGTGCAAGGTGAGGTAGCAATGAACAGTTTCTTTCCTTTGATAATGCAATCTTATAACTACACATGGTAGCAGTGAACAGTTTATCTGTGTTGTAATGCACGCTAACGCACAAGCATCCCTTACATGTGAACAATTGTATGTTTGTGCTGATGTGTACTTCTAGCATGTCATGCTACAAAGCTGAATGTGTAATCAACAAAGATGAATATGTAATCCATATGTAACGCATGTCAAGGATTTGACCAGAATGAAGCGAAGTCGTCCACCTTGATTCAAGATGTTTGGTAGGAAGAACTGATGGTAACTATTGGGAAGAAAGTGTCTCGTAAGAAAACATTTTTTTTTGTTAATCAATATTGTTTTAACACACGTGACTTGATCTGTTATTATGTTATACTTTGTTCCCAGTTCCTACCCAGATTTCTCTAGGCAGCTATTTTATGCTTCTTGCATAAAACCTTGCTTGTAAGAGTGTGTTATAACCTTTGATCTGGGGTATGCAGATGTTCATCCTTTTTCTATTTTTAGTACCAGTGACTTTGACCTTGAATCCAGTGACCCCAAAATCAATCTCAAGCTTTCTTTTCATATAAGCTACCTATCCAAACTGAAGCTTGCTATTTATATAAGCACATAAGCTACCTATCCAAAAGGTTTCATGCCAATATCTCAATCCGAACTGAAGTTATTGAATGGAAAACATTTTTCTATTTTTAGTAACAGTGACATTGACCTCAATGAACCCTTAATGCATTCCCAAGCTTGCCTTTAATATAAACTACCTATCCAGAAAGTTTCATGCCAATATCTCATTCCTAACAGTGTCCTTGACCTTGAACCCAGTGATCCCAATGAACCCTAGAACTATTACTGAAAGTGATGAAATACCCCCGCGGAAATTTCAAGTCAAATAAAGGGCAATAATTCTGTAAAAAATTAGGCAATCAACAATGGGTGATGTAGAGGGACATAACATCATCAGTTGTTATGTTTATATGAATTTTGGGAACAACCAATTCAAAAGTGTGAGGAATTTCAAGTAATGAAAATATGCTATGGGGCGCGACGGGACGCGACGGTACAAAAATGTGTTACATGACGGGACGTGAAGGGACATTACGGACAATGTGATTCCTCTATAGCTCCCACTTCACTTTGTGAAAGCGGGGGTATAATGATGAAAATGTAATAATCTAATAATTATGATTGACAGGAGTGTTTGACCACTGATTGGAGATTTCCATGTTAATTGTTAGAAGAGGGGATGGTCATCATTGAGCTATGATGGAGAGATAGTAAGGAGTTCTGTATTGAAATCTGAATTGGAATGTTGTAATAATGGGTTTGGCTAGATAGTAAAAGAGGGATAGGGAGAGTTCTATATTGGTCTGAAGTGGAATGTTGTAATAATGGGTTAGACTAGATAGTAAAAGTTAACAAGGGAAGAGTGATATATTGGAAGGTTCTAAGATATCAGTTGAGTTCTAGGGTTGGAAAGTAAAGGTTGGAAAGGTCAAATTAAATAAAGGGGTAATTTTAGATTTAATACAAAGACTTACATTTATGTTGATATATTGAATATTTGATAAGGTAATACATATAGAATTAAATAAAAGAAATAAATGTATAAAGTGGATATACATATAGTTATTAAGATTCCCCATCTGGTTATAAATGTACATCAGTAAAGATTAGACTGAAAATGATATCTGCACTGAACAATACATACCGGAGTTCCATCAAGCTTTCCAGTCACAATCGTTACATGGAGTCTGTTGACTGGATGATCTGCACCGTTGACTGGATGATCTGCATCTATAAAACAAATCATGTTATTATACCTTACGTTTACACTCCTGTATAAATTGCCCATACCCTTAGGGTAAAGCAATTTTTACTGTTCAACAGTAAATAAGTTTTACTATCACATGATTGTGATGTCACGGGAAGTATAAAAATTAAGTTTCGTTTTTTTCCAATTATGACACGGTTTGCGCAATTGGAAATCGGTGGACACTTATTCAAATACAGTTGAAGTTATTTCAATTTTCTTTTTTGTTGCTTTAAATCAAAACTGGTATAAAAATATAAAAAAAAACATTATTGGGATTTTTTCCCCCTCATATATTTAAATTTTAATCAAAACGTTTTTGTTCGATATAATAAAACAAATATTGCATCCCTGTAAGGTAACAGTGGATATTGTTGAACTCATGTCAATCCCCCGTGATAAATTCCTATTTCTATAGACTGCTCTGTTGTACGCTGTTGTAATGTCACACGCTGGAGGGCAGCATTTTTTTAATGTTAACCTCCCACTCACATCATTCCAGAATCAATGTATTTGTAATGATAAAATCCGACGTTACAGCAAGTTTATAATAGAAATGACCAACACGCTATGCATAAATGAATTGGTCAACACTTTATTAGTATATATATTATGTTATTTATATTTCTAAAATGTTGATGTAATTGGCATTTCTTTTCTACGTTTTTTTTGACAATAACGTGGTATTTAAAACTGGTTAATAAATAAATAAAAACATCCTTTTCTAATAAGAACTAAATGGTCTTTTTTTTAAATGTTTCATTTTCCTAAAACAACTTCCCCTTTTTCGGTATAATAAAATAAATATTGCATCCCAGTGAGGGTGACAGTTGATATTGTCTGAAGGTGATGAATAACCCCGCTTAAATTCTAAGTCAAACAAAGGGCCATAATTCTGTAATAAATTAGGCAATCAAGAATGGGTGATGTAGAGGGACAAAAGGTCATCAGTTGTTATGTGTATATGAAGTTTGGGAACAACCCATTAAAAACTGTTTGAATGCAAGTAATTAAAATGTGCGACGCGATGGAACAAAAACGCGTTACGCGACAGGATGTTACAGACAGCGTGATTCCTATATGGCCCCCACTTCGCTTTGTGAAAGCAAGGGTATAAAAATTTAGGGTACATAATTTGTTTTAACTGATAATCATTCATACTTACATAGTTTACATGAAATGAGAAGTTCCATATGCATGCTCGTATTTACATGATCCTATTTTATTTTATTATACTCACGTTTAAACTCCTCTATAGCATTCAAAAAATAATAAAGATTGTGATCATGATCATGATAGTGCATCTTCCCTACATACATGTGAATCTATTTACAAACTTTAGACCCACTATGGCGTGGTTTTTGAGAAGGAAGTGTTTTCTTTGGCTACTTTTAGTAAAGGTGGCTTTTGAAAGGATGAGTGTTTTTCTTTAAGGTACTCCTCATTACAGAAGCATCCATTTTGGCCTGTATTGCTCACCTGATGACCTTTCTCCATTGTAGACACTTACAACAGTAACAAAATATGTCTGGTAAGTTCAGAAGAAGACTTTTTTTTAAAGATTAAACTCTTTTGAACTGGTACATTTAATTAAACTTGGTAGAGGACCATAAGCTTATGCTACATGCAAAATCTTAGACCTAGAAGGTTTTTACAAGTCTATGTTAAACATGGGACCCCTGGGTTGAGGCCAAATTTTTTGGTTGAGGACCATAACTTTAAATAGCTAAATGTAGAATATGAGACCTCGGGGTTTGTCGTTTCAGAAAGGAAGATCTTTTTACATCTTTGTCCTATATTCCACACTATTTAAAATGTTGACCCATGGGACGTGGCCAGATTTCATTCCAATGTCCTCATTTGAACACACTTGTTAAAGGACCTTAGGTTTATACTACCATGCAATCTATGAGAGTTATATACCTTCATGGTTTCAGAGAAGATTTTTAAAGTTTTTCCCGATATAAATCTATTTATCACATAACATGACTTCTGGGAGTGCAGTAAAGCCATGCAAATGAGGACCGAATCATTGTGTTTGTAAACAGTAAAACATTTAATACTAATTGTTTTCATAGTATATCATACTGTACGTTCAGACGCCTTAATTATTTATCATTATTTGAAATCTTACTTCATAAAACGAACGTTAGTAACGTTACATTTGGTTTAGGGTGTCACATTATTTGTAAGGCGAACGCATTTACAACCGCGTAATGTAGCGACGTCGTGTAAACAACAAAACAACGTCATGATTTGCCTTACAAATTGCCGCCGTATAGGCCTATAAGGAAAATTAACAACATTAAAGTGAAACTATCACGTCGTAGGTAGGTTATGTGATAAACAGAATCTTACATTCGTGACTGAGTGTTATTGACTTTAATAAACTCGTTGGATAAAAAGATAGGATACTCAGCAAAAGCCTCGTAACCTATCATTTTATCCAACTCGTTTATTAAAATCAATAATACACAGTCATTCATGTAAGATCCTCTATGTAAAACATGTGACTATTTGGGTGGGGCCAAATTTGAACCCCGGGTTACCATTAAACAAACTTGGTAGAGGACCATAAGCTTCTACTACATGCACCATATTAGTAGTTTCAAAGAAGATTTTTTAAGATTTTTCCTATATAACTCTTTGTAAAGCTGTGACCCAGGGAGGGGCCAGATTGGAACCATAAAATTAATCACCATTTCAACAAACTTGGTAGAGGAGCATAGGCATATAATATATGTAACACAAAAGAAGATTTTTAGTTTTTTCTGTATAACTTTGCGTCGAACTGTGACCATGGGGATGGGACCAGTTTTGACCCAAGGATTTCTATTTAAACAAACTTGGTAGAGAACCAAAAGCATATGGTACATGCCCCATATGACAGCTCTGTGGCTTGTGGTTTAAGAAAATAAGTTTTGAAATTTGACCGCAGGGTCCGCACTATTTGAACAAAATTTGACCCCAGGGTCACTATTTGAACATACTTTGTAGAGGACCTTAAGCTTATGCAACATTCAAACAATTAGTTCTACATCTCTTGTAGTTTCAGAGAAAGATTTTTGTAGATTTCCTATATACCTAAATTGTGACCCACTCTTCTCTGTTTTAACTGGTAAATCCCATGAAGTTTCACTCAATTAACAGTAGAGCAAATTTCTTCATACAAAACTGATAAAGATGTGATTTTGAAGGCTTATAAATTGGTCCTGTAGGGGTTCAGGCAGAAATTTAGAAATTGTAACAAGAGGCCCAAGAGGGCTCAAGATAAAGTGTTGTTTTTTTATGTCTAAGGGGCCATAAATCTTTCAAAAATCAGTCAACCGGAACATGGCGATGACATACACAAATAGGCTTGTTACTGATCATCCCTGCCAAGTTCCTTAGAAATCCAGTCAGAGGTTCAGGAGAACTAATCTGGACAAAGTTAGTGTATTAAAACCTTTAAGGGGTCATAACTCTGCCAAAATTCATTCAACCAGAACACGGTAATGACAGGTGCAACTAGGCTTGGTACTGATCATCCCTGCCAAGATTCGCTGAAACCCGGCCATGAGTTCAGAAGAGACTAATCTGGACAAAGTTTGTGCATTAAAACATTTAAAGGACCATAACTCTGCCAAAAATCATTCGATCGGAATATGGCCAAGATATGCACAACTAGGCTCGATAATGATCATCCTTGTCAAGCAGTGTATTAGGCAGAAATCCATGAACTGGGTGTGCAAATATGCAAACAGGGTGTGCAAAATAATTTGCTAACATTCATTACGCGCCACTTTGCGTCTCTTGGGTAATTTATTTTCACAGATAAAGGTGAAAAAGGTGCATATATAAGATCATCTTTCTCTATAAATATATACAAACATAACAATATTGAGAAAGTAATAGTTTGGAAGTGTTGTTTAGCAAAAAAAAATTACAAACAATTTTTTTTACCCCACCCACTCCTTTAAATATTGGCCGCGATTTTTCAAAAACGGCCGTGCAAAAGACGGCTGCACGGTTGGCTGGCTAATACACTGTTGTCAAGTTTCGTTGAAATCCAGCCAGGGGTTCAGGAGAACTAGCCCTGAAAAAGTTTATGTATCAAAAACCTTTAAAGGGCCATAACTTCGCCAACAATTTGAAAACCGGAACGCGACGATGATATGCACAACTAAGCTTGGTGCTGATCATCCGTGCAAAGTTTCATTGAAATCTGGCGAGGGATTCAGGAGAATTAGTCCAGACAAAGTTTGTGTATTAAAACCTTTAAAGGGCAATTTAATAATTCTGCCAAAAATCATTCAATCGGATTTGCAACACTAGACATGGAACTGATCAACCCTGAAAAGTTTCGTTTAAATCCGGCCAGGGGTTCAGGAGAACTAGTCAGGACAAAGTTTGTGTATTAAAACCTTTAAAGGGCCATAACTTGCCAAAATTGTTCAGCCGAAACACGGTGACAATATGTACAACTGGGCTTGGACTATCACAACCTGACTTCTATGGTGATGTGATTTATAAACTTCGTAAGATTCTTGGTCATGATCACTTTCATACTATCTTTGTTAAACTTGTTAAAAAGTTTATCAAAAGAGGTTATGACTCTATCATTTTGCGTACTGCATGCTTGGTGGTGGACCCTTTTACAGTTCGCCACTATGCTTTCCTCTTTAATTGTACGATGACCGGACAGGCTGTGGACCCTATGATGATGCCTACCTAAAGCCCATTGGGACGGTGGCGTTTGATGTTTGTCTATGATCTTTCCTGTCGTGCCCTTAATGGTTTATTCTCTTGTTGCTCTGGCTTCTGCCAAGTCACTGAGTACCTTCATTGTGGCTTTCTAGGCTATTGTTTTTTTTCTATTATATTTACACGAGCATATTTGTGTTTTACTTATATTGCCTATTGATGCTGCCTCGTTGGTTAGAGATTAGATCATGGCGGGGATTTCTTTATTTACACTGTCCTGTTTTAATGGGATGACAGTAGGGTAAGTGTGAGGTTTGGTGCACCCTAGAACCGGTTTAAACCCCCAGTGGTCTACTTTGCCACTGACCGTTCCAAGGCGGTAGCCCTATTGTCAACCCTTTTGTGTTTGTGATGTCGTTTGCATTTCTTATTGCTTTTGCCTTCTTGTTTGTCTGTTTGCGTGTTTGTTTCTGTGTTTTGTGGTTGACTGTCCTCCTTGAATGCTACTTTCCCTGTCCGATCTTTTTATATTTCTTGGTACTGATCATCCCTGTAAAGTTTCACTGAAATCCGGCCAAATGAAAGCCCTTTCGTTTTAATGAGGCCAAAATATAGCATATTTCTGATGAGTCCAGATTCGGTGTTGACTTCACAGACGGGCGAGAGTCTGGAGAATGAGAAATGAGCGATTTGCACCTGTCTGTATTGCTGAACATGATCGTTACAGCAGGGGTTCAGTTATGGTATGCGCGGGCATCAGCGTCCAGGGGCAAACGGAACTGCATATCTTTGAGAACGGCACAATTACTGCTGAAAGGTACGTAAATGAAATTCTGGACGCTTATGTTCGCCCATACGCAGGTGCTATTGGTCCAGATTTTATTTTTATGGACGACAATGCCCGTGCACATAGGGCTCGTGTAACCAATCAAACCAGAACGATACCTCCGACAAACAACAGCACGTGTATAAAGCATGTGCAGCTGTGTAATATAAACTATTGTCAATTTCCTCCGACATCAACAATAGGGCGGATATATCTAAGTACTGGCGACATGTCAATTATGATGATATGCACAATATATAGTATTTTTTGTTGCCAACAGGGATGAACATTAAATGGCTGACCCTCCATAACTAGAAACAGATATGCAGAATGAGCACAGAACCATTTGCACCTGATGCAACACAAGTATAGTGAAATTTTTTAATGAACATGACAAAAATGACAAAATGAAGATGAATTTGGGGTGGTTGTAGATAATTTTATTTGCCTGGATAGGCAGTGGCCCTATTTTTACCCAGGAACAAAAAGAAGGAACCATCAAAAATAATTTAAACATCTACCTGTATACTTTATAATGCAGCATAATATGAAAACAGGATTTATGAACAATACATCAGTCTTTTTTTACTCAAAACATAACCAAAACAGAGTTGAATTTGGTTTTCCTGCTCAACAGCACAAAAAGGACTTGACAATTGTCGAGCCATCAGGAACGAAAAGTCCGAGTGAACTATCCTTTTAAATTGAAAAATATAGGCAGAATGTACATGGAATCTTCTCAACTGCAGAACTGCGGAGTTGCATATTCTGTTGTAAACTTCACATTCATAAAAAAGATTTATCCTTACAGTAACTATCACTAAAGGTGATGAATACCCATGTCATTATCAAGTTATATAACCGAAGCATACTGGTAATTCAATAGCTGCAATATTAAAGATATTAAAAGATGGAAATTGTGTTTTCTTCTGTGCTTGACAAAACAAAATGCAAGAAATGTTAGGTATATATATGGCAAATAACACAGGCATATTCCTTTAGGCCAGCACAACTTGAATTTAAAACAAATATGATTAACATGATTAAACAAAAAAACAACGAATAACCAGTCAGTATTATAAATGGCATGATGACCGTTTTTCTTTTTAAGTATACACGATGAAGTAAAAGTGTTTTTGACATTTCATTGATTGGAACTATGACGTTTTTATGTAAACCAATTTTTTTGTCTGTATCACAAACATTGAATCGATGGTAAAATCCGTAACTGCATGTATATGTCTCTGTTTCCATACTTTTTGTCTTTATAGAAATGGTTAAAAGTTCCTTTTGATTTGTTGGATCTGATATGATATTTCAGTAGAATGGAATAAGTGGTTTGGGAGGAGATGTTGTTTGAAATTTCCTTAAGTTGACCTAGTTTTAGCCATGGTGTACATCTTGGATGACTGGTGGTTGTAAAAAACACAAATCTGAGAGGGACTATTCCAAATATCATTGTGCTTAAATTTCATCAAAATCCTGTGATTTTTAACCTTTTCCTGTATAACTCTATGTAAAATTTGGGTCGCCGTGGTGGCCATTTTTATTATTTAACGATAACGAAAAACACAAACTTGATAGAGGCCAACCCAAGGAACATGTATATGATATTTCAGTAGAATGGAATAAGTGGTTTTGGAGGAGATGTCATTTGAAATTTCCTTAAATTCGACCTAGTTTTAGCCATCTTGGACGACTGGCGGCCGCGAAAAACACAAATCTGAGAGGGGCCTTCCCAAGTAACATTGTGATAAAGTTTCATCAAAATCCTTCAAGCGGTTTTAGAGGAGATGTCGATTTTATAAAATTGCTAACAGACGGACGGACGGACAGACGGACGGACAGACGGACAATGGACGAAAAGTGACCGCATAAGCCCTCCTGGCCTTTGGCCAGAAGAGCTAAAAATAGACTTTACATTATAAACAAGAGTAGAAATTACTATAAGAACCTTTTTTACCTTTTCTGGTTTTAAGTTTTTCCTTTGCCACTGTTGGTAATGCTGTCTCGGCTATATCACACATTTCCCTATATAGCTTCATTTCTGCAGTACATAACTGTACAATTAATGGAGGCATTCCTTCAGTTCGCAAATGCTTCATGACTTGAAACAAGATCAGCTTTGCATAAGTTTTGAAAGGCCAATTTCCTTTTGGTTCTAGAGGAATAGCAACATGGGTACAGTCATAGGCTTGGGTCTGTATCAGTAGTTTTTCCACAGCTTCCACGAGCATTTGCTTCATTTTTCCTTTGTCGCTGGACCATTGACGAATTTGAAGTGTTGCCTTTCTTTTAGCCTTGCAGGATTCAATAGTTGGCTCAGCTGAATATAAGAATATAAGAAAAATGTAAAGAGTAAATGGTGACTCCCATTATGGGTGTACTTAGAGTTATTCATCTCTTGAATTTGATTTCTTTTAATTAGAAATAGAGATTAGACCTCATAAAAGAGTTTTATATGAAGTACAGTTAAAATGACTATACCTTGATTTACTGTACTGTCTTCAAACAGGATTTGATCGGATAACCTCATTCAGACTTGTTTAGTTTCAGAAACAAAAGCCACAAGAGGGTCTAAATATTGCATTACTTGTCAAGTAGTGATGATGGTAAGCAAACAAGTCCACATTTTGTGAAGCGTGAAGCATACATTATGAAAGAGATATGAGGAAGCCACCTCAACGTGAATTTCATTTAAGACGAACTACATGCTGAGTAAAAATCCCTACTGATATATTTTATGGTTCTAGAGGAGTAGTTATCGTAAGTCATACTTTTATCTGATGTGGCCATCTTGGTTTTAGCTGGAAATTGAATATTAGTTAGTATCAATATCACAGAGAGGATCATGAAATTTCAGGAGTAGCTTCACAAATAAGAGGGTCAAAAGGCCCTGAATCAATCACCTGAGGATCTTCTCAATGATGAATTAACTGTCCCCTCACAAATGCTGACTGAAGATGTTTCAAGTCTTTCCTGTCTATGTAAAAACATGCAAAATCTTTGGACCCCAGGGGTGCGGCCATCTTTGATATTAGATATTATTCAGCAAGGTGTAGTCATGGTTGGAAGTTGTTGCATGACATACTTAATTGCCCTCGAGGTTAAAATGACAGTCATCGGTTGCTATTTAGAGATTAAGTTAGTTACAGGAACAGTAACGATTATCAGTTTTTCAAAGTAAGCCATGTTGCTATGATTAAGTGATCGAGGCAAATAATTAAAAGGCATCGCGGCTACATTAAGGCATGGCAGTTTGTCACTTTCTGAAATGAATGCATCGTGGTAGTATGATACCTTAAAGGGCTAGGGAAAGCCCTGGCATTAGCAACGGTAACACAAGTGGGTCAGATAAAAAGAGGGTCTGGTAAGTTCAGAGAAGAAGAATATAAAAATCTTTCCTGGGTAACTGATTCATTGAGAAAATTCCCACCCGAGGTATAACTGTTTTTATCGGAATCGTATTTAAACACAATCAAACGTCAAGCAAATGTCATTGGTGATATCAGCGCGGGACTTTTATCTTCCCCCATGTGTAAGATCAAGCTTTCCATCATCCAAGTAAAACTCGGATATTCGTATGAATCGTATCCGGTATGCAAGAATTTTTAAGATGTTCCATTACAATTCTATTTTAAACTGTGCCCAGAGGCATGCTAAACTTTAACCTCTGGGTCACCGTGAGTTCAAAAAGAGGACTATAAACTAATGTACATTCAAACAAGAGGCCCAAGAGGGCTTGTATCGCTCTACTGGCTATATGTTGTCCATGGTGAGGTGCGGTGGGGTGGGGGCGGGATAGAAGGATTGTTTTTCAGATATGGCAGTATCAAACTAGTTTTTTATCAAGTGTCTTCAATTACCAAGATATAGGGGGAGGGATGTATTAGGCTCAAGTTTGACTAGCTTTTATAACAAATAAAACTTTCTTTTATACAAGAAATCCGTGGATTCACATGTCTCCCCTAATGGGGGCTGGACTTAAAAATAAAAACGTCAATGGTGCTTAAATGAAAGTTTGTAAAAATTTTAGTAACTAAAAACGACAGAGTTTTCTGTTTGCTTTTGCTGAGATGACATTTAATAAAGTGCATTTGTTTAAAAACAAAATGCCATTCTATTAAAATCAAGAGGCCCAAGAGGGCCTGTTGATGTTCTACTGGCTAAAACGGCCCTTATATCAAGGGTTGTCGACACAAAATTCCCATCATTATTTTTTTTTAAACATTGCAAAAACAACAGGGATAGGATGGCCTTAGATCATTCACCTCGTAATCATGGGCAATAAGTCTGCTGTGTCTAGTCTGCCATGGGTATTTTTTAATTTGTCCCACTTCTTCTATGAATGAAATGTCATAAAAATGGGTGGGAGGGGTTATATTAACATTCTACAAATACAGTAAAGATCAGATAAACAAGAGGCCCAAGAGGGCCTGTGGACGCTCTACTGGCTAACATGGCTCTTATAACATCAATGAAGCTAGTGACTGCCATTTACGTTTTTTTGAAAGTTTCGGGCAAAAAACAGCTTTTTGACTAAATCAAGTGCCATAACTAAAGAATCTGGTAAAGTTTTGTAAAGATCAGATGAAAAGTAAAGGCACTACCGTATTAACGAGGCAAAATATAGCATTTTTAACTAAATCAAGAGCCATAACTACTCTGTTACTGGTCCAACTGGTTCAACATAGAGCTAAAAAAAAAAAATGAAAAAAGATTTCAAAACAAAATTCAAAGAAACAAAATTCAAAGAAACAAAAAAAATTGTAAAAAAAATAAAAATAAAAATTGTAAAAAATCAAAAAAAAAATTGTAAAAAAAAAATTGTAAAAAAAATATTGTAAAAATATTGTAAAAAAATTGTATTAAAAAATCAAAAAAAATACAAATTCAAATTTAAAAAAAAAATTCAAATTAAAAAAAGAGAAAAAAAAAAAAAAGAGAAAAGAAAATCATAAAATCTGCTAAAGTTTGGCAAAGATCGGATGAAAAATGAAGGCCCTATCGTCTTAACGAGGCAAAATATAGCATTTTGAACTAAATCAAGGGCATTAACTCCACTGTTATGGATGGTTTTCGAACTTATCCGAGCTTTCATTGATATTAATAATCTGATCAAGTTTGGTAAAGATCAGATGAACCATAAAGCCCCTATCGTCTTAACAAGGCAAAATATAGCATTTTTAGCTAAATCAAGGGCCATAACTCTGCTGTTAAAAGTCTGATATGGCTGTTTTTTCTGACTTGTCCGAGCTTTCATTGATATTAACAATGTGGTAAAGATTGGTAAAGATCGGATGAACAATGAAGCCCCTATCATCTTAACGAGGCAAAATATAGCATTTTTAACTAAATCAAGGCCACAACTCCGCTGTTACTGGTCCAATATGGCTGGTTTTCGAACTTGTTCGAGCTTTCAACGACATTAGCAATCTGATAAAGTTTGGTAAATCTCGGATGAACAATGAAGCCCCTATCGTCTTAACGAGGCAAAATATAGCATTTTTTACTAAATCAAGGGCCATAACTCCGCTGTAACTAGTCCGATATGGCTGGTTTTCAAACTTGTTTGAGCTTTAATTGATATTAACAATGTGGTAAAGTTTGGTAAAGATAGGATGAAAAATGAAGGCCGTATCGTCTTAACGAGGAAATATATAGCAATATAGCATTTTTAACTAAATCAAGGACCATAACTCCGCTGTTACTGGTCCGATCTGGCTGGTTTTCGAAATTGTCCGAGCTTTCATTGATATTAACAATGTGGTAAAGTTTGGTAAAGATAGGATAAACAAGAGGCCCAAGAAGGCCTATGGACGCTCTACTGGCTAACATGGCTCTTATAACATCAATGTAGCGAGAGACTGCCATTTACATTTTTTTGAAAGTTTTGGGCAAAATACAGCTTATCAACTAAATCAAAGGCCATAACTAAAGAATCTGGTAATGTTTGGTAAAGATCAGATGGAAAATGAAGGCCCTACCGTATTAACGAGGCAAAATATAGCATTTTTAACTAAATCAAGAGCCATAACTCCTGTTTCTGGTCCGACTGGTCCAACATAGAGCTAAAAAAATAAAAATAAAAATAAAAATTTAAAAAAAATTAAACAAAAAATTAAACAAAAAAAATATCAAAACAAGAGGCCCAAGAGGGCCTGTGGACGCTCTACTGGCTCAAGATAAAGTTTATGTATAAGGGGCCATAAGCCTTTCAAACATCATTCAACCAGAACATGGCAATGACAGGTGCAACTAGGCTTAGTACTGATCATCCTCGCCAAGATTCACTGAAATCTGGCAAAGAGTTCAGAAGAGACTAACCAGGACAAAGTTTGTGTATTAAAACATTTAAAGGGTCAAAACTCTGCCAAAAATCATTCAACCGAAATATGGCGATGATATGCATAACCATGCTTGATACTGATCATCATTGTCAAGTTTCGTCTGTATCCAGCCAGGGGTTCAGGAGAACTAGCCCAGATAAAAATTGTGGTATCAAAATCATTTAAAGGGCCATAACTCTGCCAAATATCTGTAAACCGAAACATGACGATGACATGCACAACTAGGCTTGGTGCTGATTATCCCTGCAAAGTTTCATTGAAATCTGGCGAGCAGTTCAGGAGAAGTAGATCAGAACAAAGTTTGTGTATTAAAACATTTAAAGGGCCGTAACTCCGCCAAAAATCATTCAGCCGGAACATGGCTATGATTTGCACAACTAGACATAGAATTGATCATCCCTAAAAAGTTTCGTTTAATCCGGCCAGGGGTTCAAGAGAACTAGTCAGAACAAAGTTTGTGTATTAAAACATTTAAAGGGCTATAACTCCGCCAAAATCATTCAAGTGGAACACGGTGTCTATGTACAACTAGGCTTGGTACTGATCATCCCTGCAAAGTGTCAATGAAATCCGGCCAAATGAAGGCCCTTTCATTTTAATGAGACCAAGATATAGCATATTTCAGAAATTCAAGGGCCATGACTCCGATGTAAATGGTCCAATGTGAATGTTTTTCGAACTTGTCCAAGCTTTCATTGATATTAACAATCTGGTAAAGTTTTTTAAAGATCGGATGAAAGATGCCTTATCGTCTTGAGGCAAAATATAGGATTTTAACTAAATCAAGGGCCATAACTCCACTGTTACTGGTCCGATCTGGCTGGTTTTCGAACTTGAACGAGCTGTCATTGATATTAACAGTCTAGTAAAGTTTCATAAAGATCGCATTAAAAATAAAGGCCCTATCGTCTTAACGAGGCAAAGTATAGCATTTTTAACTAAATCAAGGGCCATAACTCATCTGTTATTGGTCCGATCTGGCTGGTTTTCGAAATTGTCTGAGCTGTCATTGATATAAACAATCAGGTAAAGTTTTGTAAAGATCAGATGAAAGATGAAGGCCCTATCGAAATAACGAGGCAAAATATAGCTTTTTTAACTAAATCAAGGGCCATAACTCCGCTGTTACTGGTCCGATCCAGCTAGTTTTCAAACTTGTTCTAGCTCTCATTTATATAAACAATCTGGTAAAGTTTGGTAAAGATTGGATGAAAGATGAAGGGCCTATCATCTTAATGAGGCAAAATATAACAATTTTAACTAAATCAAGGGCAATAACTCCGCTGTTAATGATCCGATGTAGCTGGTGTTCCCAATTGTCTGAACTGTCATTGATATTAACAATCTGTGCAAGTTTAGTAAAAATCAAATTATAAATGAAGGTGCTAGAGTGTTCACAAGGCTTAATATGGCATTTTTCAGCAAAACAAGGGCCATAACTTCGGTGAAATTATTTCGATCTTGCCGGTTTTCGAACTTGTCCGAGCTTTCATTGATATAAAGACACTGGCAAAGTTAAGTAAAGGTCCGATTAATATTCAAGGCCCTAGAGTGTTCACAAGGCAGAAAATAGCATTTTTCAGAAAAAACAAGGGCCATAACACCGGTGTTACTGATCCGATTTGGCTGGTTTTTGAACTTATTCCAGCTTTCATTGATATTAACAATCTGTGCAAGTTTGGTAAAGAACAAATAATACACGAAGGTGTTAGAGTGTTCACAAGGCAGAAAATGGCAATTTTCAGAAAAAACAAGGACCATAACTCCGGTGTTACTGATTCGATTTGGCTGGTTTTCGAACTTGTCCCAGCTTTCATTGATATTAACAATCTGTGCAAGTTTGGTAAAGAACAAATAATACACGAAGGTGTTAGAGTGTTCACAAGGCAGAAAATGGCAATTTTCAGAAAAAACAAGGACCATAACTCCGGTGTTACTGATTCGATTTGGCTGGTTTTCGAACTTGTCCGAGCTTTTATTGATATTGACAATCTGTGCAAGTTTGGTAAAGATCAAATAATAAATGAAGGTGCTAGAGTGTTCACAATGCTTAATATGGCATTTTTCAGCAAACAAGGGCCATAACTCTGGTGAAATTTATCCGATCTGGCTGGTTTTCGAACTTGTCCGAGCTTTTATTGATATAAAGACACTGGCAAAGTTTCGTAAAGATTCGATTAATAATGAAGGCCCTAGAGTGTTCACAAGGCAAAAGTTAACAGATGGACGGACGGACGCCGGACGGACGACGGACGACGGACAACTCGCCATCCCATAAGCTCTGCTGGCCGAAGGCCAGTGGAGCTAAAAATGAAGGCCCAATCGTCTTAACGAGGCAAAATATAGCAACATAGCATTTTTAACTAAATCAAGGGCCATAACTCCACTGTTACTGGTCCGATCTGGCTGGTTTTCGAACTTGTCCGAGCTTTCATTGATGTTATCAACCTGTTAATGTTTGGTAAAGATCGGATGAAAAATGAAGGCCCTATCATCTTAACGAGACAAAAGTTAACGACGGACGACGAACGGACAGACGACGGACAACTCGCCATCCCATAAGCTCTGCTGGCCCTTGGCCAATGGAGCTAAAATGAAGTAACTACAGATTTAACAAAGGAAAATACAATATAGCATTTTTCAACAAATCAAGGGCCATAACCTGTCGTTACTAACAATATCAAGCCTGTTTTCGAACTTGTCCAAGATTTCATTGATATACCACGGTTTGTACAACTATACATCATACTGAGGCTTCCTGCCAAATTTTGTAGAACTCCGTCATAAATCAGCGAACTGGAACAAAAGCGCATAAAAATGTCAAGGGGCCATAACTTCATCAAAAATCAATGAATCAAAAAAAACACAATAGGCACAACTAGAAATCATAGCAATGCTTCCTTCTAACATGGCGTTAACACCAAAATAAATTAAATAAAAAAACAAGAGGCCCAAGAGGGTCTGTGGATGCTCTACTTGCTAATATGGCTCTTATGACATCAATGAAGCGAGTGACTATCGTCTTAAAGAGGCAAAATATAGCATTTTTAACTAAATCAAGAGTCATAACTCCGCCATTACTGGTGCGATCTGGCTGGTTTTCCAAGTTGGCCAGTAGAGATAATAAAAAAAAAAAAAAAAATTAAAAAATAAAAAAATTAAAACAAGAGCCATAACTCCTCTGTTACTGGTCCAACTGGTCCAACATAGAAAAAAAAATCAATAAAAAAAAATCAATAAATAAATAAATAAATCAATAAAAATTTAAAAAAAAAAAAAAAAAAAAAAAAAAAAAAAAAGCCATAAAATCTGCTTAAGTTTGGCTAAGATCAGATGCAAAATAATACATGAGAGCTCTGTGCCATGTGGTTCCAGAGAAGAAGATTTTTTTCAGTTTTTGCCTATACAAGCCTAAGTAAAACTGTGACCCCCAGGGTGGGGCCAAATGTGACCAATGGGTCACCATTTGAACAAACTTGGTAGAAGACCATAAGCTAATAGCAAATGCAAAATATTAAACTTCTGGCTCTTGCAGTTTCAGAGAAGAAGATTTTTCAAAATAAATGACAATGTATGCCTTCTCAAATAAAATCATTTTGGGGTATTGGCTTTTGGTAACATGGATATATTGATGATGGCATGACACTACCAATTTCCATATTTACACAATAATATTTATATAAGATCATTCCAGTGTATACATGTATATAAGTGGTTTATTTGATTTATATGTTTATTCTAGGTAGAACATGATTAACAATATAATATGTATTTATTCTATATAAACATATTGGCTATTCAAAAAAGTAATTTTACCCAACTGTGGAATTACCCCACCCACCCAATTTATAATGGGGAAGCTCAACTAAGTGTAAATGTGTATCAACGATTCATTTGATTTATATTCTTTTGTTAAACAAATTAAATTACAAATGCAATTGATTCTTATTTTTATTTTTTAACATCTTTAAGCACAATTAAACATCAAATTATACTAGAATTACAATATTAAGTGAGTGGGGTAAATGTAAAGGGTAAATTGAAGTTGTTTTCTTCACAAAAACATTTCCTATTTATGTAAATGACAGATGTTTCTATACATTATAAAAAAATACCAATTTCATTATTTCAACCAATTAACTTTATTCTGAATACCTTGTCAGTTATTACTATTACAATGACATTTCTTTTATGCATCTTTTACAATAGAATGGGGTGTTTTGTACTTCTTTAAATTCGACCGTACATTTTGAAACCTGTTTTGCCATTTGATAATCTTTACAGCTATTAACATAAAATACTTCTGCATATTTTTTTGTGTGAAATATAAAATGAATAACCATGTTTAATTTGTATGTTTTTACGTTCAACTTTTGCGTTTAGGTCACTTTTTCACAAACTGTATGCACTAGACCTTTCAAACTTTGCTTATAGTTGTATCTTGGGTGGTACATTGCAACGTGACAAAGCAAATGTGGATGTGTCCTTGACCCTCCAAGCAAGGGGCAGATAACTTAGTTTTACCATCAACTTTTGCGTTGAGGTCACTTTTTCACCAACTGTATGCACTAGACCTTTCAAACGTTGCTTATAGTTGTATATTGAGTGGTACATTGCAAAGTGACAATGCAAATGTGACCTTGACCCTCCAATAAAGGGGCAGATAACCTTATAATTTTTACCTTCAACATTATTTTGCGTTTAGGTCACTTTCTTGCAAACTGTATGCACTACACCTTTCAAACTTTGTTTTTAGTTGTATCTTGGGTGATACATCGCAATGTGACAAAGCAAATGCAGATGCGACCTTGACCCTCCAAGCAAAGGGTAGATAACCTTATAATTTTTACCTTTAACTTTTGCATTTAGCTCACTTTTTCACAAACTGTATGCACTAAGACCTTTCAAGTGGTACATTGCAACTTGACAAAGAAATGTGCATGTGACCTCGACCCTTCAAGCAATTGACAGGTAACTTAATAATTTTTACCTTCAACATTTGCGTTTAGGTCACTTTCTCTCAAACTTGATACATTAAACCTTTCAAACTTCGCTTATAGTTGTTTCTTGGGTAATACATCACAACGTGTCAAAAAGCAAATGTGGCTGTGACCTTCACCATCCAAGCAAATGGCAGATAACCGGTAACTTTAATTGTTACATTTACATCATTTTCTTATGAACTATAATTATGCACTAGATAGATGCTTTAAACCTAGTATATAGCTTAATCTTTGGAAGACAAAACGTTCTATTTTGACATAGGTAGTGCATCTTTTTGGACGCATGGATTTCATCTATGACCTTGACCTACTTGTTGGAGCTGATGATTTTTTTTTTGTTTTTTTTTGTTTTTTTAAAACATTTTTTTTTTATAGAATGGCATTTTGTTTTTAAACAAATAGTGCCTCAGCAAACTGTAAGCTCCATTGTTTTTATTATTAAAATGTTTACAAACCTTCGTGAGGCGAGACATGTGAATCCGCGGATTTCTTGTTTAACCATGTATGTACATCTGCATTTTTGCCGAAATAAATCTATGTATCGTTTTCTAAGATGTTAGGATTTATATTGCTACACAGCCTTAAATTGACGACTGTCAGCACTCACAAAACGTGATCAAACTAGAAGGCATTCATTGGTCAAACATTATCGGGTGAGACACGTCATACAATTTATCTGCGTTTATTACATGTATTAATAGAATGTGTATGGAGATATGTATGCGTATTTATTTGAGATTATTGCTATGATTTTGCAACTGACATAGCAAATACTAAGTTTGATTTATTTTTAATTGATTATAAAAAGAAAATAGTATATAACTGTATTACCCTATTTGAATTTTTACTTTTAAAATGAAGGATTGCGAGGTGGGGATGGGGCGGCGGCGGTGGGACTAACACACCGAGGATTTGACAGAAATTAACTCCTGTTTGAAAGGAATGAGCTGTTCCATCCAAAATATTCGCACTACCACCACCCCACCCCCACCCTCTAGATTTAGACCCCGCACATAGAATGTCAGCAAAATACCCTTTAAACTTTTTTTCTTCAAACATATCCTCAAACAAACCTACCCTGAAAAGAGCGTTTTGATTTCAGGAAGTAGTGACTACAAACTTGTTTTTTGAAAAATTCTTTTTAGCCGTGGCGGCCATCTTGAATTTCCGGCCGACCTGAAATTTTGCTAGGATCAATTAGATATCAAGAGCAACATTCCTGTGAAGTTTCATGAAAATCCGTAAAGTAGTTTCAGAGGAGTAGTCGCTACAAGTTTTCATTATATAACTCTATGTAAAAACAAAGATGGCCACTGGCAGCCATGTTTAACGTTGAATCAAAACAATTTTCGACAAGGACCAACATCATGTCATGCTGATAATTTCAGAAAAAGTCCCATATCAGTATCACTTAGAGTTTTCAAGAAGTAGTCGCTACAAACTTGTTTTTTAAAAACCTATTTTTAGATTTTGTGGCCATCTTGGATTTCACATCAACATGAATTTTTGCTAGGATCAACTAGACTTCATTGGAAACATTTCTGTAAAGTTTCATGAAAATCCATTCAGTAGTTTCAGGAGTAGTCGCTACAAAAAAAAGTTTACGGACAGACAGACGGACACAAATATGCTCGTGTAAATATAATACAAAAAAACAATAGCCTAGAAAGCCACAATGAAGGTACTCAATGACTTGGCAGAAGCCAGAGCAGTAAGAGAACACACCATTAAGGGCACGACAAGAAAGAACATGGACAAACATCAAACGCCACCGTCCCAATGGGCTTTAGGTAGGCGTCATCATAGGGTCCACAGCCTGTCCGGTCATCATACAATTAAAGAGGAAAGCATAGTGGCGAACTGTAAAAGGGTCCACCACCAAGCATGCAGTACGTTGCAAAATGATAGGGTCATAACCTCTTTTGATAAACTTTTTAACAAGTTCAACAAAGATAGTATGAAAGTGATCATGACCAAGAATCTTACGAAGTTTATAAATCACATCACCATAAAAGTCAGGTTGTGATAGTCCTTGTCGCAGAAGAGTCCTTAAATTACATTTATATTTGGAAAGAAGATCAAGGTTACGATAATAAAATTTTGCAAAGGTTTTACGAAGTTTATGGTAACGGTAACCCTGATTGAGTAACTTTTTAGTTATACAAAGATTACGAATATTAAAGTCTTCAACTCGAGTACAAGCTCTAGAAACCGAATAAGTTGAGACAGATACACCCCATAAGAAGTTGCTCGGGGAACATCCCCATCCAAGTGGGGATAATTAACAATGTCAAAATTAAAATCATCTCTCTTGTCATAGATTTTGCTAATTATTTTACCATTTTCAATCGAGAGATCTAAATCAAGAAAAGAAGCGTTATTATCAGATATATTTTCTTTATTAAGCCGAAGTTCTTTAGGATAAATATTATGAACCATAGTTGGAAAGAAAGGGTTGTCAATGTTCAGTATGTCATCCAGATACCGAGAGGTGTCATTAAAAGCTTCAATAACATTTGCCTGGGTATCTGGTGAAAGACTCAACATGAAATCCCTTTCATAGCAAAATAAAAACAAATCTGCGACAAGTGGTGCACAGTTCGTACCCATAGGGATACCAACAATTTGTCTATAAACGGTGGTAGATGAGCTTCAAATGTTATTGTAATTAAATGTTCTTTACTTTAATACAATTTTAGCAGAATTGTGACCAATCAATAAATGATTAGGCTTCACAAATAACTTATTTAGCTATTTCATGGACTTGTTCAACTTTTTGGACAGATTGACATGACGGTGGCGTTACAAATTATTTTTTAAAATTTTTAACAACCATGGTGACCTACCATTATTTTTGCCTTTTCTGTCTATATATATAACAGACTTACTGTACAAAAAGTTTAAAGAAAATCTGTTATGCAGAAAAAACTATAGAAAATGTCTTTAAGGCCATATCAAATTAATTCCCAGTTTATCATCCAAATTTTGAAAAAAATCGGGGCGGGGGGTGCAATTTTATTTTTTATTTTTTATTTTCTTGAGATGACATCAAACATCACAAAAATATTAATAACCAGAAGTATTATGTTTTGAACACTCTCTTTATTACCAATTGTCACTGCTATAGCATACATTTGTATTTATAATGATATAAACTACCATGTATGTGAGTTTTAAAAGTTGAAGTTCCAAATAGAACTTACTTCTTATTGCTCGATGTCCGATTTGTTTACAAAAAGTATTCTGGTTGGGCTAAATATTAACGCATTTTCCGTCATGGAAAGACGACTCTTTCACAGTCGATTTTTTTTTTTAAATTTTTTTTTTTTTCGGACAAAATAAAATTTGTCGGGGCGACATAAAATATTCGGGCCGGACGGGGATGATAAACTGGGAATTAATTTTATATGGCCTAACTAGGCAAAATATAGCATTTTGAACTAAATGAAGGCATTAACTCCGCTGTTACTGGTCCGATATGGATGGTTTTCAAACTTGTCCGAGCTTTCATTGATATTAACAATCTGATAAAGTTTGGTAAAGATCGGATGAACAATGAAGCCCCTATCGTCTTAACGAGGCATAATATAGCAATTTTAACTTAATCAAGGGCTATAACTCCGCTGTTACTGGTCCAATATGAATTGTTTTCGAACTTGTCCAAGCTTTCATTTATAAACTTGTCCAAGCTTTCAATGATATTAACAATCTGATAAAGCTTGGTAAAGATCGGATGAACAATGAAGCCCCTATCGTCTTAACGAGGCAAAATATAGCATTTTTAACTACATCAAGGGCCAAAACTCCGCTGTTACTAGTCCGGTATGGCTGGTTTTTTGAACTTGTTCGAGCTTTCATTGATATTAACAATGTGATAAAGTTTGGTTAAGATAGGATGAAAAATAAAGGCCCTATCGTCTTAACGAGGCAAAATATAGCAAAATAGCATTTTTAACCAAATCAAGGGCCATAACTCCGCTGTTACTAATTCAATCTGGCTGGTTTTCGAACATGTCCGAGCTTTCAATGATATTAATTACCTGTTAAAGTTTGGTAAAGATCGGATGAACAATGAAGGCACTATAGTCTTAATGAGACAAAAGTTAACGACGAACGGACGACAGAGCAACGGACAGACGGACGGACAGACGACGGACAACTCACCATCCCATAAGCTTTGCTGGACCATAACTCCGCTGTTACTGGTCCGATCTGGCTGGTTTACGAACTTGTCTGAGCTTTCATTGATATTAACAATCTGGCAAAGTTTGTTTAAGTTTGGATGAAAAAAGAAGGCCCTATCGTCTTAACGAGGCAAAATATAGCATTTTTAACTAAATCAAGGCCCATAATTCCGCTGTACTAGTCTGATATGGCTGGTTTTCAAACTTATCCAAGCCTTCAGTGATATTAACAATCTGATAAAGTTTGGTAAAGATCGGATGAACAATGAAGCCCCTATCGTCTTGAGGCAAAATATAGCATTTTTAACTAAATCAAGGGCCAAAACTCCGCTGTTACTAGTCCGATATGGCTGGTTTTCGAACTTGTCCAAGCTTTCATTGATATTAACAAACAATGTGATAAAGTTTGGTAAAGATAGGATGAAAAATGAAGGCCCTATCGTCTTAACGAGGCAAAATATAGCAATATAGCATTTTTAACTAAATCAAGGGCCATAATTCCGCTGTTACTGGTCCCATCTGGCTGGTTTTCAAACTTGTCCGAGCTTTCATTGATATTAATTACCTGTTAAAGTTTGGTAAAGATCGGATGATAAATGAAGGCCCTATCGTCTTAACGAGACAAAAGTTAATGACGGACAGACGGACGACAGACAACGGACAGACGGACGGACAAAGGACAGCTCGCCATCCATAAGCTCTGCTGGCCCTTCGCCAGTAGAGCTAAAACAAGAGGCCAAAGAGGGCCTGTGGATGCTCTACTGGCTAATATGGCTCTTATGACATCAATTAAACGAGTGACTATCATCTTAAAGAGGCAAAATATAGCTATTTTAACTAAATCAAGAGCCATAACTCTGCCATTACTGGTCCGATCTGGCTGGTTTTCCAAGTTGGCCAGAAGAGATAATAAAAATTAAAAAAAAAAAAAGGAAGTAGTCGCTACAGACTTGTTTTTTGAAAATCTATTTTTAACCGTGGCGGCCATCTTGAATTTCCGGCCGACCTGAAATTTTGCTAGGATCAATTAGACATTAAGAGCAACATTCTTGTGAAGTTTCATGAAAATCCGTCAAGTAGTTTCAGAGGAGTAGTCGCTACAAGTTTTCATTATATAACTCTATGTAAACAAAGATGGCCGCTGGTAGCCATGTTTAACGTCAAATCAAAACGATTTTCGACACGGACCAACATCATGTCATACTGATCATTTTAGAAAAAGTCCCATATCAATATCTCTTATAGTTTTGAAGAAGTAGTCGCTACAAACTTATTTATTTTAAATCTATTTTTAGCTGTGGCGGCCATCTTGAATTTCTGGCCGATCTGAAATTTTGCTAGGATCAATTAGACATCAAGAGCAACATTCCTGTAAAGTTTCATGACAATCCGTCAAGTAGTTTCAGAGGAGTAGTCGCTACAAGTTTTTACTATATAACTCTATGTAAACAAAGATGGCCGCTGGCAGCCATGTTTAACGTTGAATCAAAACGATTTTTGACAAGGATCAACATCATGTCATGCTGATCATTTTAGAAAAAGTCCCATATCAATATCACTTATAGTTTTCAAGAAGTAGTCTCTACAAACTTGTATTTTAAAACTCTATTTTTAGCTTTGGCGGCCATCTTGGATTTCACATCAACATGAATTTTTGCTAGGATCAACTAGACTTTATGGGCAACATTTCTGTAAAGTTTCATGAATATCCATCCAGTAGTTTCAGAGGAGTTGTCGCTACAAATAAAAGTTTACGGACAGACAGATGGACAGACAGACGGACGGACGGACGGACAGACGGACGACGGACGTCGCACCACGGCATAAGCTCTGCTGATCTCTGATCAGTAGAGCTAAAAACGAAAGAAATTAAAAAATTTAAAACAAGCATTTATGTACAACTGTGACCCCCGGGGCGGGGCCAGATGTGACCCCAGGGTCACCATTTGAACAAAATTGGTAAAGAACCATAAGCTTATAGCAACAGCAAAATATTAAAACTCTGGCTCTTGCAGTTTCAGAGAAGAAGATTTTTTAAGTTTTTCCCTATACATGTCTATATAAAACGTGACCCTTGGGGAGGGGCCAAATGTGACCACAGGGTCACCATTTGAACAAACTTGGTAAAGGACCATAAGCTTATGATAAAATGTAAAATATCAAACCTCTGGCTCTTGTAGTTTCCGAGAAGAAGATTTTTAAAAAAAAATCCTATATAAGTCTATGTAAAACTGTGACCCTCGGGGCGGGGACAAATTTGACCCCAGGGTTACCATTTGAACAACTTAGTAGAGGACCATAAGCTGATGCTACAAGTAATACATGAGAGCTCTGTGCCATGGGGTTCCAGAGAAGAAGATTTTTTTCAGTTTTTCCCTATACAAGCCTATGTAAAACTGTGACCTCCGGGGTGGGGCCAAATGTGACCCCTGGGTCACCATTTGAACGAACTTGGTAGAGGACCACAAACTTATAGCAAATGCAAAATATTAAACATCACAAAAAGTGGTCCAACTGCTAAAAAATAAGTTAAACCTGAAAGTTGGCGAGGAGGACATCAACATAGCTCATCGACTCGGACCTTTCAGAGCGGATGGCAAAAGGCCAATAATTTGTAAGTTCCTGTCCAGGATGCAAAAATATGATGTGATAAGAGCGAGGAGAGAGTTAAAGGGGTCGGGCATTGTCATTCGTGAAGATCTCACCATAAAAAACGCAAAACTTTGGGAAAAAACTTCAATAAACGTCAACGTGAAGTCCGCATGGTCAGATGATGGCAAGATAATAGCCCTTCTCAAGTCCGACAGAAAGGTTGTTGTTACTCTGAAAACAGATTTAACCAAACCCCTTCGGTAAAGAGTTTGTCTTGTGACGAAAACCTGACTATTGTATTTATTTCAAGTTGTTTTCAAGTCTATATAACGTTACTAGAGATCTTTCAACAAGTTCTTAAACCGGCATCGTTTTTGTTTTTGTTTTTAAAGTGGTCTTTAAAACAATGTCAACTTAAATGATTTAATACTGTGTTGCCAGTCTATAGTTGTGCTTACTATCCGGTCCGCGTGTATTCTCGTTACTTCGAAACTGTCCGGAGACACGACGGAGAATTACGAATAAGTTGTTTTATAGTAGACTTGTGTATAGAAATAGGTACAACATTTGCAATCAGTCACACAATAAGTGTGAAAAACCGTCCAAACGTGTATATGTATATAAATTTATATCATGGATGATTTGGGTATTACAGTATTTCCTTACGTTTCTGTCAATAAACGTAATTTGGCTCTTATAATGAACAAACGGTGTGATAACAACAGTGTTTGAAAGGGACAGCTTCCATAATTTTAGGTCAATGCTCAAAAAGTTCATGTATACATTTATTATGATACAAAGTGGCTGGTGGGCAGCCAGACAGTTTAAACCCCGATAAGTTGGTTAAATACAATATTGGCATATTTATGGACTGTGTCCCTTTAATATTTTAATCCCGTTCGCAACAAATGATTAGATAGGTTTAAGTGGTTCAGTATTGTAATTATCCAAGTAAAAAAAAAATTTAAAAAATAAAAACAAGGCAATATGTATTACCTTGATTTGTCCAATGGTTTATGTTTAATATATGTAACGTTTTCAAAAATCTCACAGGCGGAATAAATACTTTATTTCTTTGAATGCTGCACTTGGTTTTTAATAGGCTAGTCTATCTTATATAATTGGAGTGAAGATGCAAAATATTGTGAATACTTGTTGTTGTTGTTGTTGTTTTTTGATGGATGCAAAGTTTTTCTTGTTGTCTGTTGTATATATCATCGTGAGTATATTGTAATCATTTTGAGACTGAGTTTTGTTCTTTGTTGTTTTATGTGGTAAAATGATTGCTCTAGAAGTTTGATTATTATTGTGTGTTTATATTTTAGCAGACAATTAAGCAGTACTGTGTATATATAACGGTTGTCGGAAAACTATCTTGGTTGATAGTGAACAAACGGTTTGATAATGTCTTTATTATGTCTTAGTGTTTTAAAGGGACAGCCTCCATAATTTTAGGTCAATGCTCAAAAAGTTCATGTATACATTCATTATGATACAAAGTGGCTGGTGGGCAGCCAGACAGTTTAAACCCCGATAAGTTGGTTAAACACAATATTGGCATATTTATGGACTGTGTCCCTTTAATATTTTAATCCCGTTTGCAACAAATGATTACATAGGTTTAAGTGGTTCAGTATTGTAAGTAATTATCCAAGTAAAAAAAAAAATTAAAAAATAAAAACAAGGCAATATGTATTACCTTGATTTGTCCAATGGTTTATGTTTAATATATGTAACGTCTTCAAAAATCTCACAGGCGGAATAAATACTTAATTTCTTTGAATGCCGCACTTGGTTTTTAATAGGCTAGTCTATCTTATATAATTGGAGTGAAGATGCAAAATGTTGTGAATACTTGTTGTTGTTGTTGTTTTTTGATGGCTGCAAAGTTTTTCTTGTTGTCTGTTGTATATATCATCGTGAGTATATTGTAATCATTTTGAGACTCTGAGTTTTGTTCTTTGTTGTTTTATGTGGTAAAATGATTGCTCTAGAAGTTTGATTATTATTGTGTGTTTATATTTTAGCAGACAATTAAGCAGTACTGTGTATATGTAACGGTTGTCGGAAAACTATCTTGGTTGATAGTGAACAAACGGTTTGATAATGTCTTTATTATGTCTTAGTGTTTTAAAGGGACAGCTTCCATAATTTTAGGTCAATGCTCAAAAAATTCATGTATACATTTATTATGATACAAAGTGGCTGCCCAAACCAAAATGCAGGCTTGCAGCAAGCTTGCGGTAAGCTCGCATTAAGCTAACAGTGTACATGTAAGCTTGGCGCAAGCTTGCGCGAGCTTGCGCAAGCTTGTGGATTAGTCTGCAAGCTTCTCATTCACTTTATGCAAGCTTGCATTGAGCGCAAGCTTGCGGTTGAGGACTTAGAGAAATTTTGTTAAGCCCCTGCAGAAATAAATCCAAGCATTTTTTCATTCTTAAGAATTCTTTAAAATTACATTTAAGAAGTTAGATGTTTTCTCTCTTGGAAAGACATTGGATTTCATTGGAATGAAAACTCCATGAAATTCCATGGAATTCTCAAGATTGTTTCTTTGAGAAAGTTTGGAAAACATTGGATTTTTAATCCATCAAAATCCAATGTTTTTCCCTGTGCATAAACATTGGATTTCTTTGGATTTCTACTCTCTGTCCATCAGTATATACTTCAGAAAAGCTTTGAATTGAATTCTTCACCAGAAAAAGTCCAATCTTTTCCAATATTTTCACAATTGGAAAAATATTGGTATACTTTGGACTTATTTACTACTACTGCTGCTGTTACTACTACTACTACTGCTGCTGTTATTACTACTACATGCACTACTTCTACTACTACTGCTGTTACTACTACTACTTCTGCTGATGTTACTACTACTACTACTGCTGCTGTTACTACTACTACTATACTGCTCTACTACTACTACTTCTAATATTACTGCTGTTGTTGCTGCTGCTACTGCTGTTACTACTACATGCACTACTTCTACTACTACTGCTGTTACTACTACTACTGCTGCTGTTACTACTTCTACTACTACTACTGCTGTTGCTACTTCTACTATGTACATGTATCAGATAAAGATCATTCCAAAATACTGAAAAACAGAAAGGTCTTAATGCAGCCCTTTGTATTGGCAAGTCAGGATAAATTCCCAAGAGAATCATTGCCAGATGTGAGGTGATAAGAGGATTATGTCCATCTATTGGCCATACATCAGTGGTACATTTACATAATATACTCTGAATTAACCTCTGTGTTACACCTGATTTACTGAGAGTTGATTGGTTTAACAAAATACTGGTTGGTCAGTTTGAAAATTTGTAACATGTTGGGAGCATGTTGGGAAACATGTTTTTGTTGATTATCTTATTTAATAAAGTACTACATTGTGAAATCATTTTTATTGAAACTCTTGGTTCTGCTGGATACAAGTGTGGCTAGTCTCATATTTATATTTTACTGGAGGATTAAGATAGAAGCAGAATGGAATCTGATGTTTACAGGTATGTACTAATCTACTTCAAATCATCAATATGGCATACAATTAATGTTCAGCAAAGATTGTGAAATGTATCAGATTGCCAGCGAATTAATTTTATATTCATTAGAATGCTTGGACTAATTGTTTATTATATTTTAGACATTTTGACTGTTTTTAAAGCTGCTTAGGCAGATGTCATTATCTTCCTATAATCATATTATCCAAACCTCTTTAAAACAGATGATATAAACAACTCTTAAACATGACTTGTATATGTTTGCACATGACAGTGATTTAAAAATAATGTTGTTTAAATTAATTTTGTTAAAAGACACATAAACTCTGGTTAAAACTACTATTTTAGAACTGAAAGAGACTGCTTTCGTTAGGGGCCATGACATGCTGGTACCAGACAAACCAGGAGATGTAGTCTTGGATGAAACAGGTTCCATATTTGGAAGTTAGTTTCCCATGTATCTTTGTTTAGACTATAATAGTATATACATTTAGGAATTGCAGTACACACGCTACTAGTCTTATCTGATGATTCTGCTCTCGTACTTAAGAAATATATTGAAAAAGTAGATTGGGTACATTACATTTAGGATAGAATTGCAACACTTCGCTAATTGTCATATTTTATCCACCTTTAAATTCTAGATCTGCCTTTTATTCTTAGTTAAAGTATATGGTAAATAGGAATATGCAAATGATGATCTCTGTATTTTCTTTCAGAATATGTCAGACCTTAGCATGGACCAAGAAACACAGGATGAACACATTACGGGAAAAGATTTATGATACATACTTTCATATGGTTATATACCTTATAAGTACATTATTTTGTATAGTGTTTGTTATATTTGTTTTTCATTTTAATGGTTTTAAATGAGATATATGTTTCACATAATATTTCAGTTCTTATTCTAATTCAAATTGTCACCAAAAAAAATCTTAAATAGATCATATCAATGTTAATGGGCAGATGTTCAAATGATGCAAATTCAACCTGAAAGAACATTCCGATTAATTTTAAATATCTTTTTTTTTCTGAAAGAATAACTTAGTTTAAACACAAAATATCTAGAAAACGTTGTATAACCATGTTGCTGTGAATTTATTTTATTAAAAAATAAATAAAAAATATGAATATTTTATCATTTTCACCAGCAATGCAAGTCCAAAGAAATCTTATATTGTTTCTGCTTTATGTTTTTGTAGTGAACTTAGAATTCCCAGGAAATCCTACCAATATCCAATATTTTTCTGTTTTGAAATTCCTATAAATTCCAGTGTTTTTCTGTTTAGATTCTAATTAGAGCGCAAGCAGCATAATTTGGTAAGCTTGCGCGAGCTTGTTTTGCAAGCTTATTCGGTTAGCTCGCGCAAGCTAATTACAGCGCAAGCTTATTTGATTAGCTTGCGCAGGCTTGTTTTGCAAGCTTATTCGGTTAGCTCGCGCAAGCTAATTACAGCGCAAGCTTATTTGGTTAGCTTGCGCAGGCTTGTTTTGCAAGCTTGCGCAAGCTCAAACTTGCATTTGTCTGCAAGCTAGTTTTTATTTGGCAAGCTTGCGCAAGCTCGCCGCGATGTTCCAAATACGCGCTTACCGTAAGCTTGCGATTTATGCTTGCGGCAAGCTTGTTGCAAGCTTGCAGATGGAGCTTGCGATTTTGGTTTGGGTGTTGGGTAGCCAGACAGTTTAAACCCCGATAAGTTGGTTAAACACAATATTGGCATATTTATGGACTGTGTCCCTTTAATATTTTAATCCCGTTTGCAACAAATGATTACATACAGGGATGGAAACTAACGGTTGCCCGTTCGCCCGGGACGACTAAATATCAAGCTGGGCGAGTAGATTTCATAAGTCGGTAGTCCGCCCGGGCGACTAGCTTTTTCGACAAGCTAAAGTCGATTTCCTCGGCATTATTCGTCAATGCGGGACGAATAACATTTCAGTAGAAAACAACAACACAGAAAATATTTCTTACACAGTTTATTAAGCGATTAAATGCAGTTAATAGTCGCAACTCTGTTTATTCAACAATAAAATGATAATAAGTCAACCCTGAACCGGATATTGGGAAATTGACGCATTTCCGTTTTGGGCCATTCTAAAATGCGGCTCCCGTTCTAATTTCACGGAGCGCGAACGTTACAGTATTTGATGTTATAGAAATAACACTTTCACGGGGGAATCTTTAAGGGTACTAGTCAGCTTTTAGGTGACTGGGGCCAGGGCCTTCAGGAAGGTGAATTGCAAAAAGTATGCTGTTTTCCTGTATTGTAGTTTAACATTTTCTAATATATATATATATTTTTTTAATTTTTTTTAAGAGGGGAATTTTTCACAGGAAAAGGGTGGAATATATACCATGCCAGAGTAACTGTAATGGCCATGATCAGACTAGTGAACTATAGAATATAAATATGCCTACCTACTGACCCTAGAGCTTGCAATAGGAAACACACCTATTTTTTTGTTTGGCCTAAATAAAGTAAATTTGTTAAAATCATGTTTGTTAATGTGTTTGTTAGTGTGTCGAAAATTCCAGAAAATCTGGGCTCATAAATTTTCAGCTGGGCAACCAAAATCCAGAAGATGGTTGCCCGTTTGGGCAACCAAGCTTTAAAAGTTAGTTTCCATCCCTGACATAGGTTTAAGTGGTTCAGTATTGTAAGTAATTATCCAAGTAAAAAAAAAATTAAAAAAATAAAAACAAGGCAATATGTATTACCTTGATTTGTCCAATGGTTTATGTTTAATATATGTAACGTATTCAAAAATCTCACAGGCGGAATAAATACTTAATTTCTTTGAATGCCGCACTTGGTTTTTAATAGGCTAGTCTATCTTATATAATTGGAGTGAAGATGCAAAATGTTGTGAATACTTGTTGTTGTTGTTGTTTTTTGATGGATGCAAAGTTTTTCTTGTTGTCTGTTGTATATATCATCGTGAGTATATTGTAATCATTTTGAGACTCTGAGTTTTGTTCTTTGTTGTTTTATGTGGTAAAATGATTGCTCTAGAAGTTTGATTATTATTGTGTGTTTATATTTTAGCAGACAATTAAGCAGTACTGTGTATATATAACGGTTGTCGGAAAACTATCTTGGTTGAAAGTGAACAAACGGTTTGATAATGTCTTTATTATGTCTTAGTGTTTTAAAGGGACAGCTTCCATAATTTTAGGTCAATGCTCAAAAAGTTCATGTATACATTTATTATGATACAAAGTGGCTGGTGGGCAGCCAGACAGTTTAAACCCTGATAAGTTGGTTAAACACAATATTGGCATATTTATGGACTGTGTCCCTTTACTATTTTAATCCCGTTTGCAACGATTGATTACATAGGTTTAAGTGGTTCAGTATTGCAAGTAATTATCCAATTAAAAACAACAAAAAAAACAACAACAACAAGACAATATGTATTACCTTGATTTGTCCAATGGTTTATATTTAATATATGTAACGTCTTCAAAAATCTCACAGGCGGAATAAATACTTAATTTTTTTGAATGCCGCACTTCCTTTTTAATAGGCTAGTCTATCTTATATAATTGGAGTGCAGATGTAAAATATTGTGAATACTTGTTGTCGTTGTTGTTGTTTTTTGATGGATGCAAAGTTTTTCTTGTCTGTTGTATATATCATCATGAGTATATTGTAATCATTTTGAGACTCTGAAATTGTTTTTTGTTGTTTTATGTGGTAAAATGTGTTAGAAGTAACAGTATAAAGTTTAAATTGTATAATGAATACTCAGCCAAGGTACATGGAACGCACCACTACATTTCGTAGTTGTCCACGTCTTTGTTATGCATTTTTTTTTCAGTGTATGGATTTAATCTATGAAATTTTCCGAAGTCCAATGGATAACTCCCTTTTTTTTTTTATGTAAAAATACCTTACTTTTTTATCTCTTTAAATGCTCTTTCTTATTTCTTTTGACACTTCAGTGGGAACAGACCATAGGGAACAAAGTTTTAATATACTCTATATTATGATTATGTTGATTCTATTTTTTATATTAAACTATTTGCACAAGGTTCAGTGTAGTCTGACCAACCGCCAGTATGTGTCAAAGCACAGTCTTCTGAATTATGTCTGAAAAGGTATCATACATGTGATATCTCCCGCCGGGAGCTAATTTCTCCCGGAATTTCATGGGATATCCCGGCCTCCCGCCGGGAGCTCCATTTCTCCCGGTATTTTCCGCCGAGTTACAAAATTTCACTATTTGCGAATCCTTTTGGGTAATTGCTATGATTTATTGGATCAAGACCGAGTTTTCCGAATGATCTAGAATAAACACTTGCCGTCTTATCTATATCTGTGAAAACATTGCCCCTGGGCGGGTAATTAAAAGGATTAGCATGTCAGGTTATTGGTTAATTGTGTGAAAATAATGATTGGATTGTTTGTTTATGACACGTGGCGGCGATGTCCATGGGAGGTTGATTATGATAGGATTAAGGAATACACCGACTGTAAGTGGGGTGGTAATTAGCGAATTCGGCATCGATTGATATTTGGTATATAATATTGATGAGTGCCAAGTTTAATAATGTGAACAATTGTGTAGACTTTCAACCGACAAAGGTGATGCTGCCAGCAGCCAAGTCTTGTTGTAATTAGTGGTTAAAAAGTGGACAGAGTCTCAAGATATATACCCTAGCAGATTTAAATGATGTTATTTTATGGTATATGTTTATGAAAGCAGATTAATGATCATCATTAACTAAAAGGTGATGCTGGCAGCAGCCAAGTCTTGTTGTAATTAGTGGTTAAAAAGTGGACAGAGTCTATATAAAGTGTTTAATTACATGCTATACTTGATTATATGCTATGCTAACATGAAATAAACAGTATTCAACTATTGTATGTATAAAATATCATGTTTTTATGCTGATTTACCCCCTTTATTAAGGTTTATATCAGAAAAAAAATATACCGGTACGCGTTAAAAATTTGAGTATAAAAACCTCCCTGAATTTTGTCAAATCTCCCTGAAAAAAAAGTCAAATCTCCCTGGTAACCCTCCTGAAAATATCACATGTATGAGGTATCATTTATTTCAGTGAATGTCCAAGGCCTTGGTGATAGAAACAAACGTAAAGACGTCTTCCATTTTTTAAAACAAAAGTCATTTTCTGTATATTTTCTTCAAGATACACATTTTGTACTTAAAGACGAAAACTATATACATGTAGAGTGGGGATACGAATGTTTTTTTAATAATTTTAATAGTCAGTCTACAGGGGTTGCAATTTTATTTAATAACAATTTTGAATACAAAGTACATAAAAGAGTAGGGGACTCAGATGGTAACAAACTTATTCTAGATGTTACAATTAATGGGAAAAGGATGACCTTAATAAATATTTATGGTCCAAATAAAGATAAACCAGATTTTTATGCAAACATAAAGCAAGATATTGATAGATATGGAAACAAAACTATTCTGGGGGGAGATTTTAATCTGGTTTTAAACCCTGAAATTGATACTTTTAACTATATAAATATAAATAACCCTAATGCTAGGGAAAATGTTAAAAATCTGATTGATGAATGTAACTTAGTAGACTGCTGGAGATAACTAAATTTCGATAAAAAGGGTTTCACATGGAGACGCCCAAATACTAATAAAATGGCAAGATTAGACTTCTTTTTAATATCAAAACATTTATTTACTGACATCGAAGACAGCATAATTTTACCCGGGTACAGAACAGACCATTCAATAATAACTATATCTTTCACTTTTGGAAAATTTGAAAGAGGAAGATCATACTGGAAATTCAATAACTCCCTTCTGAAAGACAAAAAATTTATAGATGAAATTAAAACAGTAATTGACAATACAATTGAATGTTGTTTAACGGCTCATCAACACAGTACAGGTTATTTAGAGCCGCCCCAGAGAGAGGGGAAGGATACATAGGAATCCGGGAACCTGCCCTACTCTTATTATCGAATAGATTCCTATGGTTCTTTAACGTGCTCGGTTGATAGACCGATACACGGGACCGCCTGGTTTACGTCCCCATCCGACGGACGAGGCTAAGGAAAAGTGTCTTGCCCAAGAACACACCAACGGAACTCAGTGGCACCACGGAGGATTGAACCCAGGGCCTCCGGTCACAAATCCGCCGCGCTACCGACTGCGCCACGCCAGCCCTCACAAAACTTCGATATGGAACACAAAATCAAAACTTAAATCTACAAATCAAAGACATTCCTTGTAAAGATTTGTTGTTAGATATTGATGATAAACTTTTTTTTGAAACTTTATTGATGGAGATTCGTGGGAAAACAATATCATATTCATCTTTTATTAAACAAGAGGTCAATGACCTTGAAGCTCTACTGATTGATTTTGATTTCAGGAAGTAGTCGCTACAAACTGGTTTTTTGAAAATCTATTTTTAGCCGTGGTGGCCATCTTGAATTTCCGGCCGACCTGAAATTTTGCTAGGATCAATTAGACATCAAGAGCAACATTCCTGTGAAGTTTCATGAAAATCCGTCAAGTAGTTTCAGAGGAGTAGTCGCTACAAGTTTTCATTATATAACTCTATGTAAACAAAGATGGCCACTGACAGCCATGTTTAACATTGAATCAAAATAATGTTCGACTCGGATAACCATCATGTCATGCTGATCATTTTAGAAAAAGTCCCATATCAATATCTCTTATAGTTTTCAAGAAGTAGTCGCTACAAACTTATTTTTTAAAAATCTATTTTTAGCCATGGTGGCCATCTTGAATTTCCGGCCGACCTGAAATTTTGCTAGTATCAATAAGACATCAAGAGCAACATTCGTGTGAAGTTTCATGAAAATCCGTCAAGTAGTTTCAGAGGAGTAGTCGCTACAAGTTATCATTATATAACTCTTATGTAAACATACATGGCCACTGGCAGCCATGTTTAACGTCGAATCAAAATAATGTTCGACTTCAATAACCATCATGTCATGCTGATCATTTTAGAAAAAGTCCCATATCAATATCACTTATAGTTTTCAAGAAGTAGTCGATACAAACTTGTATTTTGAAAATCTATTTTTAGCCATGGCGGCCATCTTGAATTTCCGGCCGACCTGAAATTTTGCAAGGATCAATTAGACATCAAGAGCAACATTCGTGTGAAGTTTAATGAAAATCCGTCAAGTATTTTCAGAGGAGTAGTCGCTACAAGTTATCATTATATAACTCTATGTAAACAAAGATGGCCACTGACAGCCACGTTTAACGTCCAATCAAAATAATGTTCGACTCGGATAACCATCATGTCATGCTGATAATTTTAGAAAAAGTCCCATATCAATATCTCTTATAGTTTTCAAGAAGTAGTCGCTACAAACTTATTTTTTAAAAATCTATTTTTAGCCGTGGCGGCCATCTTGAATTTCCGGCCAACCTGAAATTTTGCTAGGATCAATTAGACATCAAGAGCAACATTCCTGTGAAGTTTCATGAAAATCCGTCAAGTAGTTTCAGAGGAGTAGTCGCTACAAGTTTTCATTATATAACTCTATGTAAACAAAGATGGCCGCTGGCAGCCATGTTTAACGTCGAATCAAAACGATTTTCGACAAGGACCAACATCATGTCATGCTGATCATTTTAGAAAAAATCTCATAGCAATATCCCTTAGAGTTTTCAAGAAGTAGTCGCTACAAACTTGTTTTTTAAAAACCTATTTTTAGATTTGGCGGCCATCTTGGATTTCACATCTACATGAATTTTTGCTAGGATCAACTAGACTTCATGGGCAACATTTCTGTAAAGTTTCATGAAAATCTATTCAGTAGTTTCAGAGGAGTAGTCGCTACAAAAAAAAAGTTAACGGACGGACGGACGGACAGACAGACAGACAGACAGACGGACGACGGACGCCGCACCACGGCATAAGCTCTGCTGATCTCTGATCAGTAGAGCTAAAAACAAGAAGATAAAACAGAAGCAACTCTATTAAAAGATATAGGGATGTTAGAAGCGCAATTAGATATTGATTTAATTCTTTTAGAAAGTAAAAGAAAAAGTCTTGTTTGAACTTAGACAAAAAAAATTAGATGGAATAAAAATAAGATCTAAAGCAAAATGGTTAGATGAAGGGGAGAAAATCACAAAATATTTTTGCAACTTAGAAAACAGGAACTTTATAAGTAAATGTATACCCTCTCTCATTTCTACTGAAGGCAAAGTCCTAAAAGATCAACATGCTATTTTAAAAGAAACTAGGAATTTTTATCAATCATTTTATACACATAGACCAGTAAAACATGTAAATTTAAATGAACTGTTTAAAGATAGTCATATACCAAAATTTACTAGAGAGCTATAAAATACACTAGAAGGCCCAATAGAATTATCAGAATTATTATTTTGTTTAAACAAGAGGTCAATGACCTTGAAGCTCTACTGATTGATTTTGATTTCAGGAAGTAGTCGCTACAGACTTGTTTTTTGAAAATCTATTTTTAACCGTGGTGGCCATCTTGAATTTCCGGCCGACCTGAACTTTTGCTAGGATCAATTAGACATTAAGGGCAACATTCCTGTGAAGTTTCATGAAAATCCATCAAGTAGTTTCAGAGGAGTAGTCGCTACAAGTTTTCATTATATAACTCTATGAAAACAAAGATGGCCGCTGGCAGCCATGTTTAACGTCAAATCAAAACAATTTTCGACAAGGACCAACATCATGCCATACTGATCATTTTAGAAAAAGTCCCATATCAATATCTCTTATAGTTTTGAAGAAGTAGTCGCTACAAACTTATTTATTTTAAATCTATTTTTAGCTGTGGCGGCCATCTTGAATTTCCGGCCGACCTGAAATTTTTCTAGGATCAACTAGACATCAAGAGCAACATTCCTGTGAAGTTTCATGAACATCCGTCAAGTAGTTTCAGAGGAGTAGTCGCTACAAGTTTTTACTATATAACTCTATGTAAACAAAGATGGCCACTGACAGCCATGTTTAACATTGAATCAAAATAATGTTCGACTCGGATAACCATCATGTCATGCTGATCATTTTAGAAAAAGTCCCATATCAATATCTCTTATAGTTTTCAAGAAGTAGTCGCTACAAACTTATTTTTTAAAAATCTATTTTTAGCCATAGTGGCCATCTTGAATTTCCGGCCGACCTGAAATTTTGCTAGGATCAATTAGACATCAAGAGCAACATTCGTGTGAAGTTTCATGAAAATCCGTCAAGTAGTTTCAGAGGAGTAGTCGCTACAAGTTTTTACTATATAACTCTATGTAAACAAAGATGGCCGCTGGCAGCCATGTTTAACGTTGAATCAAAACGATTTTTGACAAGGATCAACATCATGTCATGCTGATCATTTTAGAAAAAGTCCCATATCAATATCACTTATAGTTTTCAAGAAGTAGTCTCTACAAACTTGTATTTTAAAACTCTATTTTTAGCTTTGGCGGCCATCTTGGATTTCACATCAACATGAATTTTTGCTAGGATCAACTAGACGTTATGGGCAACATTTCTGTAAAGTTTCATGAATATCCATCCAGTAGTTTCAGAGGAGTTGTCGCTACAAATAAAAGTTTACGGACAGACAGACAGACGGACGGACGGACGCCGCACCACGGCATAAGCTCTGCTGATCTCTGATCAGTCGAGCTAAAAACGCACAAAATCTCAAGAGCCCAGGCTCTAGTGATTATACCATGGAGTTTTACAATTTTTTCTGGAAAGATATAGGAATTTTCCTCTTGAGATCTATTAACCATGGTTAATTATTAAAAGGAGAACTTTCAATCACGCAAAAAGAAGGCATTATAACATGCATTCCAAAAACAAACAAAGATAAACAATACTTAAACAAGAGGTCAATGACCTTGAAGCTCTACTGATAGATTTTGATAGCTAGGTGATCAGCATTCCTGTGAAGTTTCATAAAAAAATGTCAAGCAGTTTCAGAGGAGTAGTCGCTACAAGTTGAAGTTTTTACTATATAACTCTAGGTAAACAAAGATGGCCACTGGCAGCCATGTTTAATGTCGAATCAAAGTAATTTTCGACAAGGATCAACATCTTGTCATTCTGATCATTTCTGAAAAAGTCCCATATCAATATCACTTACAGTTTTCAAAAAGTAGTCGCTACAAACTTTTTTTAAAAAAATCTGTTTTTAGCGATGGCGGCCATCTTGAATTTCCGGCCGACCTAAAAAAATTCTGGGATCAATTAGACATCAAGAGCAACATTCCTGTGAAGTTTCATAAAAATGTGTCCAGTAGTTTCAGAGAAGTAGTCGCTACAAGTTGTTACTATATAAATCTATGTAAACAAAGATGGCCGCTAGCAGCCATGTTTAAAGTTGCATCGAAATAAATTTCGACAAGGATCAACATCATGTCATGCTGATCATTTTAGAAAATTTCCCATATCAATATCACTTACATTCAAGAAGTAGTCGCTACAAATGTATTTATTTTAAATCTATTTTTAGCCGTGGTGGCCATTTTGAATTTCCGGCCAGCCTGAAATTTTGCTAGGATCAACTAGACATCAAGAGAAACATTCCTGTGAAGTTTCATGAACATCCGTCAAGTAGTTTCAGAGGAGTAGTCGCTACAAGTTTTTACTATATAACTCTATGTAAGCAAAGATGGCCGCTGGCAGCCATGTTAAACGTCGAATCAAAACGATTTTTGACAACGACCAACATCATGTCATGCTGATCATTTTAGAAAAAGTCCCATATCAATATCACTTCTAGTTTTCAAGAAGTAGTCGCTACAAACTTATTTTTTAACAAGAGGTCAATGACCTTGAAGCTCTACTGATTGATTTTGATTTTAGGAAGTAGTCGCTACAGACTTGTTTTTTGAAAATCTATTTTTAACCGTGGCGGCCATCTTGAATTTCCGGCCGACCTGAAATTTTGCTAAGATCAATAAGACATTAAGAGCAACATTCCTGTGAAGTTTCATGAAAATCCGTCAGGTAGTTTCAAAGAAGTAGTCGCTACAAGTTTTCATTATATAACTCTATGTAAACAAAGCAGCCGTGTTTAAGGTCAAATCAAAACGATTTTCGACAAGGACCAACATCATGTCATACTGATCATTTTAGAAAAAGTCCCATATCAATATCTCTTATTGTTTTGAAGAAGTAGTCACTACAAACTTATTTATTTTAAATCTATTTTTAGCTGTGGCGGCCATCTTGAATTTCCGGCCAACCTGAAATTTTTCTAGGATCATCTAGACATCAAGAGCAACATTCCTGTGAAGTTTCATGAACATCCGTCAAGTAGTTTCAGAGGAGTAGTCGCTACAAGTTTTTACTATATAACTCTATGTAACCAAAGATGGCCACTGGCAGCCATGTTTAACGTGGAATCAAAATAATTTTCCACAAGGATCTACATCATGTCATGCTGATCATTTTAGAAAAAGTCCCATATCAATATCACTTATAGTTTTCAAGAAGTAGTCGCTACAAACTTATTTTTTAAAAATCTATTTTTAGCTATGACGGCCATCTTGAATTTCCGGCCGACCTGAAATTTTGATAGGATCAATAAGACATCAAGAGCAACATTCCTGTAAAGTTTCATGACAATCCGCCAAGTAGTTTCAGAGGAGTAGTCGCTACAAGTTTTTACTATATAACTCTATGTAAACAAAGATGGCCGCTGGCAGCCATGTTTAACGTTGAATCAAAACGATTTTTGACTAGGATCAACATCATGTAATGCTGATCATTTTAGAAGAAGTCCCATATCAATATCACTTATAGTTTTCAAGAAGTAGTCGCTACAAACTTATTTTTTAAAAATCTATTTTTAGCTGTGACGGCCATCTTGAATTTCCGGCCGACCTGAAATTTTTCTAGGATCAATTAGATATCAAGAGCAACATTCCTGTAAAGTTTCATGACAATCCGTTAAGTAGTTTCAGAGAAGTAGTCGCTACAAGTTTTTACTATATAACTCTATGTAAACAAAGATGGCCGCTGGCAGCCATGTTTAACGTTGAATCAAAACGATTTTTGACTAGGATCAACATCATGTCATGCTGATCATTTTAGAAAAAGTCCCATATCAATATCACTTATAGTTTTCAAGAAGAAGTCGCTACAAACTTGTATTTTAAAACTCTATTTTTAGCTTTGGCGGCCATCTTGGATTTCACATCAACATGAATTTTTGCTAGGATCAACTAGACTTTATGGGCAACATTTCTGTAAAGTTTCATGAATATCCATCCAGTAGTTTCAGCTGTGAAGTCGCTACAAATAAAAGTTTACGGACAGACGGACAGAGGGCCAGACGGACGGACGGACGGACGGACGACGGACGCCGCACCACGGCATAAGCTCTGCTGATCTCTGATCAGTAGAGCTAAAAATCTATTTTTAGCTGTGGTGGCCATCTTGAATTTCTGGCCGATCTGAAATTTTGCTAGGATCAATTACACATCAAGAGCAACATTCCTGTAAAGTTGCATGAAAATCGGCCAAGTAGTTTCAGAGGAGTAGTCGCTACAAGTTTTTACTATATAATTCTATGTAAACAAAGATGGCCGCTGGCAGCCATGTTTAACGTCGAATCAAAACGATTTTTGACAACAACCAACATCATGTCATGCTGATCATTTTAGAAAAAGTCCCATATCAATATCACTTATAGTTTTCAAGAAGTAGTCGCTACAAACTTGTATTTTAAAAATCTATTTTTAGCTTTGGCAGCCATCTTGGATTTCACATCAACATGAATTTTTGCTAGGATCAACAAGACTTCATGGGCAACATTTCTGTAAAGTGTCATGAATATCCATCCAGTAGTTTCAGAGGAGTAGTCGCTACAAATAAAAGTTTACGGACAGACGGACCTACGGACGGACAGACGGATGACGGACGCCGCACCACGGCATAAGCTCTGCTGATCTCTGATCAGAAGAGCTAAAAATTGGAGACCAATTTCTTTATTAAATTGCTCATATAAATTAGCGTCAGTATGCATTGCGCAGCGTTTAACAAAAGTTTTACCTCTACTTATAAACGATGATCAGACTGGTTTTTTGGCAGGGCGATATATAAAAATAAACGCTATTAAAAATAATCAATTGGAAAAAACTGAAAAGCCCTGGTTGGCATATAAAACCCTTTTACACTAATCAGATCCATTTTCGCTAAATGTTACTCTGCGCTTTTAGTAAATACCAACGGTAAATATATTGTTGCACTACGTTTCCCACTGTTCCCATTGAGAAATGAAGAGTCCGTGACATACATCTCCATAGAAACATCTTGTCCTTTTTTTTTATATACCACAACTTTTTTTCCAAGAATATAATAGGAAAACTCAGTGGAGATATTACATAGGTCTGGTATAAAGTCACATGAATGTCTCATTACAGTTCTAATATTTGTGAGTGTCTATGTAACATAACTTTTTTTCAATATAAATATATATAAATCATCCACTGGGTTTTTTGAAAAGAAAAAGTTTGTTTGCGATTTTAGAATGAATGCAAAAAATAATAAATAAGTAATGTTTATCATTTGAAGATTGTGAAATTAAATGTCTTCCAATTTTTAAAGGGATACATGCCAATCATGACATATTATCCACTGAAGATATTTTGAAATATATACATATTGCAATGCCTCCTTTTAACAAATTTGGCCAATATTCATGTTTGCACTCATTCTGAAATCGTAAAGAAAGAAAAAACCTCCCCATTTGTTTATGTCTATATTAAGATATGCTTTAGTCTAGCTTCTGTAAATATTTGTTGTATTATATTTAAATACATATTTGACGCATATTTTATCATATAACTGTACGCTTTGCTGAGGGGTGGCACACCCCGACCCTCACAAACCTATGACGGGGTGAATAAATAGATCAACATTAATTTGGTGATTGAAATTAAAAACATAAATAAAAAAAAATAAACCTCTGGCTCTTGCAGTTTCAGAGAAGGAAGATTTTTTAAGTTTTTCCCTATACATGTCTATGTAAAACATGTGACCCTTGGGGCGGGGCCAAATGTGACCCGAGGGTCACCATTTGAACAAACTTGGTAAAGGACCGAAAGCTTATAGTAAATGCAAAATATCAAACCTCTGGCTGTTGTAGTTTCCGAAAAGAAGATTTTTAAAAAAAAAATCCTATATAAGTCTATGTAAAACTGTGACCCCCGGGGTGGGACAATTATGGGCTACTTTCTGTTTTGAATAACAGAGTTACAAAGTCATTATTTTAGCTAAAAGGGTATAAATCTTTGTATGAGAAAGGTTAATTGTTACCATTTTGATAAGAGTTAGATGTCTTGTTTACGCGCTGTTTTGCATTGTTGTTATTGAAAAATGCAACTTTTTTTCGGCGAGTTCTTGTTGGGTTTCTAATTTTCCTCCAGTATAGGCACACCAAGTGAGTTGCAGTTAAACGTCGCCATGTAAAATATGCCTTGTGTAATATAAAGCGCAAAGGTCATAACACAGTCTATAGATTTTAGCTCTTCTCTAAACACCGAGAACCGTCAAGGATTTTCCAGAAAAAGATGGCCGCGACCTCGGACTTTTTCTTTTCGCACTTTTGCCAATACCAGCTGTCAGTTTACATGGGTCAAAATGACTTTCGCCAAAATGGCGAAAGCACTTGACAAAAGTTTTGCCATTTGCAATTTGGTTTCGCCTATGGCAAGTGGCGAAGACAAATGAAGAGCCCAGCATATATAAGTTTATGTAAAACTGTGACCCCGATGCAGGGCAAAAGTTTAGGCAAGGGTCATGATTTTAACAATCTTGGTAGAAGACCATAAGTTAGTGCTACATGCAATATATGAGAGCTCTACATCTTGTGGTTTCAGAGAAGAAGGTTTTTTCAAGTTTTTCCTTATACAATTCTATGTAAAACATGAATCTCTATATATCAACTTTAGACCCCCAGGGTACAGCCATTTTTGACCATTGGGACTTCATTTGTACAAAATTGACAGTCTAGTCAAATAAAGAAAGACCCCCTGCAGAAATAAATCCAAGCATTTTTTCATTCCTAAGAATTCTTTAGAATTCCAAGGAAGTTCGATGTTTTCTCTCTTGGAAAGACATTGGATTTCCTTGGAATGAAAACTCCTAGAAATTCCATGGAATTCTCAAGATTTTTTTTTGGAGAAAGTTTGGAAAACATTGGATTTTTAATCCATCAAAATCCAATGCTTTTTCTCTGTGCATAAACATTGGATTTCTTTGGACTTCTCCTCTCTGTCCATCAGCATACTTTGGAAAAGCTTGGACTTGAATTCTTGACCAGAAAAAAAAGTCCAGTGTTTTCCAGTCTTTTCACAATTGGAAAAATATTGGTATACATTGGACTTATTTACTACTTCTACTGCTGCTACAACTACTACTACCATTACTACTACTACTACTACTACTACAACAGCAACTGCTGCTGCTCTATTACTACTACTTTTACTACTACTGCTGTTGTTGTTGCTGCTACTGCTGTTACTAATACATGTACTACTTCTACTACTACTGCTGTTACTACTACTACTACTACTACTGCTGCTACTACTACTGTTGCTGTTACTAATACATGCACTACTTGTACTACTACTGCTGTTATTATTTCTACTACTACTGCTGTTATTATTACTAATACTAATACTAATGCTGCTGCTGCTGCTCTACTACTACTACTACTTTTACTACAACTACTGCTGCTGTTATTACTACTACTCCTGCTGCTGCTGCTGCTCCACTACTACTGCTGTTTTTGCTGCTGCTACTGCTGTTACTACTACATGCACTACTGCTACTACTACTGATGTTCCTACTACTACTCCTGCTGCTGTTACTACTCTGCTGCTGTTACTACTACTACTGCTTCTGCTCTACTACAACTACTTCTAAGATTACTGCTGCTGTTGCTGCTGCCACCGCTGTTAATACTAATTGCACTACTTCTACTACTACTGATGTTACTACTACTACTGCTGCTGTTACTACTCCTTCTACTACTACTACTGATGTTACTACTTCTACTTCTGCTGCTGCTCTACTACTTCTACTACTACTGCTGTTACTACTATTACTGCTGCTGCTACTGCATCAGCAGCAGTGACAGCAACAACCATTAATAAAAAAGAATAAAAAGAATAAAAAGAAAAAAGAAATTATAATAAAATTAACATTGAACATTGATAATAATAAAATATATAATTGATCACTATTTTCTTTGATTTGGCTACACAGTCACATGATGTTCAGACACATGTATAATAAACACAATTTAATGTACATGTATCAGATAAGGATCATTTCTAAAATGCTGAAAACACAGAAAGGTCTTAATGCAGCCCTTTGTATTGGCAAGTCAGGATAAATTCCTCAGAGAATCATTGCCAGATGTGAGGTGATAAGAGGATTATGTCCATCTATTGGCCATACATTAGTGGTACATTTACATAATAAACTCTGAATAAACCTTAGTGTAACCCCTGATTTCCTGAGAGTTGATTGGTTAAACAAAATACTGGCTGGACAGTTTGAAAATGTGTAACATGTTGGGCACAGGAAACACCTATTTGTTGAATATCTTATTTAATAAAGTACTAAATTTTGAAATCATTTTTATTGAAACTCTTGGTTTTGCTGGATACAAGTGTGGCTAGTCTCATATTTATATTTTACTGGAGGATTAAGACAGAAGAATGATGTTTACAGGTACGTACTAATCTACTTCAAATTATCAATATGGCATACAATTAATGTTCATCATAGGGGTGAAATGTATCAGATTGCCAGTGAATTAATTTTATATTGATTAGAATGCTTAGACTAATTGTTTATTATATTTTGGACATGTTGACTCTTTTAAAAGCTGCTGAAGCTGAAGCAGATGTCATTATCTTCCTATAATCATTTTGCCTAATTCCACTGTGGACACGAGTGAAGAAGAGATTTATCCAAACCTCTTTAAAACAGATGATATAAACATGACTTGTATATGTTTGCACATGACAGTGATTTAAAAAACAATGTTGTTTAAATTAATTTTGTTAAAACAGAGACATAATAAACTCTGGTTAAAACTACTGTTTTAGAACTGAAAGAGACTGCTTTCGTTAGGGGCCATGACAGGCTGGTACCAGACAAACCAGGAGATGAGGTCTTGGATGAAACATGTTCCATATTTAGCATGCAAAAGTAAGTTTCCCATGTATCTTTGGTTAGACTAATAGTATATACATTTCGAAATTGCAGTTGACACAATACTAACTAGTTTACTGTTCCAAATTGAAATCAATAATAAGAGCGACTAGTCTTATTTGATGATTCGGCTCTCCTATTTAAGAAATCTGTTGAAAAAGTAGATTGGGTACATTACACATTTAGGATAGAATTGTAGCACTTGGCTAATTGTCATATTTTATCCACCTTTAAATTCTAGATCTGCCTTTTATTCTTAGTCTTAAAGTAAATGGTAAATAGGAATATGCAAATGATGATCTCTATATTTTCTTTCAGAATATGTCAGACCTTAGCATGGACCAAGAAACACAGGATGAACACATTACAGGGAACCAAGATTTAGGATTCTTTCATATGGTTATATATACCCTTTAAGTACATTATTTTGTAGTGTTTTTTTAATTGTTTTTCATTTTAATGATTTTAAATGAGATATATGTTTCAAAAAATATTTCAGTTCTCATTCATTCTGAAAGAACATTCTGATTAATTTTAAATATATTTTTTTCTAAAAGAATAATTTAGTTTAAACACAAATTATCAAGAAAACTTTGTATAATCCAGTGTCAAATATGTTGCTGTGAATTTATTTTATTAAAAAATATGAATATTTTATTATCATTGTCATGTGACCAGCAATACAAGTCCAAAGAAATCATATTGTTTCTGCTTTACATTTTTGTAGTGAACTTGGAATTCCTAAGAAATCCTAGCAATTCCAATACTTTTCTGTTTGGAAATTCCTATGAATTCCAGTGTTTTTCTGTTTTGAAATTCATAGGAATTTCAATGTTTTTCTGTTTTGAAATTCATAAGAATTCCAATGTTTTTTTCTTTAGATTTTCTAGGAATTCTTAGGAAATCGCAGCCAATACCACTAAGGAAATCCAATGTTTTTCCACTTCAGAATTCCTAGGAAATCCTAGCAATTTCCAATGCTTTCTGCTTTGAAATTCCTACAAATTCCAATGTTTTTCCACCTGAGATTTAATAGGAATTCCTAGGAAAGCGCAACCAATACCGCCAATGTAATCCAACAAAATCCAATCCCGTAATCCTATGATTTTCATGGAATTTCTAGGAATACTTAGGAAAACAATTCTAGGGATTCTAAGTAATTTCATGAAAATCTTAGGATTTTCAATCCAATTTTCGCAAGGGACTGTCGAAATCTGTTCAGTGATTCTTGAAAAGAATTCTTAATTTGTACGGTTTCGACCATTTATAGAAAGGGTGGCCATCTTGGATGAGGTGATGACCTCATTTTAACAAATTTGAAAGCCAATGATCTAAGGATCATCCATGGGAAGTTTGGTCATAATTGCCCAAGCAGTTTCTGAGAAGTTGTTTAAGACGGAAGTTAATGATGGACAAAGAGTGATCCCAATAACCTTGCTCTAAGAGAATAGTTAGGGTATCCACCACTCCTGGTCATTATACAACCACAGAATTTGCATTCAACCCTATTTACAGCATAATTGTTTTTATTAAAATATACATAACTTTAAATATTTATAAATTAATCACTTACCGCTCGGTTTAGCTAAAACATGAATATCAACCAACACATCCTGCCAGCATTCTTGTGCATTTGCATTGATAACAACAAGCAAGTGACCATCTGGAAACATCCATTTGGTCTGGTCAACATCTGTAGTGTCATCCTTTTGTTTATCTAGACATGTTCCACCAATTGCTTCTTCTAAATCTGCATGCATGCCAACTTTGGAAAGCAATACATCATTTTGTCTTCCAACAGTATCTAAAACTTCATCTATGGTTGTGCTGCCATCTTTACTATCAAGAAGCTGAAGATGAATCTCCTCACTTTGCATTCTTCTTTCAAAATCTCGCACTGCATCTTCAGCCTTCTGTATTTGTGTTGAAACTCCTTTCAGAACAAACCCTTGTTTGTTAGCTCTTTCTGTGGGCACTATTTTAACTGAAAACTCTTTTTCTAATATTTCAATTTTTCCTTTCCTATTCATGTAGTTGAATGTGTCATTGCATATTTGCACAGATCTACTGAATTCATTTTCTTTTGTCGTGTTTTCACTGTATTCTTCATTACTGTGAACTAAGATACCATCTGCTTTTCCTTTCTTTGATTCTCTTTCTGCTTTAGAAATGTTCTCATTACTGCTACACTCTAAAATGTTTGACTTCGTTCGAGTTGGATTCATTTTCTTGCAAAGCTCATCCCCTGCCATTTTCACAACGCTTTCAGTACCAGTTAGCTTAACCACACTAAAGCTTTCATTAATACGCGCACAAAGTCTTCCATGGTAACTTTCACACAGTCTTTCCAGATAATGTTGTAGTTCTGGAATTGTCACCTCATTTTGATTGCCAGGTATATTTATTTCTTTACTAGACAATACAGTTTGTAATGAAGACACCACTCTATCTGCCATTGGTTGATCTGTGGCACAAATACTGACTTTCTTGGCTTCATCATTGACGTACCAGTAAAAGCTTCTCTCTGGAGTTGCAGATGATTTTAGAGACGCATTTTGTAAGAATTTCTGAAAAATTTCAGAAATGTTCTCAAATTCTTCACTACCTTTTACTTGCTTGAAACTAACTACAGCATACCCATATCCATTGTTAATTTCACGCTTTATAAGATCTTGTGCCCATTCAACATCTACAGTACTCCCTTTTAGGATGCAGACAAACTGATTGTCTACAATACAATCTTCACACTCCACCAGAAGCATTTGTTTTTCATTGTTTATTCTTTCGACTATCTGGTGCTTTTGGAATATTTCTTTAAAAACAAGCTCAAATGGTAACTTTGACAGTTTGTGCCCCAACAACTTCTTGACCGCACTTTCTTTCAAACTGTCAACTGCAATCCTCGATTCATTGTGACACACATAAAACACCATTTCAGAATCATTGGCACATTCTACATAAAGTTCATGCCTTTTACACAGATCAGTGCCTTGCAGTAATTTCACTACTTCAGATTTGTTGACTCCATCAGATGGAAAACTATTGACAAACAACTGGTCAGTATTTTCAAGTATTCTTTGTGTAACCATTTTAATAGACTCCTTTTCTGAGGGTTTTTTCTCACACTTCCCAAAGTTCATAATCAAAACACTATTCAATGTATCTAATTCTATGTCTTCTTCCATTTGCTCTACTTGCAAGTTAAACATGCTTGGATTGTTTAGAACATATTGCCACTTCATGTATGTCTCAATATTTTCCTTAAAGTCTATAAGTATTTCACATTCAGATTTTTCTTCTCCTGCAATCTCATATTTGAGGGTAACTTTTGAAACACGTCTCTCTGTGGTATCATCTAAGTGGTAAAAAAAATACATATACTCAAACCTGGTTAGTTGTCGGGGCCGTTATATATTCTCCATATCATATATAAAGACATACAAAAGAGAAACGCCTGGTGGCGTTAAAGTCGGGTTTTCCAAAGTGTGAAAGATGAGTGGCTGTGTGTTTGGTGAAACTATTTAATAGAGCTTTCCTACATAGGCAAACTTGCCACATATGAAACTCATATGAAAGGATATTCATATGAAATTCATATGAAAATCATATGAGAATCATATGAAAATTGTTTCATATGATTCTCATATGAAACATTTCATATGAAAATCATATGAAAGGTATCATATGACAATCATATGGAACAATTATCATATGAATATCATATTCAATTTAGTTCATATGATAATCATATGATTCTCATATGAGAATCATATGAAATGTTAAGCAATAATATTTGTAAATTATGACATTATTATGGTCGTGTAAAGTGTCACACAGTAGTCTTGATTCCTTAAATATCGCGATATGTCATTAGTTTTTCACATATAAGTTCAAGGGGCGTAGCGTGGCATACTCCCTTACTCCCGGGAGTAACATGGGAAAAAAAAAATCATAACAAAATCTCCCTTTTGGAGTATGTTGAAAACAGGCTACGCTCCTAATAACAGGTTGCACAATTATTAATTATTAGACTATGTCTTAACTATTTGTTTTGCATAGTATCTACTAACTGTTGATTGTATTGTATATTTAAACATATGGAAGAATAACAAAGAAAAAAATAATTGGTGGCGGGTGGGAGAGGGTGGAGTGGATTGATCAAATTGTGTGTGGGAGTGGGGGAGTGGAGGTATCCCAGGGTGGTATTCAGGATATCCGACTGGGGTGGGAGAGGGGATGTCTCCCAGGGTCGTATCAAGGATATCAGATTTGGGGTGTACATTTTGGGGAGAGGGGATGTCTCCCAGGGTCGTATCAAGGATATCAGATTTGGGGCGTATAATTTTGGGAGAGGGGATGTCTCCCAGGGTCGTATCAAGGATATCATATTGGGGGAGTACATTTTGGTCCAAAATGATCGTTGACAGTAGCCATTTTTTATTTTTTTAAATAAGCACCCCTTAATCTCAATATATTCTATGAACATGGCGTAGGTACATTTTGAACAGTGGGGAAGCCCCTCTCCCCTTGGGTGAACCTGACCAACGTCTACATATTTCCTGACAACAACAAACCAACCTAGACCAACAAACCCACCAAAATAGAAACTTGTTTGTAATCAAATGTCAGCATTCCTGATCCCAATACCCAATGATGCCCTGACCCGTTATTGAATAAGAAGTTGCTTTAATAAAGTTGTGTGTACCATGCGGTTGCCCTCCTACCACCCAAACACCCCGATCCCCAATAATCTATAGACTAAGAGAGAGTCTAGAGTATGTTTTGCCATGGCCACCCCAATAGTGTTGACCTCTCCCACCCAACCACATACACAAACACCTATACCCACCCACAATCTTATTATTTCCTAAAATGTTTATGATAAAGCGTAAAAAAAGAAAGAAAAGGTTCTAGATCTACGAACGAATAATTGAAGATAAATGTTCAGTTGCAACCCCCTCCCTCCCCTCCACTACTGCCCCCACCCCACCCCACCCCGTCACTCTCACTTTGTTCCCAGTCATACGTCAATGACTTTATTACTTTTTGTGTTATTCACGGTCACTTATTTAGGGGGTATTCTAATGCCCCCACCCCACCCTGCTGTCATGGCTGCTACGCTCCTTATTATCTTCAATTACGAGTTTGACGTCATCAAGTCAGATTGTGACGCGATCATAACGGCGCGTGCAGAAAAACGTCCACGATAAAATAGAACGCAGTCGCAGCCGTCAACAAGTCAGACTGTTATTTCACATGCTTTTCCACAAGGATACATCTTTATCACTTTTATAGAAGTAAGTATTGTGTGTTCTTTCCTAACTACACTTGACACAGTAACTAGATCTATTCATGCAACTAATTTGAACCATGCATTGCCGAAATATTATCAGTTTTCGCGAACTTTTTTTTGTATTTACAAACATTTGTTCAAGCTCTTGTTTCAGAAAAATGTGTTTTGGACTTTTAAGATAAAGTTTAACTAGTAGGTTTACCTAAAAAAGGTGTATATCAGCGAAACAACATTTCCAGTGGTAAATAAAAACACCTTTTTGAAATCGAAACCCGCGTTATTCGTCAAATTATTGTGCAGTACAAATTGAGATAAACTTAGATCGAACGTGTTTTTTTTTGGGTTGATTTTTAGAATTTGTATTCAAAATGGGTTCATTGTGTTGGATAAATATATTGAGGCTAACTGAAGTAATTTGAGGTGTCTTAATTTTCTGCCGTCCAAGTTCTATAACATAAAACGTCACAAAATATTTAAATCTTTCATGGAGACATTAAACTTTTTATCAATTTTTATTTTTTTCATTATTTTTTTTCTTATTCAGTAATGTGACTAGGGATAAGTGAAAATAACTTTAAAAAAACAAACAGCATAAAAAATGTTAAATTGATGGTTATAATCCCGACGTTAAATATTATTGAACTACATGTACTGCTGTCCCAGCAACAAGGAATTTCGTGAATTTACATGGGAAAAGCTCCACCAAAAAGTATTTTGGCTTCAAAATATTTGTTTCTCCACCGATTTTCAAAAATAAGGTATTTTTATTATTTATTATTTACCTAACCAATAAGAATACCAGTTCTAATTGTATATAATGAATGTACATGTATGTATTAATTATATTGATCACGTTAATGCTAAAAATCCTTTGGCTGAAACAAGCGCACCAAACAATACATTTACGTGCATCTTAGTAGTTATTATTCTGTAAGCTTTATGTATGTTTTGTGTCAAAAGACCCGCACAAGCAATACAATTGCAGCCGTAAAATATTTCCGAATATTGGCAAGCAATTGAATTTGTTCTGGAACTCACAGAATCGGACAATACGGTAGAATATTTTTTGGCAGTCATGGATCTTTAAACTTCTTCTGTATTTTAGACTGGTCAGCTCCTACATACTTCTTCCGATTGTATTTCATATGTATACACCTTTATTCAGGGAGCATCCATCTTGTTTTTATTTTATTTGTGCAGTGTGTAGATCTACGCAGCTGCTTACTATTATGTACATGTAGCTACGCCCCTGAGTTTGTTAGGTAGACTGTTGCTCAGTCATACTTAGTAAGTTACTGTCATCTTACATTGTATAAATATGTCACGGATACAAAACAACCAATCATCGCGATCAATTGTTCCAATATATTATTAATTACACAATACATGTATTTTAAATTTTAGTACATCACATACGCTACACGAGTAACATATTTAGGAAATGTATTTATCCGAATTGTTGATTACGGCATCTGGGCTGCGGCATTGTTTATATTTTAAACTGCAAGGTCTTGAGAAATTGTGAACAACATTCTCTGATTGACCACTCTATCAAACAGAAAACAAATTCAGAGAACGTGTTTAATACATATTCAAACTGTAAACAATGCATGACAGGTTTAAACAAGCGTTTGCCTGATTCAGTTCAGTCAGTTCTTCTTGACACTATTTTTTCATATCCATAACATTGGCTTATTTTTAAAATGCTAATTGTGGTAATATGATTTTACTAGAAATGTACATATATTTATCACATAACATGTGGTGTGGGAGTGTAATAACACCAGTCAATATTTTCGATTATCCACTAGTGGTATTATAACATAACGTTATTATCGTCATGGACGTCACGTTAATGTACCTTTTTTTGACGTAATGGGACGTTATAAGTTATGTGATAAATAGAATCTAACATTCAAGAGCCTCGCATTATATCATTTTGCCAACTCGTTTAATAAATTCAATAATGAATGAGCACTCTTGTAAGATCCTCTATATATATTTTTTTTATTTAAAAAACTTTCTTGCTCACATCACATTTCTACTTTCAGTATGTTGGGCCTTCGCTATTGCAAGTGTGTTCTGTGGGTTGGTCAAAGACTCCATGCAAAATGGAGCTGTCAGCTGGAGCATTACTACACTATACAGAGTTGGAGACCCAGTTTCAATCTTTTGGGTTCACCAGAAACTGACATTTAGTAAGTACATGCATTCGTTTTTTTGCTTAGGCCAGAAAAAAAAATAGGTGTGTTTCCTATTGCATGCTCTAAAAAAATAGGGTAGGTCGGTAGGCATATTCTTTTTTCTTTGTTGTTTTTTTTTTAACAAGATATTGTGAGATTCTACATGTATTTAGCTCATAAACCCCATACAAGTTGATGATATTAAGTTTCTCTGTGATGTCAGTTTACCTCGATATATTGTGACAAATCAGGCCAAAAAAAAAAATGGTTTGTTTCCGCTAACGGATTAAAAAAAAATAAGGTAGGTAGGTAGGCAAATTTTTTTTTTTTTTATTATTAATGACCCTATTTTTGCTAATGAAAAAAACTTTTAATATGATAAAAAGTACTGGGGAAGGTATTAATACTTAGATATTACATGGTTATGGCCCTTTTTCAATATTTGGTAATGTACAGTGGAAACCCCAGAGGTCGTGAGTTCAAATCTCACTGGAGGAATATTTTATTTTTTTTATCTCCATAAGAAACATTGGTTCAACTTGTTAGTATTATTTATTTACTTTTTAAAAAACAAATTTTAATATTTATTTTTATTTTTTCGGTCGCGTTAGCGGAAACAACCCCTTTTTTTATGCCTCATTGTTCAGAACATTTTTTTTTCATTTTTTTTTAATGCATAAAATGTTTTAGGGTAGGCCCCTTAAAAATAGGGTTGGTCGAGCAACCAGAAACACAGGTGTTTTTTTTTCCTTATTAAATACCCAGATGGTTCCGCCTATTCCGTATAGGACTTGGACGGGTTACATGTTGGGGCAGAAAGGACATAATGATCTTTTCCAAATTTAGATTAAATTAATGTTTTCTGGTTCATATTATTTAGTGTCAATTCTAATATGTATACGGGAGGTATACAGTACTGGTTCACCCCCACCCCCACCGTGGAAAAAGTGGGTGGTCTGTCTTCACAACTAAACATCGACCAGTCTATTATATAGCCTAAAATGTGCTGAAAATTACCTAAAACACAATTTAACTAACATATTTGGTGGTTATTGTTTTTTAAACAATGTTATTATTAATAATTATCGGTTATCTTAATTTATTTTTGCTACTCGGCAGAGATTCTAAAAATAAATCCCTACCTACCCTTTTTTCAAAGCTTAAGGGAAACACAGTGTATTTTTGTTTGGCCTTTAAGTACTGAAACAGCTTTAGCATGTTATCTCAATCTATCTGTTAAACAAGAGGCCCAAGAGGGCCTGTGGACGCTCTACTGGCTAACATGGCTCTTATAACATCAATGAAGCGAGTGACTGCCATTTACGTCTTTTTGGAAGTTTCGGGCAAAAAACAGCTTTTGAACTAAATCAAGGGCCATAACTAAAGAATCTGATAAAGTTTGGTAAAGATCAGATGAAAACGAAGGCCCTACCGTATTAACGAGGCAAAATATAGCATTTTTAACTCAATCAAGAGCCATAAATCCTCTGTTACTGGTCCAACTGGTCCAACATAGAGCTAAAAAAAATATATTAATTAAAAACAAAAAAAAATTAAAAATTAAAAAAAATTAAAAATTAAAAAAAATAAAAATAAAAAAATAAAATAAAAAAAAATAAATAAATAAAAAAATATATCAATTTAAAAAAATAATTAAAAAAATAAAAGTTTGGAAAACGATCGGATGAAAAATGAAGGCCCTCTCGTCTTAACGAGGCAAAATATAGTGTTTTGAACTAAATCAAGGGCCATAACTAAGCTGTTACTGGTCCGATATGTTTGGTTTACGAACTTGTCCGAGCTTTCATTGATATTAACAATGTGTTAAAGTTTGGTAAAGATAGGTTGAAAAATGAAGGCCCTATCGTCTTAATGAGGCAAACTATAGCATTTTTAACTAAATCAAGGGCCATAACTCTGCTGTTATTGGTCAAATATGGCTAGTTTTCAAACTTGCACGAGCTTTCATTAATATTAACAATCTGATAAAGTTTGGTAAAGATCAGATGAACAATGAAGCCCCTATCGTCTTAACGAGGCAAAATATAGCATTTTTAACTAAATCAAGGGCGACAGCTCCGCTGTTACTGGTCCGATATGGTTGGTTTTCGAACTTGTTCGAGCTTTCAATGACATTAACAATCTGATAAAGTTTGATAAAGATCGGATGAACAATGAAGCCCCTATCGTCTTAACGAGGCAAAATATAGCATTTTTAACTAAATCAAGGGCCATAACTCCGCTCTTACTATTCCGATATGGCTGGTTTTCGAACTTGTCCGAGCTTTCATTGATATTAACAATCTGATGAAGTCTGGTAAAGATTGGATGAACAATGAAGCCCCTAGCCTCTTAACGAGGCAAAATATAGCATTTTTAACTAAATCAAGGGCCATAACTCCGCTGTTACTAGTCCGATATGGCTGGTTTTCGAACTTGTCCGAGCTTTCATTGATATTAACAATGTGGTAAAGTTTGGTAAAGATAGGTTGAAAATGAAGGCCCTATCGTCTTAACGAGGCAAATATAGCAATATAGCATTTTTAACTAAATCAAGAGCCATAACTCCACTGTTACTTGGCCGATCTGGCTGGTTTTCGAACTCATCCGAGCTTTCATTGATATTAACAACCTGTTAAAGTTTGGTAAAGATTTGATGAAAAATGAAGGCCCTATCGTCTTAACGAGGCAAATATAGCAATATAGCATTTTTTAACTAAATCAAGGGCCATAACTCTGCTGTTACTTGGCCGATCTGGCTGGTTTTCGAACTCATTCGAGCTTTCATTGATATTAACAACCTGTTAAAGTTTGGTAAAGATTGGATGAAAAATGAAGGCCCTATCGTCTTAACGAGACAAAAGTTAACAACGGACGGACGATGGACGACGGACGGACGACGGACGGACGGACGACGGACAACTCGGCATCCCATAAGCTCTGCTGGCCTTCGGCCAGTAGAGCTAAAAAAGGTTACTATCTACAACTGTATAGGGTATAGTTTAAATATTTATTGCACATGACTGATGTATTGATAGGCACCAATTTTACTTTCAGAAAATGTGTACAGTATGAATGATGAGGGTGCCCCATAAAACTTTGTTTGGATACATTCAACCTTGTTTGGATACCAACTTACCAAGTACAGTAATGTGCCACCAGGTAAGTTTAGATTAAAAGTTTCTGACCTTGATATTCACATTAAATGTTATTTTTGATTATGCCGTTGTAGGGAGTTTTAATATTTGAAAGTACTAAAGGGAATTGCATGAAACTTAACACATATATACTTTATACAATGAAAAAGTGTGTTGTGTCCAATAATCGAGACAGTACCTCAAAGTTCAAGATTTCACTTGGAGGACAAATACATTTTTCTGGGGCATTTGTCACATACTACTAGTTCACTTTTATTGCTGAACCTGTTTTAATCCGTTTAAATACAGGGCCTAGTTTGGTGAAGACATGAACAGATTATAGAAAAAGTTAAGATTAAAACATGACTGAACAAACTGACCTGAGCTATGATTTTGACCTTTATATACTGCAAAGGTCACATGAAGTGTAAATATAGAAAGATTGAGGAAATTATATGAGGAAATGAAAAAGTTACAGCCAGTATGTTTTTGTGACAGCCGAGATCGTACATGTGATCCCTATATATTGTTATGAAAAACTATGCGTGTAATACCTAAAAGAAGTATATTGTGTACATAAATAAGTTTACTAGTGTTGCTCATTTAATATGGCAGGATACAAATAAAATAAAAGTCCTTTTAAATGCACGAACATTTGACAAAAAGGTCAAGTAAAAGACTGTTGAGGTTGGTGATCTTTAATATCTACCCCGCCTCACTAATCGTTTGGATTAGAAAACCCCAACCATAAATAATAAAGGTTAGAGGTTACAAGTGTATCTATGTTTCAGGCTTATTTAAAATCACAGAGGTGGTGTGTCAAGGGAAGTGTGGAAAGATTATTACGCAAGACGTATTACAGGAATCCAGTACAACATAATACTAGGTGGGTTTAATCATTGGCAATATTCACAATATTTCTCTTCGGTTTTAAGGTGTTATGGTAAAGTACAGACACTTTTTCATCATTGAAAAATAAAGTTCTGAGGGTTAAATCATTTAAGGTACTACTTGTGACATTGGTTATTTTTGCCCGAGTTATATTGAGATCATGTGAACTATTACCCAAGGCCAAAAGTAGAGATCCCTTGGTGATCTTTTAAGTCCCCCTACCTTCTGTCGTGGGCAATAGTTCACACAATCTTTTCATGCAGTGGAGGCAAATAGTTCTACTATGGTAAGCCATTCAACTACTTTATTATAAGCCGTCATATACCGGTAGTCAAAATTATTGACCGGTCATTTATATATATTATACAAAATAATGTATACTACTTCAAATACATGCAGTGCTTTTTTCAACATTTTGGGAACATATTAAACCCATACCCTCAACATTGGGAATTTTAGCGTGATTTTTCATAAAATTGGGAAACAAAACAGTCAAACATTTATTTCCTAATTGTATCTTCCATGCGTTTACAGTACAAAAAGATCAACAGAGGCATTTAAAAACATTCCATATTCAATACTTGTCACATTTTTGCTACTTTTCAGTGTTCTTTCTTTTACTTCTTTCAATTGGGAATTTTCTTCTCAAAATTGGGAAAAAAAGATATGTTTTGTCATTGGGAATATGACCCAATAACGGCTATATAAACAGCCCAAAAAAAAGCCCTGCATACTGTAATTCGCAATGTATGCTCTCTCATATACACTTTACAAATGATGTCCTAAAGTCCATCTACATCACACGTTGATTACTTAATTTATTGCAGAAGTATGACCCTTTGTTTGACTTATTCATCTACTTCAGTGATAGTTCTAGTATGTATGTTATTATTTGTTCTTGCACTTAAAACAATTTTATATTTTACTCTTTTCAGATCATTCTGTGGTTTTGAGACCTGATATGTCAAGGACGTCTAGAGCAGGCTAGAGGAGATATTGATCCAGAGATGCTTGCTGACATTAACTAGAAATTCAAAAATGTAAATTGAAAAAAAATAAAATCTTAATATATTTTAAAATAGTGTTTATTTATCCTTTCGGTAAATATATTAACAAAATAGCGATGACGCAGTTTAGGTTATAAATTCATTCAACCAGAACACGGCAATGATAGGTGCAACTAGGCTTGGTACTGATCATCCCCACCAAGATTTGCTGAAATCCGGCAAGGAGTTCAGAAGAGACTAATCTGGACAAAGTTTGTCTGTTAAAACCTTTAAAGGCCCATAACTCTGCCAAAAATAATTCAACCGGAATATGGCGATGATATGCACAACTAGGCTTGATACTGATCATCCTTGTCAAGTTCAGCTGAAATCCGGCCAGGGGTTCAGGAGAATTCGCCCGGAAAATGTTTTGCATCAAAAACCTTTAAAGGGCCATAACTCTGCAAAAATCGGTAAACTGGAACGCGACGATGATATGCACAACTAGGCTGGGTGCTGGTCATCCCGTAAAGTTTCGTTGAAATCTGGCAAGGGGTTCAGGAGAACTAGTCCAGACAAAGTTTGTGTATTAAAACCTTTAAAGAGCCATAACTCTGCCAAAAATCATTCAACCGGAATACGGTGATGATTTCCACAACTAGACCTGGAACTGATCATCCCTAAAAAGTTTCGTTTAAATCTGGACAGGGGTTCAGGAGAACTAGTCTGGACAAAGTGTGTGTATTAAAACCTTTAAAGGGACACAACTCCATCAAAATCATTCAACCGGAACACGGTGATGATATGTACAACTAGATTTGGTACTGATCATCCCTGAAAAGTTTCACTGAAATCTGTCCAAATGAAGGCCCTTTCGTCTTACTGAGGCCAAAATATAGCAATTTTCAGAAAAGCAAGGGCCACAACTTCTGTGTAAATGGTCCAATCTGGCTGTTTTTCAAATTTGTCGGAGCTTTCATTGCTATTAACAATATGATAAAGTTTGGTAAAGATTAGATGAAAAATGAAGGCCCTATCGTCTTAACGAGGCAAAATATAGCATTTTTAACTAAATCAAGGGACATAACTCCGCTGTTACTGGTCCGATCTCGCCGGTTTTCGACCTTGTCCGAGCTTTCACTGCCATTAACAATTTGGTAAAAATTGGGAAAGATCGGATGAAGAATGAAGGCCCTATTGTCTTAACGAGGCAAAATATAGCATTTTTAACTAAATCAAGGGCCATTACTCTTCTGTTACTGGTCCGATCTGGCTGGTTTTCGATCTTGTCCGAGATTTCATTGATATTACAAATCTGGTAAAGTTTGGTTAAGATCAGATGAAAAATGAATGCCCTATCGTCTTAACGAGACAAAATATACCAATATAGCATTTTTAACTAAATCAAGGGCCATAACTCCGCTGTTACTGGTCCGATCTGGCTGGTTTTCTAACTTGTCCAAGCTTCCATTGATATTAACAACCTGTTAAAGTTTGGTAAAGATCGGATGAAAAATGAAGGCCCTATCGTCTTAACAAGGCAAAATATAGCAATATAGCATTTTTAACTAAATCAAGGGCCATAACTCCGCTGTTACTGGTCCGATCTGGCTGGTTTTCAAACTTATCTGAGCTTTCATGGATATTAACAACCTGTTAAAGTTTGGTAAAGATCGGATGAGAAATGAAGGCCCTATCGTCTTAACGAGACAAAAGTTAACGACGGACGGACAACAGACGACGGACGGACGGATGACGGACGGACAACTCGCCATCCCATAAGCCCTTGGCCAATAGAGCTAAAAACAGATGTCTCCCCTACTGGAGAAAGGGCCATAAATCCACCAAAAATCATTGAACTGGAACAGGATGAAGACATGTGCAACTAGGCTTGCTAATGGTCATCCCTACCAAGTTTCATGGAAATCCGACAAGGGGATCAGGAGAAGTAGTCGGGACAAAGTTTGTGTATTAAAACCTTAAAAGGGCCATAATTCCACCAAAAATTGTTCAACCGGAAAACGGGGATGATATGCACAACTAGGCTTGGTACTGATCATTTATCCCTGCAACGTTTCACTAAATGTTCTAGTCTGGACAAAGTTTGTGTATTAAAACATTTATGGGCCATAACTCTGCCATAATGTGTCAACCGGAACACGGTGTTGCTTTGCACAACTAGGCTTGGTACTGATCATCCCTGCAATGTTTCTCTTAAATCCGGCCAGGGGTTCAGGAGAATTAGTCCAAAGTTTGTGTAATATACTTTTAAAGGGCCATAACTCCGCCAAATATCTTTCAACCGGAACATGGTCATGATATGCACAACTAGGCTTGGTACTGATCATCCCTGCAACTTTTTGCTGAAATCTGGCCAGGGGTTCAGGAGAACTATTCCGGACAAAGTTTGTGTAGTAAAACCTTTAAAGGGTCGTAACTCTGCCAAAAATCACCTTGAGCCTTCGGCTCAGGTGATCTAAAAAACAAAACTGCCCATCATCTTCTATTAGGCACCTGTTGCTATATACAACCAACTCGAACACTTTCAAAGATTCTCTTTTTTCTTTTTAAAGAGAAGTGTTGCCACACAGTACTTTTTTCCTTGACATCTTTTATCATGCCGTATCCATCATCTGCTCTAGTAGTTAAATACACCAAACAAGGAGCTTAATCAGATTTACCTCTCTTGTTTCTATTCAACTCAATTAAACTGACCTTATTTTATTAATTTATTATACAGATAAAATGTCATGTTATTTTGAGTTTTTCAAAACATAAGTATTTTCTGCCACTAAACTTTTGTTTTCATTTATTAAACTAAGTATTTAGAGTATAAGAAACAAATTACTCATTTTTCCAAAGGGACCATCAACACAAGGGGAGTATGTTACCTAAACACCGCGTAAAATCTGCTTTACTTCTGGAACGTATTTCGCGACTTTAACTTAGAATGGCATTAAATCTAATAACACTTTGCTATCAACAGTTAGTTTTTATTATTTCCTCTCTCTTTCTTTCAACGAAAACCAGTTTTGCGGTACAATATTTTGTTCATTTGTTGACCAGACCGCAATACTTTGGAATCATTTAATTTCGTGGGCATTACATTTCGCGGTTCTTTCTAAAAAGACAATTTCGAGGGACGTTAATTCACGCATTTCTGATTTCTGAAAACAAACAAGAACAAGAGACAAACGCTTGCTGGTGTTAAAGTCTGGTTTTCCAAAATGTGAAAGATAAGTGCCTGTGTGTTTGGTGGAACTATTTCATAGAGCTTTTCTAAATAGATTTTTTGGGGAGTGGGAGGATGCTTTAATGTTAGGTCAAAGTGACCTAGTTATCAGGGTAAGGTCAGTGCTTGATGAGAGGAAGGTGATGTTAAATTTTGATGAAGATCGGACATGGTAATGCTGAGATATAACAAAAAGTTTATTCCACGCTCACCCTCCCCGCCCCCCACCCCCCACCCCCCCACCCCCACAACCGCCGAAGGTTAACGTAACGCATACTTTGGAGAAAGTAGGTCACAGTGACCTAGTTTTCAGGATAAGGTCAGTGCTTGATGAGAGGAAGGTGCTGTTAAAGTTTGATGAAGATCGGACATGGTAATGCTGAGATATAACAAAAAGTTT
>JAWPHD010002096.1:0-275746 GCA_037043455.1 Cyrtodaria siliqua | reverse complement strand
GATTTCACAAGAAGTTGAATTTCATTCGAGACCAAAAAGATTTGAGACTAAAAAGACATTTAGAACTAGAAATGTGTACATAGGACACGGATGCCCCCGGTATAAGTTACTAGAACTATGAATTCGCCAAAAAAATGATGAGGTACAAGTGGGAGAAGCAGTGGTGAATGGATAAAAACGTGTCGCTTTAAAAATGCATTTTCTTCAGGAATTAACAATTCAGAAGCTGCACTACTGTCAAAGATTACTGTTTCATCTACAAGATGATTGCATGAATTTGGAATGAATGAAGTTATTATTAAGTGATGTTGTTGAAGAAACAGTTATGTTTGAATGTACCCATATTATGAATGTACACATATGAATGCTCATGTGATGAAATGTTGCCTACCTTACTCATGCAGAGGCCCAACATTCCCACACTTTAAGGCACTCCGCCTAATTATATCACATGCACATATTGTTAATGAGTGGATAGCACTAGTGGAAATCACACTTCAAAAGGGGCCCTAACTCATGCATAAATTGACCGATTGATAAACTGAGCGGAAATAGAACTTGACCTGTATTTTATAATTACAAAATGACACACCAAATATGAATTCAAAACATGGACCCTTTCAAAAGTTATTGAGCGGAAACCGATTAGCCGCAGAAAATTAAGACGAAAAGGGGTCACAACTCCTGCATAAAATGAGCAATTTTGATCGAAATCGAACTTGACCTGTATTTTATAATTACAAAGTGACACACCAAATATGAATTCAAAACATGGACCGTTTCAAAAGTTACCGAGCGGAAAAGGGGCCATAACTCCTTCAGAAATTGACCGATGTTGACCTAAATCGAACTTGGCCTGTATTTTATAATTACCCAGCTACACACGAAATATTAATTACAAACATGGACCCTTTCAAACGTTATTGAGCGGAAACCAATTTGTTGCAGAAAATTAAGTTGAAAAGGGGTCACAACTCCTGCATAAAATGACCGATGTTGACCGAAATCGAACTTGACCTGTATTTTATAATTACAAAGTGACACACCCAATATGAATTCAAAACATGGACCGTTACGAAAGTTACTGAGCGGAAAAGGGGCCATAATTCCTGCATAAAATGAGCAACGTTGACCGAAATCGAACTTGACCTGTATTTTATAATTACACAGCTACACACCAAATATTAATTACAAACATGGACCGTTTCAAAATTACAAAGTGACACACCAAATATGAATTCAAAACATGGATTGTTTCAAAAGTTATTGAGCGGAAAAGGGGCCATAACTCCTTCAGAAATTGACCCAATGTTGACCTAAATCAAACTAGGCCTGTATTTTATAATTACACAGCTACACACCAAATATTAATTACTAACAAGGACCCTTTCAAAAGTAATTGAGCGGAAACCAATTTGTTGCAGAAAATGAAGTCGAAAAGGGGCCACAACTCCTGCATAAAATGAGCAACGTTGACCGAAATCGAACTTGACCTGTATTTTATAATTACAAAGTGACACACCAAATATGAATTCAAAACATGGATTGTTTCAAAAGTTATTGAGCGGAAACCAATTTGTCGGACATAAAAATGATACTGTAAAGTTCAACGAAAATCAACCAAATGGACGAGTAGCAATGACAAATTAATATTGCAGGTGACTACTCATTTGTATTCTTTACCCAAGACAAAGTCAAACGGATTTTATTTTTTTTAGACCGCTATGGACAGGATGAGAAACCACATTTATTCTGCCAGTGTATCGGGCTACCAACATAAAACTTAGTTTGTGTAAAAACAAAATTGGAATTCAACTAGATTATTCACAACTAGTCCTACACTTACCTAAGAATGGCACACCTGACTGCTTGGCTAAAGCCTCTCCTCCTCCTTTTGAAAATATGTTTGTAACATCCTGAAAAAATATACAGTAACTTATGGAATTAGGAAAGATTCCCCTTAGGCCAAAAAAAAATAAAATAGGTGTGTTTCCTACTGCATGCTCTAAAAAACTAGGGTAGCTCGGTAGGCATTTTTTTTTTTTTTTTTTTTTTTTTTTGGAGCAAGATATTGTGAGATTCTACATATATTTATCTCATAAATCCCATACAAGTTGATGATACAACTGAAAGTTTCTCTGTGATGTCAGTTTACCTCAATATATTGCGATAAATCATTGTTCAGAACAATTTTATTTATTTTAATTTATTTATTTATTTTCAATTTTCATAAAAAGTTTTAAAGGGATCTTGATTTTTTAAAAACTCACGGCGTCCCGTTAGTTTTTCTCTGAACTTGAATTTGTTCATTCATTAATATTAATTGTTAGAATAGTTCAAAGCAAATTGTTTTTACATATATTTGACTTTTGATAATATTGCACCAATAATATATTTAAAAAATGTGTAGAATAATGAAGGAAATAGAATTCTCAATGTTTTACTTAATTATATGCAAGCAGTTTTAAAGTCAAAATGATGCAGGATTAATAAATTGCTGTACTAATTTTAATGCCTTATATAAAACTCAAGATTGCCATGTGTCCCTTTAAGGTCGGCCCCTTAAAAATAGGGTCGGTCGGGCCACCAGAAACACAGGTTTGTTTTTTTTTGGCCTTGTATTAAAATTCAAAAGATCAGTATTTTTATCAGTGCATTGAATGAAAGACAGAAAGTATTATCAAAGTAAGGAAATGTAAATTACGGTATATCAACATTATATATGTAACACAAAGAGAATGTCTCCTCATTGTGCAAGGTGTTAACTATGTATTGTCTCTTTTTACCGATGTAATTTCAGAGGGTTGAAAAAATCTTTCTTTAAATAAACACTTTGAGTAGGGACTGATCTATTGCTCCGTCACAGAAATATCAAAATGCTGCAGTACAAAGATTTTCTGAACTGGGTTATGAATGAAATGTTAACCCTTGAGGTGTTTGCCTTACTTTTATATCATTGGAAGTGTAGATTTGCCTTTACCAGAATAGGGTTCTGGAAATTTTTAAACAAGAGGGCCATGATGGCCCTATATCGCTCACCTGAGTAAATCTGAACCAATACAAGAGGGCAAAGATGGCCCTAAAGCGATCACATGAGTACTGGCACATTATCAAACTTCTTCGAAATCTTATGGTCATATACAATCTGTGCAAGTTTGGTTAAGATTGTTCAAGAAATGTGGGCTCTGTTGTGTATAACAACATCGATATAGACAGTTTAAGACACTGACAAAGTTTGGTAAAGATCAAATACAAAATAAAGGTACTAGAGAGTAACTCCTTGGGCAGAGCCAAATGTGACCCCAGGGCTACATGTAATATATGAGAGCTGTGTGCTTTGTGGTTTTAGAGAAGAATTTTTAAGTTTTTCCCTATACAAGTCTATGTAAAACGTGATCCCTGGGGCGGGGCCAAATGTGAACCCAGGGTCACCATTTGAACAAACTTGGTAAAGAACCATAAGAGTATAGTAAATCCAAAATATTAAACCTCTGGCACCTGTAGTTCCAGAGAAGAAGACTTTATTGTGTTTCCTATATAAGTCTATGTAAAGCTGTGACCCACGGAGTTGGGTCAAATTTTACCTCAGGGTCACCATTTAAACAAACTTGGTAGAGGACCATAATCTTATAGTAAATGCAAAATATTAAACCTCTGTCTCTTGAGGTTTCAGAGAAGACTGTTTCTTTCCCTATATATATGTCTATATAAAACTGTGACCCCCGGGGCACGGCCAAGTTTGACACCAGGGTCACCATTTGAACAAACTTAGTAGAGGACCATAAGCTTATAACAAATGCAACATATTAAACCTCTGGCTCTTGCAGTTCCAGAGAAGAAGATTTTTTTCAGTTTTTCCCTATACAAGCCTATGTAAAACTGTGACCCAGGGTCACCATTTGAACAAAATTGGTAGAGGACCATGAGCTTATAGTAAATGCAAAATATTAAACCGCTTGCTCTTGCAGTTTCAGAGAAGAAGATTTTTTAAGTTTTTCCCTATACATGTCTATGTAAAAGTTTTTCCCTGCCTATGTAAAACATGTGAACCTTGGGGCGGGGCCAAATGTGACCCGAGGGTCACCATCTCGGGTCACCATTTGAACAAACTTGGTAAAGGATCATAAGTTTATAGTAAATGCAAAATATCAAACCTCTGGCTCTTGTAGTTTCCGAGATTTGTTTTTTTTTCTATACAAGTCTATGTAAAACTGTGACCCCCGGGGCGCGGACAAATTTGACTCCAGGGTCACCATTTGAACAAACTAAGTTGACGACCATAAGCTGATGCTACATGTAATACATGAGAGCTCCGTGCGATGTGGTTCCAGAGAAGAAGATTTTTTTCAGTTTTTCCCTATACAAGCCTATTTAAAACTGTGACCCCCGGGGCGGGGCCAAATGTGACCCCTGGGTCACCATTTGAACAAACTTGGTAGAGGACCATAAGGTTATAGCAAATGCAAAATATTAAACCTCTGGCTCTTGCAGTTTCAGAGAAGAAGATTTTTTAAGTTTTTCCCTATACATGTCTATGTAAAAGATGTGACCCTTGGGGCGGGGCCAAATGTGACCCGAGGGTCACCATTTGAACAAAACTGGTAAAGGACCATAAGCTTATAGTAAATGCAAAATATCAAACCTCTGGCTCTTGTAGTTTCCGAGAAGAAGATTTTTTAATGTTCTTTCCTATATAAGTCTATGTAAAACTGTGACCCCGGGACGTGGACAAATTTGACCCCAGGGTCACCATTTGAACAAACTTATTAGAGGACTATAAGCTGATGCTACATGTAATACATGAGACCTCTGTGCCTTGTGGTTTCAGAGAAGAGATTTTTTATAGTTTTTTCCTATATGTCTATATGAAAAACATGCAAAATCTCAATATACAAACTTTGGACCCCCGGGGCATTGCCATTTTTGACCCCGGGAACTTCATTTGAACAAACTTGATAGTCTAGGCATTGGTGATCATTTTAAAAGAAAAATTGTTGACATCTGTCCAGCGGTTCTTGAGAAGAAGATTTTTTAAGGTTTCAACCATATATGGTAATGGCGGCCATATTGGATGTCGCGCTGACCTAATTTTAACAAATCTAAAAAGCATTCATCTAAGGATCATCCACGTGAAGTTTGGTCAAAATTGGCCACGTGGTTTCTGAGGAGAAGTCGTTTGAAGCAAAAGTTAACGACGGACGGACGACGGACGACGGACGAAGAGTGATCCCAATAGCTCACCTTTGAGCCTTCGGCTCAGGTGAGCTAAAAATCCACAGGCCCAGGGCAAGTGGATTTTCAAAAGTCACTTGCCATGCCGATAATGTCACTTGCCCCACATTTAAGAACACTTGCCCTAAAAATTTGCTTTGTACCATTATTTATGTGATGCGTGTTAAATGGGACAACCGCAGCATAATTTGGACCATTATAATTAATTGGAAAAGAAAGGGAGAATGTATTTTATTCTATTAGTTATATAATACATTGTATTTATTCATAAAAAAAAACAAAAAAACTCTTGCACATTTTTTTCTTTGTGTCGATTAAATATTTATACTACTTAAGTGATGAGCATGACAGTATAAATCCCATTTTATTTCATAGGCGTAGAAACAAAGAGTCACCGCCAAAAGCGAAAATTCAGAACTTGAGCCTTGAGGTAAAGATTCCGTGACTTTTTTGAAATCGATAAAAAAACATGACATGCGCATATCGTTAAGTTTTGCAACTTATTTATGTAGTATACACTTCCATATAGGCTTAATTACAGACTATATCAATGAAATACACTAAATACCTCATAAACTCGCATTGATAAACTTGTGCTTCGAGTGAAAAAAAGTGTTTTCGTTACAAAGAAAATCCGCTGTTAGAGCCTAGATTATCTAAACAAAAACATGTCACATGGGTCTGTCAGTCATTATTTTGACACATTAAAGTTGCAAATTAAGAAAGGGCTTTCGGTATTTGATTGGTCAAAGGTCCAAATGACGTTCAGAGATTATTTGGAAAAGTTTCTGCTTGAAGCTATGTTTATGATTTGAATGACACGGACATGATGGCTGCATTTTCATTGGACGATCGATACACCTCAGTCTTGTCAGGATATTGTGATACTGTGTTGTCTTCAGACGGTGTGAAATGTGCATGCGGGTTAATTAGTTGTTAATTGAAATAATGATACTGATTAAGTTGCCTGGGGCACGAAAGTTAATTGTACCGAAAGTTGTTAAATCTTATTAAGCTTGTGGCCAAAAACAGCTGACAGTTTTGTTCAGTTATCAACTTCTGATTAGGCTAGTTTGCCACTTGATTTGGTCTAGAATGGAAACGTCCAGTCAGGCAAGTGGCGGGCAATCAGATTTGCGAAGGTCACCTGCCCGCACCAAAAATCCACTTGCCCGGGGCATCGGGCAACTGTATTTCCGAAACCCTGAATCTGGTCATGATATAATGCAATGAACACCGTGTAGTGTGTCAACAGTATTAAATACATATTTTCTTTTCTTTTTAATGAATGCTATCAACCTGTGGTCAGGTTATTCAGAATATATATATTTTTTCCTATAAATTCATCAGTGTCAAAAAAATAATTTATGTTGAATATCCTATTTCACTCGTATTATTCTACTTTTTGCATAAAAGCTAAGAGTTCTATTCTAGCCCAACCTGTCGGCCTATGATATTGTACTCACACCACAGCAGGGACAGGCAAATCCACTCATGTTTTCTACAATCCCCAACACAGGTACTCCAGTCTTGCGACAAAATGTCAGTTCTCTCCTTACATCACCTATCGATACACCCTGACAGACAAAACAGCAAAATAATAAGTAAATCATTAGTTCAAAGTTGAGTAGGTCCATTAAAACATCAAATCAAACATGTAAACAGTTTTCTTTGACTGTCTGTTTACAGCAAATGTGAGTAAAATAAAATGCATCATAAATGAATGTTGTTCAACAACTCATCAACACATTAAAGGTTATTTAGAGAATCCCCAGAGAGAGAGGGGTAGTATGCATTGAAATCCTGCTCTACTCTTTCTGACAAATAGATTCCTTCAGTTCTTTAACGGGCTCGGAGGGTAGATACTGATAAATGGGACAGACAGGTTTATGTCCCATCTGACAGATAAGGCTCGGGGAAAGTGTCTTGCCCAAGAACACACGGACAAAATCGAATGCAACGTATAAACAGATCAAATACTGTTTTAAGTAATCTGGTGCAGACTTAAGTGTAATGAGTATCATTTGGAAGATCAGTGAACAAACTGGAGGGCGACACAAGCGACTTCGTCACCTTTATTCCCCCCGTCACTTCGCTTTTTTTTCATCCCAAGACAAAGTTTGTCGCCGTCAAAATGACCATAATTTCCGCCCTCAAGCAAAGCGTAACCAGTCCTTTTATTGACCTGCTGTTTATGTCTCAGGACAGGCGTAGACATCGCTGGGAAGGGATTAACTAATTGCTTTGATCGATCACAGCAGAAACCCCGTGGGGAGCATACTTTCCTACAGCTATGATATCCCCCGAGGCAATTTTCGCACCTTGCCATTTTTTGTTTACAAATTAGACTGTTCAGGGAATACACACGCCTTATCCAATGAAATTGCGTATAGCTAAACACTGACCAATCGTAGGTTCCGTTACAGTTAAACAAGTGTGTGTTGAAAACGTGATCGAAACAACAATCTGAAGATAACTGACCTGAAGTGATTAAATGATATCACCGAATAATGATTAGAGTTGCGTTTCCTTAATTGTTTGATGAAACGAACCTTTTCAAGATAACCAGATGCACAAGAGCATTACAGAACTATATGCGTTTATTTAGGCAATTATTATACAAACTATTGAAACTAATTGGACTCTCATCATTAGACTAAAATAGTCACATAAAATATCAAAAACTATGAAACACTACTATTTCAGTGGCATAGCCCCACCTGTGGTGTAGTGACCAGCAGGGCCCCGTCGGGACAATATCGCTTCAGGCTCTCTATCACTGTAATGTGCTCATCCGACGTGCCTGGGGGCGTGTCTATCACCAGGTAGTCGATGTCGCGCCAAACAACATCACTCAAAAACTGTTTGATCATTGCTGAAAAAGCCAAATATATTGTGTATATTTAATATATTGTGTATATTTAATTTAACTATCCTGCCAACAAGTCAAATTTTACAAATTATGTACACCGTTTCTAAACCTGCTGACGACGAGATATGAACCCATGAATAAACCTACACTTCTAATTGGCACATATGCATTATTATATGACCTGAACACCTGAACAGAGTTTTGATAAATGGCTGTGTAGTGTAATTTTGCTGTTATTTGGCGGGTTTGTTTCTTTAAAGTCACTCCCCGCCAACAACAGGTAAATTTTACAACACAAAACCGTTCTTCCAAACTATTTCCATGTGTAGTTTTCATAAAATTATACATGTGTGCCATTTAACAGTCTATATTTGTAATTGAGTATACATAAAATGAATTAAGAGTTGGTAACTCATAATTCGAAACACAATAGGATGATGTTGTGCCTGGCAGGTTAAGGCAGTTATAGATTTCAAAGGCAGATTTGCAATATATTTAAGTTACATATATACCTTATAGTTAGTAGGTATAAAAACGGTTTACATTTGTTATAAAATTTGCCTGTTGTTGGCGGGAGAGTGAATTTAATCACAGATTGGAATTATCCTGTTTCTGTATTAGCGCTTTAGATGGTCAACAACAGGACAAGTTAATTTGCAAAGGCTATATATGCTCCTTCAACACAAGCTGTCTAGACTATATGGTTATTTTATTCCTACTCTTTACTAAATACCAGACAGCTGCATCTATTTAACCATACTGTTTACAAATACTGAACAATCAAATTCAGTTCACCATTTTTCTTTGGTCCTCTCCAGATAACGGCATCATCTTTGCCATCAATAAGAAACCCGATAGACATGATGCCCAGCCTCTGTTCCTTGTCTACAAACACAGGCAACCAGCTGAAAGGAAATAGTGTTAAAATAAAGCTTTGTATATCAATACATTAGTGCATAATGTTCCTATATAAACATATGGGCAACTTGACTTTCCTTAATATTTTTGAGAGCATCTCCATGGCCGAATGGTTAACGATGTTGCGTTGTAAACCTTCGCCTCTCACCGCTGCGGGTTCATATCCCACTGGGAGCTCGACTTGTGAGGAAGTGTCGATTCTTACAGATGGCGGGAGGTGTACAGTACTGGTTCTACCCGGGAAAAGTGGGTGGTCTGCCTCCACCACATAAAAGTTACCGTCATATATAACCTTACTTGTGTTGAAAATGACGTAAAACACCAAACAAACAAAACTTAATAATATGAAGGAATGCCCATGATCAGGATGGAGCATTCACAGTTTGTTTCAGACCAGTCAGTTGGCCACAATTGGCAGATCCAGCAACACTTAGTTACAACAAACTAGATGTAAATTTAACAGAATGTGAACAAGGAATCTGGATGCTGATTCCAGGTGTTCATAATTTATATTCTTCAAATATTCCAGCTTAGAAGTTGTAAATTTATGTATTAACTAAAATAAATAAAGAATTTTCCTTTGCAACTTTTTTAATGCCCCCGAAAAAAATAATTCGGGGGCATATTATAATCGCACCGTCCGTCTGTCCGTCCGTCCGTCCGTCCGAGTTTACAGGAGGGCCTTGAGTGTCTTTTTTTGTGTATAAAGTATACTTGTGTGACTTATTTTTCTTGTGTGACTGACACACAAGCAAGTATGTCTCTATGCGCAGGAAATAGTCTATTTCTTCATTTAAAGCAATAAAAAATTGCAGTCACACAAGGGGAGGGGAGCTTGTGTGACTAAAATGTGTCCAAATGGTAAAAACGACACACAAAATGTCAAAAAACGACACACAAAGTACGAACGTACACACAAAAAACAGACACACAAGTTTTAGTCACACAAAGCCTGATTTTGTGTACGTCCGTCCGTCTGTCCGGATTCTGTCCGTCATTCCGAAGTTCGTGTCCGGACCGTAACTTCACCGTAAAATCCCAGCAGGGGTTGTGAAGTTACGGTCCGGACACGAACTTCACAACCCCTGCTGGGATTTTTAAATAACTTGGCTCAAGACGATGTGTCCCCCGCAAAACCCAGGTCCGTACCTCAAAGGTCAAGGTCACACTTGAAGTTCATAGGTCAAAAACAGGTACGCAATTTTGTGTACGGACCGTAACTTCACAACCCCTGCAGGGATTTTTAAATAACTTGGCACAAGTGATCACCATAACAAGACGATGTGTCACGCGGAAAACCCTGGTCTGTACCTCAAAGGTCAAGGTCACACTTGAAGTTCATAGGTCAAAAACAGGTACGCAATTTCGTGTCCGGACCGTAACTTCACAACCCCTGCAGGGATTTTTAAATAACTTGGCACAAGTGATCACCATAACAAGACGATGTGTCACGCGGAAAACCCTGGTCCGTACCTCAAAGGTCAAGGTCACACTTGAAGTTCATAGGTCAAAAACAGGTACGCAATTTCGTGTCCGGACCGTAAATTCACAACCCCTGCAGGGATTTTTAAATAACTTGGCACAAGTGATCACCATAACAAGACGATGTGTCGTGCGGAAAACCCTGGTCCGTACCTCAAAGGTCAAGGTCACACTTGCAGTTCATAGGTGAAAAACATGTATGCAATTTCGTGTCCGGACCATAACGTCACAACCCCTGCAGGGATTTTTAAATTACTTGGCACAAGTGATCACCATAACAAGACGATGTGTCCCCCGCAAAACCCAGTATTCAAGGTCAAGGTCACACTTGGAGGTCAAAAGTCAAATCGTGTCCAGTCAATAACTCTGGCATTCATGGACGAATTTTAAAATAACTTGGCACAAGTGCTCACCACAACAAGACGATGTGTCGCGCACAAAATCCAGGTCTGTGGCCCTAAGGTCAAGGTCACATTTAGAGGTCAAAGGTCAAATTGTGTCCTGTCAATAACTATTGCATGCCTGTAGAATTTCAAATAATTTGGCACAAATGCTCACCACAACTAAGTGAGGTGTCATGCACAAATCCAGGTCCATGGCTCCAAGGTCAAGGTCATACTTAGAGGTCAGAGGACACTTCGGGGGCATTTATCACTTACAGTGATATTTCTTGTTTTTTTATATTTTGGTAGTATTTAATACATTATTTAGTTTGCATTAAATTTTATATAATTATATTGTTATTTTATTGTTGAATATAAAGTGCACAAATATCTTCTTAAATGTGAAATGTTTTGACACATTAAGGGTATTGGGTTATTATAATTTTTTATATTTGATCCACGATTTGACTCACAGGATTGGTGCTTTCTTGTGTGACCTACCTCATTATTTAGCTTGCAATAAATTATATTAAATTATATAGTTGTTTTATTGTTGAAAATAACGTGCACAAATATCTTCTTAAATGTGAAATGTTTTGACACATTAAGGATATTGGGTTATTATAATTTTTTATATTTGTTCCATGATTTGATTCATGATTGGTGCTTTCTTGTGTGACCTACCCCTCTGGACACTGGTGTATGTCCTTCCCTTCCACACCAAACATCTTGGGCACACTGGGTCCACATAGGTCAACATCTAACAGTCCAACCTGCAAACATAAACAAGGTATTGACAACTAAAGCTTTATTTATGTACATGTATACATGTAGATATTATTCTAAAGTCAGGCCCCATACACACATTATTATAAATTCAGACCCTGTAAATACATTTTTATAACTTCAGACCCCATACCCAAATTATTATAACTTCAGACACTGTACACACATTATTATAACTTCAGACCCTGTACATACATTATTACAACTTCAGACCCTGTACACACATTATTATGACTTCAGACCACATACACACATTATTATAACTTCAGACCCTGTACACACATTATTATAAATTCAGACCCTGTAAATACATTTTTATAACTTCAGACCCCATACCCAAATTATTATAACTTCAGACACTGTACACACATTATTATAACTTCAGACCCTGTACATACATTATTACAACTTCAGACCCTGTACACACATTATTATGACTTCAGACCACATACACACATTATTATAACTTCAGACCCTGTACACACATTATTATAACTTCAGACCCTGTACATACATGTTTATAATGTCAGACCCTGTACACACATTCGTATAACTTCAGACCTTGTACATACATTTTTATAACTTCAGACCCCATACCCAAATTATGATAAATTCAGACCCCATACCCAAATTATGATAACTTCAGACCCTGTACACACATTATTATAACTTCAGACCCTGTACACACATTATTATAACTTCAGACCCTGTACACACATTATTATGACTTCAGACCCCATACACACATTATTATAACTTCAGACCCTGTACATACATTTTTATAACTTCAGACCTCATACACACATTATTATAAATTCAGACCCTGTACACACATTATTATAATTTCAGACCCTGTACACACATTATAACTTCAAACCCTGTACACACATTATTATAACTTCAGACCCTGTACACACATTATTATAACTTCAGACCCTGTACACACATTCTTATAACTTCAGAGCTTGTACATACATTATTATAACTTCAGAACCTGTACACAGTTTTATAACTTCAGACCCCATACACACTTTATTATAACTTCAGACCCTGTACACACATTATTATAATTTCAGACCCTGTACACACATTATAACTTCAAACCCTGTACACACATTATTATAACTTCAGACCCTGTACACACATTATTATAACTTCAGACCCTGTACACACATTCTTATAACTTCAGAGCTTGTACATACATTATTATAACTTCAGACCCTGTACACAGTTTTATAACTTCAGACCCCATACACACTTTATTATAACTTCAGACCCTGTACACACATTATTATAATTTCAGACCCTGTACACACATTATTATAACTTCAAACCCTGTAGACACATTATTATAACTTCAGACCCTGTACACACATTTTTATAACTTCAGACACTGAACAAACATTATTAAAACTTCAGACCATGTACATACATTATTATATAACTTCAGACCATGTACAAACATGTTTATAACCTCAGACCCTGTACACACATTATAATAACTTTAGACCATTCACCTTTTTTTTTTATTCAGACCCTGTACATATAAATTATAGTTTTATTATTATGTTTTATGATAAGCATGATAAAGGTGTCGAATACAATTTGGAGATTTCATATAGTTTCCCAATCACCTTTTTTCCAGCATGACAGAGTCCCAGAGCCAGCTGAGTTGCTACGGTACTCTTACCAACCCCACCTTTTCCAGACATGACCAGGATAACATGACGCACTGTCGACAGATGATCTATAAATGGAACACAGATATCAGGATTAAGTGTAGCACTGTTGACAGATGATCTATAAATAGAACACAGATGAGGATTACATGTTGACCTGTTGACAGATGATCTATAAACAGAACAAACAGGTTACATGTTGCTATGTTGACAGAATGAGATGCTCTGTAAATAGAACACAGATACACAAGTTACATGTTGCACTGTTGACAGATGATCTGTAAATATAACACATGTACAAGGGTAACATGTTGCACTGTTGACAGATGATCTGTCAATAGAAACAGGGACAAGAATTTCATGTTGACAGATGATCTATAAATAGTAACAGGGACAAGGATTACATGTTGCACTTTGACAAATGATCTATAAATAGAACACGCAGGCACGGATAACATGTTGCACTGTTGACAGATGATCTATAAATAGAACACACATACATAGATAACATGTTGCACTGTTGACAGATGATCTGTAAATAGAAACAGGGACAAGGATGTCATGTTCTTCTGTTGACAGGTGATCTGTAAATAGAAACAGAGACTAGGATTACATGTTGCACTGTTTACAGATGATCTATAAATAGAACACACATACACGGATAACCTGTTGACAGACGATTTGTAAATAGAACAGAAATACAGGATAACGTGTTGCACTGTTGACAGATGATCTGTAAATAGAAACAGGGACAAGGATGTCATGTTCTACTGTTGACAGGTGATCTGTGAATAGAACATAGATAACAAGGATTACATGGTGTACTGTTGACAGATGATAGACAAGGATGAAATGAAATCAAACAGGTTAGAATATTCCCATACATCCTGCTTGAAATAAGTTTAACAAATTTACCACCATTTCAGAGCAATATAATTGCAATTATAGTAACAAAAGTTACTTTCCTTAGATCATACAATTTTTGCGAGATTGTGCATTTTTCGCTTTAAGGAAAAGTGATGAAACACACACTTGTATTGAATCAAAGAAGCTATCTGATATACATCTCCAATGGTGTGACTGATATAAATTGCAAGTTTAATTTGAATTTTAACACTAGATGCCCATGGACAGCATGTCGAGATCGCCAGTTTACAGATATACATTGCAAGGAGACTAGGGTTAAAGGTTAGACATTGCTGAAAGCAGCAGTGGAAGCTTAGAACATGGAAACGTAAAATAAAATGTGTCCAGTGGTTAAGTTCTAGTCTTTAATTTGAAAATGACTAAGTACAAAATATTGTATTAATATCTGAAACCAGTTGTGCTTAGTAATTTCAAAATTCCTCTATGCATGAAACAGTTATAGCCCGGACAAGATCAAACTGCATGACCTCTAAGTGTGACCTTGACCTTTGAGCTGGAGGTCCGGGTTTGTACGCGACACATCGTCCTCTTGTGGTGATCATTTGTGCTAAGTTATTTCAAATCCCTCTATGCATGACAAAGTTACAGCCTGGACAAGATCAGACTGCATGACCTTTGTGTGACCTTGACCTTTGAGCTGGAGGCAGGGGTGTTGTGCAAGACACATCGTCCTCTTATGGTGATCATTTCTACCATGTAATTTCAAAATCCCTCTATGCACGTCAAGGTTACAGCCCGGACAAGATCGGACTGCATGACCTCTATGTGTGACCTTGACCTTTGAGCTGGAGGCCTGGGTATCGTGAGTGAAACATTGTCCTCTTATGGTGATCATTTGTGCCAAGTAATTTCAAAATCCCTTTATGCATGACAAGTTACAGCCCGGACAAGTTTGGACTACATGAACTGCATGACCTATACGTGTGACCGTGACCTTTGAGCCGGAGGCCCGGGAGTTGTACGAGACACATCTTCCTCTTGTGGTGATGATTTATGCCAAGTTATTTCAAACTCCCTCTATGCATGACAAAGTTACAGCCTGGACAAGATCTGACTGCATGAACTGCATGACCTCTTCGTGTGAACTTGACCTTTGAGCTGGAGGCAGGTGTGTTGTGAGCGACACATCGTCCTCTTATGGTGGTCATTTGTGCCAAGTTATTTCAAAATCCCTCTGTGCATGACAAAGTTACAGCCTGGACAAGACCTGACTGCATGAATTGCATGACCTCTACGTGTGACCTTGAACTTTGAAATGGAGGCCTTGGTGTTGTGCGTGCCACAACATCCTCTATGGTGGTCATTTCTGCCAAGTAATTTCAAAATCCCTTTATGCATGCAGAGCTGTAGATAATTTTTGACTGCAATGAGTATTTACTCATCATATTCAAAATGAATGAGTAACAAGGAACTCGATCAGAGTAATCAATTTCTTTAAATAGTTTCTGCTTTCAAAATGGATGTGAATTAATACATTTTAAACGAAACAACTATTCTGATTAAATGGAAGTTAAGTAAAAGAAAAGGAAACACTGTATGACCTTAATATTAGACACATGCTTGGAACATTTTTCATCCTGTAAATATGGAAATTACTGTTCTACAGGACAATACATACAAATATAACACTCATGAATTTTGAAAGTTATAAGTATTTGTAGTAAGTTGATGAGTAATGATACTCACAATTTTAAACAAGAGGTCAATGACCTTGAAGCTCTACTGATTGATTTTGATTTCAGGAAGTAGTCGCTACAGACTTGTTTTTTGAAAATCTATTTTTAACCGTGGCGGCCATCTTGAATTTCCGGCTGACCTGAAATTTTGCTAGGATCAATTAGACATTAAGAGCAACATTCCTGTGAAGTTTCATGAAAATCCGTCAAGTTGTTTCAGAGGAGTAGTCGCTACAAGTTTTCATTATATAACTCTATGTAAACAAAGATGGCCTCTGGTAGCCATGTTTAACGTCAAATCAAAACGATTTTCCACAAGGATCAACATCATGTCATGCTGATCATTTTAGAAAAAGTCCCATATCAATATCTCTTATAGTTTTGAAGAAGTAGTCACTACAAACTTATTTATTTTAAATCTATTTTTAGCTGTGGCGGCCATCTCGAATTTCCGGCCGACCTGAAATTTTTCTAGGATCAACTAGACACCAAGAGCAACATTCCTGTGAAGTTTCATGAACATCCGTCTAGTAGTTTCAGAGAAGTAGTCGCTACAAGTTTTTACTATATAACTCTATGTAACCAAAGATGGCCACTGGCAGCCATGTTTAACGTCGAATCAAAATAATTTTCCACAAGGATCAATATCATGTCGTGCTGATCATTTTAGAAAAAGTCCCATATCAATATCACTTATAGTTTTCAAGACGTAGTCGCTACAAACTTATTTTTTAAAAATCTATTTTTAGCTGTGACGGCCATCTTGAATTTCTGGCAGATCTGAACTTTTGCTAGGATCAATTAGACATCAAGAGCAACATTCCTGTATAGTTTCATGACAATACGTCAAGTAGTTTCAGAGGAGTAGTCGCTACAAGTTTTTACTATATAACTCTATGTAAACAAAGATGGCCGCTGGCAGCCATGTTTAACGTTGAATCAAAACAATTTTTGACAAGGATCAACATCATGTCATGCTGATCATTTTAGAAAAAGTCCCATATCAATATCACTTATAGATTTCAAGAAGTAGTCGCTACAAACTTGTATTTTAAAACTCTATTTTTAGCTTTGGCGGCCATCTTGGATTTCACATCAACATGAATTTTTGCTAGGATCAACTAGACTTTATGGGCAACATTTCTGTAAAGTTTCATGAATATCCATCCAGTAGTTTCAGAGGAGTTGTCGCTACAAATAAAAGTTTACGGACAGACAGACGGACGGACGGACAGACGGACGACGGACGCCGAACCACAGCATAAGCTCTGCTGATCTCTGATCAGTAGAGCTAAAAACTGAAAGTTTTTAATAAACAAATGTACGAGTGAAATACTCAAAAACTCAGCTTATCTACAGCTCTGTGCATGACAAAGTTACAGTCCGGACAAGATCGGACTGCGTCAACTGCATCTTTAAGTGTGACCTTGACCTTTGAGCAGGAGGCCTTGGTGTTGCATGTGACACATCGTCCTCTTATGGTGATCATTTGTGCCAAGTTATTTTAAAATCCCTCTATGGATGACAAAGTTACAGCTCGGACAAGATCGGACTACATGAATTGCATGACCTATAAGGGAGAGACCTTGACCTATGAACTGGAGGCACGGGATTGAACGCGACACATCGTCCTGTTGTGGTGATCATTTGTGCCAAGTTATTTCAAAATCCCTCTATGCAAGACAAAGTTACAGCCTGGACAATATCTGACTGCATGAACTGCATGACCTCTATGTGTGACCTTGACCTTTGAGCTGGAGGCCTGGGTGTTGTGCCCGACACATCGTCCTCTTATGGTGATAATTTCTGCCAAGTAATTTCAAAATCCCTTTATGCATGAGAAAGTTACAGCCCAGACAAGATCGGACTGCATGACCTCAAGTGTGACCCTGACCTTTGAGCTGGAGGCCTGGGTTTGCGCGCGACAAATCATCCTCTTATGGTGATCATTTGTGCCAAGTTTCAAAATCCCTCTATGCATGATAAAGTTATAGCCCAGACAATATCGGACGGACGCAGGCACATACACCGAACCGCCATTGTGACAAGTATGTCGAGCTGTCCGCAAGCGGGCTCGACAAAAATCGTTGACTTGCAGATTTGTAAATGTGTCATCAGTTTTCACGAATGAAAAAATTAAATAACTAAAACCAACGAGTTCACTCTGATAAAACTAACAACTCCTACTGTATGCTTACAATCTAAATGTACCATTCTTACAATGTCAGTAGGCCGGCAAGAAATATGATCTGGTGACTCCTTTGTGCTTAACCTATCAAAAGCCAGGGTCCTTATATAACTGGTCTTGAAACAAGGCTGTATTCCAAAATATGGTTGTCGTCTTTACCTGTATCTATCGATTTACGGCTTATCGGGCGTGTTATACGCATCGACTCTTGAAAAAGAACATCAAATAGTAGCACCATCTTCCACGGCGAATTATGTGTATTTAACATGGTTCTAATATTTGACATTCTTCTTCAACATTTCTGAACATAACTTGCTAGATGTAATCTTTATGGAAAGATGAAAGGCCAACAAGTTGCAAGACATAAAATGTTATGAGATATTATTACCATAAAGGTGTATTACCGGTTGGTGAAAAATTGGTAAAATCAGAATTTTTTTAACAAAAACAAAATGGCGGTCGCCTAATGAAGAACGTGAGTTTGTTTCTAAACCAGCGAATTAGATTCTTTATCACCAAATAACAATAAAGAATATTAATTGTCTAAAAAAGGATTTTTTTTATACTTTCTATTGGTATATGGCTTTTAAAAATCGATGAATTATTCTTTAAATTATTAATTAAAATGTAACACTACCGTTCATTTTTTGTAGAGCCCACAGCATAACTTGCTCGATACGCCGTAAATCGATAAATACAGATAGAGACGACAACCATGTTTTGGAATGCAGCTATATTTACGTTAAGAGTTTCGAGACCATGCAGTTATATATGGCAGTCTTCGATTTAAAATTTGTGTGTCACTAGTCCGAATTGTTATATACTCAATGAAAACCCGTACATTTTCCTTTAGCCCGACTACATAAATAAAAACAAAAACACTACTAAACCGGATATCAAGACAAATAATGAGTAGACTACTAATGAAACTGCAATTTGGTGACTTTTGATTCGGCTATTGAATAGTAAATTCATTTCTCATTTTCTGCACACGGCTTTGTGTACGTCTGCGTTACCTCAGAAAAACAACACTAAAAATTTCCTGTTACAGTCCTTCATATATAATTATATTAACAGAAGGGACCGGTATTAATCAAAAGATGCAATTTCCTGTCACCTGTGCTTCATTTTTGGTATCTAGAATTTGCCTATTAATTTCTTTAAAATGTTGGTATCACTACTGCAGTACAATTGTATTATTCTTAAATAAGTTTAAATTACATCTGACCTACTATAAATTACTGACATATATTTTAAAAACGAATAGAAATAAAATAAACAACTGATTTGTGTAAACCTTTCACGGGCATGGGCGCATCCATATTTATTGTTGTTGATAAGGTATAAAACCCATTCTCGAAAACTGAATTCGTAAACTTGTAGACCAAGGATTTGTACAAATCCTTGTGTAGACTAACGTTATTTAACAGGTTATTGTTGATTATTTTGATTTAGATATACAGTATATTGATATTATAACAATATATTGGTCAGTAAACTGTTATATTATTAATTGCAGCTGTACATGTTTATCATGTATCATACTGACGTCATTTCGAATTTTTCAAATTCATCACTTATATTCGGCAGGTGCCCTCCTGATTTTTCAAGACTTCATCCGCGGTGCGGTAATTCGGTGTGCATATAATCCTAATACATTTAGGGATTCACGAACCTTTGGGGACCCTTTTAAAAATATGTAGAAATATAAAACACAAATTTGAGGAAAGTTTGGTGCTTTTGTCCGGCGTGTCTAGATTGGGACCTAAAACCTGTGTTTTGGTCCTATCTATATATATGCAAATCACCTCACCGGACTACTTTTTCTCCCATAATTCTAAGTACCAAAGACGAGAGATGATACTAGTATCATTTCGGTTCGAAGTGGATTTTATACCCTATCAAAGTTGTTGTTCAGACTAAACACCGGCTAATTCCCGATTATTTCCCGGTCAAATCGAAACACGGCGGTTTCTTTTATATTCTTCAGTGTGCGTGGTGGTGGGTGGCTGGGGGTGGGGTTGGGTGGGGGGGGGGGGTGGAGGGAGAGGGATGGTCGGAATTTGGATTGATGTAAGTCAAATATGGATGTTGTTCGAACTTGTCCAGAGATTTTACAATATTAACATTCTGAAAAAAGAAATAACTACAGATTAACCAAAGCAAAATATAGTTGTATTTTTTGTTTGTTTTTTAATAAATGTAAGTGCCATAACTCTGATGTTAGTAATCCGATCTAGCTAATTGTTGAATTTGTCCCGAGATATCATTAATTAAAAAAAAAATCATCTGGCAGATTGAATGAAAAAGGATAAAACTTGAGAGTTATATCGTAGCCAAAATATAACATTTTCAATAAATCAAGGACCATAAGCCTGGTGTTGTTGTTTTTTAGTCCAAGCTTTAAAGATATCAACAGTCTGACCAAGTTTGGTAAATATCAAATACAATATTAAGTTGCTAGAGTTTCACAAGGCAATTTTCAGAATAAAAAAAATACAAGGGCCATAACTCTGGTTTTATTAATGCAATCTGGTTGGTTTCGAACTTGTTCCAGCTTTTATTAATATAAAGACCATGACAAAGTTAGGTAACTATCAAATGAAAAATACCATATAGTGATCGCAAGGGAAAAGTTAACGGGCGAGACGACGGACGGATGGACAGACGACGGACAACGCGTCTTCCCATAAGTTCACATGGCCTTTGCACATTAGAGCTATACTGATTCAATTTTTTTTAGACTAGTTATTTTCAAAGCACCTAGTCTCAGTACTTTCCCGATCCGTCGTCGTTAAAATTATATGCCGTATTTAAATAATAGTATCGCGTACCATACTGTGGTTAACCTAAGAATTACGTTATCAGTGTCCTCGTTTCACAAGTGTTGAATGTTAGTATATAGAACATTGTCACCGATTTTTTTAACATACTATTATGGATCGTTGGGTTGGACGCGTAGCTCTAGTGACAGGTGCCTCCTCTGGGATAGGAAAAGCTTTAACAAAAGCGTTGGTTGTACATGGAATGAAAGTTGTTGGTTGTGCAAGGAACATTGATAACATAGAGGTAAACAAAGTGCATGTCACTGTTTGTTAGACTGTATGCGAATATTGGATATGATCGATGCGAATATTGGATATGATCGATTCGTTAGGCTCTTATGCATGATTCATTGATAAGTTATTCCATAAGCCAGGTTTTCAAAATGTATACGCACACCGAAAAAATACGTTTGGGGAAGGGTGTGGGAGTGGGGTCCGTGGGGCCTCCCCCGGGAAAAAAAATAAAATAAGGAAGGAAATTGTGCATTCTGGAGCATTCTGAGGCACCTTTCTGGCGTTTTATTATGCTTGGCATTTTTTGTATTACGCACGTGCGTATTGTGCGTACAGGGCGCTACGCCCTTGTAGTCAATATGGTTTTCATAATTGCACATGGTAAGATAGCAATGAGCAGTTTCTTTGAGTTTTTCACTTTGATAACCAATCTTATCATTACACATGGTAGCAGTGAAAAGTTTATCTGTGTTGTAATTCACAGGCTTACGCACAGGCATGCCTTACATGTAAACACTTGTATTTCTGTGATGTGTACTTCTAGCACATCGTGCTACAAAGGTGAATATGTAATCAATACGAGGTCGCCCACCTTGATTCAGAAAGTATCTTGTAAAAAAAAGTCGTGGCACGTTTACGTCTTTGTGACAACATTATTTTTTTTCAATATTGTTTGAACACACGTGACTTGATCTGTTATTATGTTAAACTTTGTTCCCAGTTCTTACCCAGATATCCTAGTTCTTACCCAGATATAATGCTATTTTCTCTCGGCAGTTATTTTACGCTGGCGTAAAACCTTGCTTGTCCCTGTTTATCATTACTGTGTCTTCTTTTCGTGTACACAGGGATCAATTTGTCCGTTGTATTGAGCTTATATGTCGTTCATCGACGTCGTCCGACATCACAAACACTTAAGACTTATGTCCCCTTTTGTGTAATCCCATTGAGATTGCATTTGAAAAAGATAAAAATTAAAACTCAGATAATCGTGAATATTTGTACATGAAACTTCCAGTTTAATATGTTTACACATTTATCTAGGCAGTGCTACCATTGCATTATAAAAAAAATACGTGATAAATATGTGAATTAATCAATACACACATGGCCTTGAGTATGACATCATCTGAGTATGGCTCAATACACACTTAATTTTATCAAGATTGTATTTATTATTCAAATATAGCACTGTCTAGATAAAAGTGTAAACATATTAAACTGCAAGTAACATGCACAAATATTCAGGATTATTTGAGTACTATTTTTTTTCCTTTGTAAAGGCACTTTCAATGGGATTCCACAACAGAGTACATACTTCTTAACATTCAGTGGGTATATACTATTTTCCTTTCTTTATATTTCTTCATCGAACATGTTTGCTCAAACATAAAGGCAAACACGGATGCCAATAGTCACGTGAACTCACCACTAAATGTAAAGGTCAATGTATCATTCAAGGTCAAAAGTATAACGTTATTACGCTTTCATTTCTTTACACGTTTGTTATATTTTTACAACCTTATTATCGTCTAAGCCGAAGGTTTGAGCTATTAGGATGAGTCTGCTTTAATTATTTCTTTAGGTAGATTTTGACCAAGTTTTATATTCACTAAACTAGGTCCAATGATCTGTACAAATTAATTATTGTGAATGAACAGAGCTTATGGGATGGTGAGTTGTCCGTTGTCCGTCCGTAAACTTTTTCCTCCTTAACACGATATGGCCTTCATTTTTCATTCGATCTTTTTCAAACTTTACCAGTTTATTGATATCAATGAAAGCTCACAGCCAGTTAAAACCAGTAACACAGTAATTATGGCCTTGATTTAGTTAAAATTGCTTTTACTTTTCATCAAATCTTTTTCAAACTTTACCAGGTTGTTGATATCAACGAAAGCTCGGACGAGTTCGAAAACCAACCAGATTGGACAAGTAACACCGGAGTTAAGGCCCTTGATGTTTTTTATATATATATATATATATGCAATATGCTATATTGGGAACTTCGGTCAAACTCATGTTTTCCTCTCAATAACTTTTGTTAGGAATGAGGTATTGCAATGAAACTTACAGGGTAGGTAGCTATATGGAAAGGAAAATGTGACCTCTGGGATCAAGGTCAAGGTCCTTTTAGTTAAAATAGAAACATGGTTTCCGCTCATAACTTTTGTTAGGATTAAGGTATTGCAATGAAACTTGCAGGGTCGGTAGCTTATATGGAAAGAAGGGTTGGGATTGCATGTGGGACCACTGAGATCAAGGTCAATGTCGCTGTTACTAAAACATAGAAAAATGGTTTCTGCAGTGCTCAGTAACTTTTGTTATGAGTAAGGTATCAAATTTTTGTCGAGCCCGTTTACAGATCTCGACTTAGGATCACAATGTCGTCTGGGTGTGTGTGTGTCAGTTCGTCCGTCCATTCGTTCATCCGTTAGTCCGAATTTCATTTCTTAATATCTTCTTCGTTACTTGCAGGATATTTATCCAAACTCCACAAAAATGTGCAGTATATGGATCCAGCATCACGTGCACAATTTCGGGTCGCTGGGACCTACTTTCGACGAAGTATAGGTCACGTCAGTCTCTGCTACAACATGCGTATATTGCTTCTTTTTTGCAGGATTTTCACCAAACTTCACTAGAATGTTCCTTGTATGCATCTAACTTCATGTGCAAAATTTCGGGTCGCTCACAGTAACCTACTTTCGAAGAAATTCAGGTTACGTCCAGTCTCGGCTACGACATGCGTATCTTGCTTCTTTCTCGCAGGATTTTCACCAAACTTCACCAGAATGTTCCATATATGCATCTAACATTGAATGAAACATTTTGGATTGCTGTGACCTACTTTCGATGAAATATGGGTCACAAGACTTTACCAGAATTTTCCTAATATGCATCTAACATCATTTGCAGAATTTCTGATCGCTGTGACCTACTTCCCACAAAATATAGGTCACGTACGGTTTCCGCTACGACATGCGTATTCTTGCTTATTTCTTCCAGGATTTTTCACCAACTTCACCAGAATGTTCCTTATATGCATCTAACATCATGTGCAAAATTTCAGGTCGATTTGACTTACTTTCGATGAAATTCAGGTCACGTCCGGTCTCTGCTACGACATGCGTATCTTGCTTCTTTCTCGCAGGATTTTCACCAAACTTCACCAGAATGTTCCATATATGCATCTAACATCGTATGAAACATTTTGGATTGCTGTGACCTACTTTCGATGAAATATGGGTCACAAGACTTTACCAGAATTTTCCTAATATGCATCTAACATCATTTGCAGAATTTCTGATCGCTGTGACCTACTTCCCACAAAATATAGGTCACGTACGGTTTCCGCTACGACATGCGTATTCTTGCTTATTTCTTCCAGGATTTTTCACCAACTTCACCAGAATGTTCCTTATATGCATCTAACATCATGTGCAAAATTTCAGGTCGATTTGACTTACTTTCGATGAAATTCAGGTCACGTCCGGTCTCTGCTACGACATGCGTATCTTGCTTCTTTCTCGCAGGATTTTCACCAAACTTCACCAGAATGTTCCTTATATGCATCTAACATCATGTGCAAAATTTCGGGTTACTGTGACCTACTTTAGTTGAAATATAGGTCACGTTCGGTATCCACTATGACATGCATCACCCCCTGTTAATGACATTAATTTAATATCGTTTGGGATTGACATTAGTGATGGTCAAATCAAAACTCTGGACCTTTATAATAGGCCTCAACATGTAGGCCGTGGCCTTCTAGTATAAAATAAGTACTGATGGTAATTTTACTGTTAGCAATATAACCCCCACCCCGCACCCACACACACAGACTTTAATTAATAGTTATGATTTAGAAACAAACCCTACCCCCACCCCACCCACCACCCCCCATACCAACAATTTTCATAGACAATAATTAAACCGAAGATAATTATAACTGCCCCTCCTAGAGTCTTAGCGAAGGTGTGAACATTTCTTTCACAGATATGCCGCAACACCATATTGCTTTATTAGTCAAAGAACTCTTCAACAGAGGCATCAACTAGTAATTAATTAACCATACTATATAGCCTGCATATATGTTTCGACAAAATATACCTTTTCTCTGTTATTCCTATATTTATTAAACCATATTTCTTATTTCATATGTTTTAATCATATGTAAGTGCAGACTTTAACTCTTTGATATGCCTTAGTTATAACTAACTGTATGTGTAAATTATTATATTATTCTGTGAATTAGCAATACTATGCTAAGTAGGATATACAATTGGATAAAGGAAAACAATAGTCAATATATGTTGTATACATTATTCATTAGTAATTATTAATGATGTTTAATACTAGTTTCGAACAATAATAACCAACATTGAAATTGCATGACCTTAGTAACGTTAGTAAAGTATTTATACTTTAATCACAAATAATTTATTGTGTTTATAATAAGCATTTACAGTTCATACTTTTCAAGTTCTAGATTATGTCTGTAATCACTAGTCATCACATTTTGTTGCGTGATTTGAATTATAATTAATGGATTTGTTGTCCTAGACGTTCATTTATATATTAATATATGCTAGAAGTAATGTAACTCTTCGTGATGAGACATATTGTTTGAAAACAGTGTTTGCAGTTTCTGAAAAGATATTTTATTGTTATCTACTATATTTAGTAACAGAGGCCATCTTGGCACTCATGTTGACCCAATTTTAACAATCTTGAATGACACTAATCTAAGGATTGTTCATGGTCAAAATTAGCCGAGCCGTTGCTGAGAAGTATTTTAATGAATGAATGGTGTTTTACGGCACGTCATATTGTGCCAAAAACTGATGAAAGGTGAAGAAATGAAGTAGTAATTACAAATTAATGTAAATACATAAAGATAAAACTATTTACAAATAAGGGATGATATGGTAGTAATATAAACCATGTATGTAAATCAACAAATGCCCGCCAACGGGCAAACACACACAAGAACACATTATAATTACTCACACAGCCCGACCTCCCCAGGAAAGCAAATATTAAGAAAGGCAGGCAGTCGAATGGTAATCCCAATAGCTCATATTTGAACGCTGCTTAATTAAAAAAATGCCCCTTTTGTTTGCCTCATAATAATTATGCGTAACAAAGACGATAAATAAGTAAAAAGACTTTCAATATTATATTGTTACGTTTTTTATATTTGTTTTATACTAACCTTTCGAAACTTTGTTACGACACAAACAAACTTAGTATTAAGATTAATAATAGTTTTATATTAACAATTGGGTACCCCTTTTAGGGCCTCATTTCAGCATGAGACATTGTTCCCCTGGCGTGTCTCCTGTTTTTAGCTCTACTGATCAGAGATCAGCAGAGCTTATGCCGTGGTGCGGCGTCCGTCGTCCGTCCGTCTGTCCGTAAACTTTTATTTGTAGCGACAACTCCTCTGAAACTACTGGATGGATATTCATGAAATTTTACAGAAATGTTGCCCATAAAGTCTAGTTGATCCTAGAAAAAATTCGTGTTGATGTGAAATCCAAGATGGCCACCAAAGCTAAAAATAGAGTTTTAAAATACAAGTTTGTAGCGACTACTTCTTGAAAACTATAAGTGATATTGATATGGGACTTTTTCTAAAATGATCAGCATGACATGTTGATCCTTGTCAAAAATCGTTTTGATTCAACGTTAAACATGGCTGCCAGCGGCCATCTTTGTTTACATAGAGTTATATAGTAAAAACTTGTAGCGACTACTCCTCTTAAACTACTTGGCGGATTGTCATGAAACTTTACAGGAATGTTGCTCTTGATGTCTAATTGATCCTAGAAAAATTTCAGGTCGGCCGGAAATTCAAGATGGCCGTCACAGCTAAAAATAGATTTTTAAAAAATAAGTTTGTAGCGACTAATTCTTGAAAACTATAAGTGATATTGATATGGGACTTTTTCTAAAATGATCAGTATGACATGATGTTGATCCTTGTCAAAAATTATTTGGATTTGACATTAAACATGGCCGCCAGCGGCCATCTTTGTTTACATAGAGTTATATAATGAAAACTTGTAGCGACTACTCCTATGAAACTACTTGACGGATTTTTATGAAACTTCACAGGAATGTTGCTCTTAATGTCTAACTGATCCTTGCAAAATTTCAGGTCGGCCGGAAATTCAAGATGGCCACCACGGTTAAAAATAGATTTTCAAAAAACAAGTCTGTAGCGACTACTTCCTGAAATCAAAATCAATCAGTAGAGCTTCAAGGTCATTGACCTCTTGTTTATTTAAAGGTAATACCTTAAGGTTCAAACATGCAAAGTTTCATGCTTTCTTCCAGAAGTCCACAATCAATTATTTCTATACATACCACACTATTAAGTATCATTATATGTGCGATGTGATGTGTCATTACATTTAATTTGAATTAATAAATATCATTAAATTGTAAGTTTGATATCTTATAGGATTTTTTTTGTATATGAAATATCGTTACATTTAATTGCAATTAAATTCCACCAAATTCAATATGAAATACTACTGCTAGATTTAAGCTATCATTAAATATGCATCATGATGTACAGTAACCTTTAATTGTGATTAAATGTACTTAAATTCCAAATACAAGTTGCAAACTTTTATTTTACCTTTAAGTGTAATTAAATTCCAATTAAATCCCACACATGTAATTTAATGACATTTCAGCAAATTTCAGTTTTGATTAAATCCCTTATTTCATGCAGTGTAACATGAAGTTTAATTTAATGCATAAATATATGAACATTTGATATGAAAATGAACCGCTCTATGAGGGTTTCTATGGCAACAATTCCTCTTTCAGATCGCTTCCAGTCCCTAAACGGTTGTGACTGGAGAGTAATGTTCAATAAGTTTTAATTTACAATACATTTAAGATGATAAACGTTCGAAACGAATGATAATATTTCTTTATATATAAGACTAGTTTAATATACTGTCTTACAGGAGCTGTCAAAATCACTTGCCACAGAGAAGGGATCTTTGACCTCGCTAAAATGTGACGTCAGTAAAGAACAGCAGGTCCAATCCATGTTTGAACAGGTAGATCTACATTATTTATGTTATGCTCCGTTTTGAAAGCGGGAACAACATTCAAAGCAGTTTTTTTCTGATACCTAAGATTACATTAACGTGCGACCGTTTGATGTTCTCTTAATATGTGGCTACTAAGAAATCGTTCGCATATAAAAATATCACAAACGTTAATATGTCCAGTTAATCCAATACGGTAACCATAATAAAGGATCTTAAGACCTTTATGACACTAGAAAGTATGCTAATTAAATCGTGGCCACAAGGTACTAAGTTGTAGTCAAGACTTGCTTACTTGTGGCCATGGGGCGAAATAAAATCGTGGTTCCCATCATTATTTCAAGACGCGTTTCTCAGTTATGTCCCTATGCAAAACGGAAATGTTGCGTAAAATGCACGTGTTTCAATGTGTTTTTTTCACATGCACCTTGGGAGATACATGTATATTGTGAGTAATTAATGAATTTATCCTAAGTTATTAAACATTATATGTTTTCAACTTTATATTTATTGGTGCATTATTCAGATCCAGACGAAATTTGGTGGAGTAGACGTGTGTATCAACAATGCCGTTTGAGTCACGATGCGCCACTTCTCACTGGCAAGACTGAACAATGGAGGAGCATGCTAGAGGTATTCACTTATTGTGTTTATCGTAAGGGGTTAAGCTAATACTAGTCGGATGCAATAATGTTACAAAACTAGATTAATCTATTCGACGGTTAGAGAACAGTGATTCTGGATTACGCGGTGCCCATCCCACCCTGAAATCTGAACATTTTTAGAGACATTTGTAAGTAAAAAGCGTCGGGGTCGAAGGTCATATGCCAGTTGTTTTTAGCTCTACTGGCCGAAGGCCAGCAGAGCTTATGGGATGCCGAGTTGTCCGTCGTCCGTCCCGTCGTCCGTTGTTAACTTTTGTCTCGTTATAACGTTAGGGCCTTCATTTTTCATCCAATCTTTACCAAACTTTATCAGGTTGTTAATATCAATGAAAGCTCGGATGAGTTCGAAAACCAGCCAGATCGGCCAAGTAACAGCGGAGTTATGGCCCTTGATTTAGTTAAAAATGCTATATTGTTATATTTTGCCTCGTTAAGACGATAGGGCCTTCATTTTTCATCCTATCTTTACCAAACTTTACCACCTTGTTAATATCAATGAAAGCTCGGACAAGTTCGAAAAACAGCCAGATTGGACCAGTAACACCAGAGTTATGGTCCTTGATTTAGTTAAAAATGCTATATTGCTATATTTTGCCTCGTTAAGATGATAGGGCCTTTGTTTTTCAACCTATCTTTACCAAACTTTACCACATTGTTAATATCAATAAAGCTCAGACAAGTTCGAAAACCAGCCATATCGGACTAGTAACAGCGGAGTTATGGCCCTTGATTTAGTTACAAATGCTATATTTTGCCTCTTTAAGACGATAGGGGCTTCATTGTTCATCCGATCTTTACCAAACTTTATCAGATTGTTAATATCAATGAAAGCTCGAACAAGTTCGAAAACCAGCCATATCGGACCAGTAACAGGGGAGTTATGGCCCTTGATTTAGTTAAAAATGCTATATTTTGCCTCGTTAAGACGATGGGGGCTTCATTGTTCATCCGATCTTTACCAAACTTTATCAGATTGTTAATATCCATGAAAGCTCCAACAAGTTCGAAAACCAGCCATATCGGACTAGTAACAGCGGAGTTATGGCCCTTGATTTAGTTCAAAACGCTATATTTTGCCTCGTTAAGACGAGAGGGCCTTCCTTTTTCATCCGATTGTTACCAAACTTTTTTACTTTTTTTAAAATTATTTTTTTAATTTTGTTATTTATTTTTTGTTAATTTTTTTAATTCAATTTTTTTTTAGCTCTAGGTTGGACCAGTCGGACCAGTAACAGAGGAGTTATGGCTCTTGATTTAGTTAAAAATACTATATTTTGCCTCGTTAATACAATAGGGCCTTCATTTTTCATCTGGGGCGTCCGTGGCCCGAGTGGTTAACGTCTCTGACTTTAAACACTTGCCCCTCACCGCTGTAGGTTCGATCCCTCAGGGCCTAGGAATCTTTATGTGAGGAAGCTATCCAGCTGGCTTGCGGAACGTCGGTGGTTCTACCCAGGTGCCCACCCGTGCACGAAAATTGCCCGGAGGGGCACCTGGGGTCTTCCTCCACCAATGGAAGCTGGACAGTCGCCATATGACCTTAGCTGTTGGTGCGACTATAAAATTCAATTCAATTCAATCATTTTTCATCTGATCTTTACCGAACTTTAACAGATTCTTTAGTTATGGCCCTTGATTTAGTTCAAAAGCTGTTTTTTGCCCGAAACTTCCAAAAAAACGTCACTCGCTTCATTGATGTTATAAGAGCCATGTTAGCCAGTAGAGCGTCCACAGGCCCTCTTGGGCCTCTTGTTTTTACTTTTGGGGGAAGGGAGTCGTGGCCCTTTAGAGAGGGAAAATGACTTGAATTGGAAAAAGGGGAGTGTTGACAATGTTAAAATAAAGAAGAAAGATAGTATTTTTTATATGTATTAAGTCGCAGTGTTTCATTTAATATTAAATTCACATCAAGAACATGTTTGATTGACATGTTATGGATGGTCAACTAAGAAACATTTAAAAGTTTAAAAAAAAAGGGGAAAATAACATATCTTTAAAAAAAAAACTGTATGCACTATATTCGTGTCCTCTCCATATCTCTTGAACCGCTTGAGGATTTGAAATAACTCATCACAAATGTTCACCAAATAGAGACGACGTGCAGAGTGCTACTTCCAGCTACGTCGGTTCAAGGTCAAGGCACACTTAGAGGTCGAAGGTCATATGGTCTATATTTCACTATATTTCGGGTCCTCTTCATATCTCTTGAACCGCTTGAGGATTTTGAACTAACTTGGCACAAATGTTCTCCATATCGACCCGACGTGTATAGTGCAACTTCCAGCTACGTCCGTTCAAGGTCAAGGTCACATTTAGAGGTCAAAGGTCTTATTGTTTATATTTCACTATATTTCATGTCCTCTCTATATCTCTTGAAACCACGTGATTTTGAAATAACTTGGCACAAATGTTCACCATATCGAGACGACATGCAGAACGCAACTTCCAGCCATGTCCGTTCAAGGTCAAGGTCACATTTAGAGGTCGAAGGTCATTTGCACTACATTTTGTGTCCGCTCCAAATCTCTTGAACCTCTTGAGGGATTTTGAAATAATTTGGCACAAATGTTCACCATATCAAGACGATGTGCAGAGCGCAACTTTCAGCCACGTCTGGTCAAGGTCACACTTTAGGTCATATGCACTGTATTTAGTGTCCGCTCCATATCTCTTGAACCGCTTTTGGGGATTTTGAAATAACTTGACACAAATGTTCACCATATTGAGACGACATGCAGAGCGCAACTTCCAGCCACGTCATTTATCTTTTATTTTTAAGTCCCATCCCCGTTAGGCGAGACATGTGAATCTGAGGTTATAATAAGTGCCTTTATTTGGCGGGTTAGTTTCTTGAAGATGCAATTTTATACGTTTTGCTTTCATCTAGGTAAATGTATTGGGTATGTGCATATGTACAAGAGAAGCTGTCAACTCTATGAAGGAAAGAGGGGTAGATGACGGTCATGTGATTCAGATAAATAGGTAGGCCTTTAATTGTTCATCATGCATAGTAACGTGTTTATTAATGGGAATCACAGGTAGCTGTATCAGTGTTTGGGAACTTAAACAAATATAAATATATATTTTTTAAAAAATGGCCCAGAGTACTCTAGTCAATTTTTATTATGTATTATGACGTATTATGGTATGGGGTTGTCCGTCTGTCCGCCCGTAAACAATTGCCTATTCCGGATGATAACTCCGAAACCATTACACCTATACTCATGAAACTTCATAGGTACATTGCCCTAGGCGAGAGGAGGATCCCTGTTGCTTTTGGGGTCAGAAGGTCAAAGGTCAAGGTCACCGTGACCTTATATAGACAAACGCATTCCGGATGGTAACTTCCAAACTGTACCTCAAAACTGTAAAGGTCAAGGTCACAATCATCTTATATGTAATATGAATTCTGCATAATAACTTCAAAACTTTACACCTACACTTATGACATTTTATAGGTTCATCACTCTTGTTAAAAGCAGGAACCCTATTGCTTTTGGGGTCAAAGGTCAAGCTATATGAAAATAAGAATTCCGCATAATAACGTCAAAACCATAACACCTACACTCTTGACTTCATAGGTACATTGCCCTAGGTGAGAGGAGGAACCGTATTGCTTTTGAGGCCAGTAAGTCAAAGTTCAAGGATGCATTGATGTTATATGTAAATATGCCTTCTGCACAATAACTTCAAAATCGTAACACCTACGCTCATAAAACTTCGTAGGTACATTGTCCTAAGTGAAGGAGGAACCATATTCCCTTTGGGGTCAGTAGGTCAAAGGTCCAGGTCACTGTCACCTTATATAGAAAAAATGCATTCCTATTGATAACTCTAACTCAAACTAAAGTAGATTTTTCCCTTACCTCTATAATAACCAAAAAATATGAATCTTCAGAAATTAATCGGGACCCCCCACTCCCCTCCCCCTACCCATCACCTACCCATAGCACCCCCACCTTCATTTACAGAGAAATATCTAATGTACTCAGGAACTGTACACATAAGGGACACGCACGCACGCACGCACGCACGCACGCACGCTCGCACGCACACACGCACGCATACTTTGGTTGTTTACGTTTGCATTTAATTGATGCTTTCACCATATCAGTGTACGATATCATTCATTGACTCCCCTCACAGTCTGATAATCGGACTCCCCTTAAAGTCAGGGCCGATACCAAATTGATGGGAGGAGATAACGCTACACGATTTACCGGAACGGAGTTGATTAATTAATAGTATAATCCTTGTTTTAATAAGCACATTTATGATAAAGATATACAGGATGGGTTCGAGCTAATGGAACAGCTCCAACCTACAAATTCCCGCTCTCGCAACCCATGCCAAAAAAAAAAGCATTTTCACACACACGCACTCACTTTGGCGTATAAATAGATATACGGAATATGTTGTCCAATGGTGGAGAGTCGGACTTCAGATCGAGAGGTCTTGGGTTCAATCCTCGCCATAGCCATGTCATATATCCTTCAGCAGATAAATAATCCACATTGCTTAATACTGATTCTACCAAGGAAGCCATCGAAAGTGATTAATATAATTGCAAGAACTTGTTTCACAATCGATCTGTTCCCTTGTACGTATGTGTAATCATTCGGTTAACATTTCAGTAAACTGTTTTTGAGAGAAAATTATACTGGTTCAAGTCTGCATGATAACTTTTTTCTCCTCACCCGTGATCTATTTTTGTCTCGCCTTTTCGAAGAAAAAAAGAGACATAGGTGTTGCGGCGGCGGCGTCAACATTCAAGTTTTGCGTTTGGTCATTTTCTCACAAACTGTATGCACTAGACCTTTGAAACTTTGCTTATAGTTGTATCATGGGTGGTACATCGCAACGTGACAAAGCAAATGTGGAAGTGACCTTGACCCTCCAAGCAAAGGGCTGATAACTTACTAATTTTTAGGTTTAACTTTTGCGTTTAGGTCACTTTTTCACAAACTGTATGCACTAGATCTTTCAAACTTTGCTTATAGTTGTATCTTGGGTGGTACATGGCAACGTGACAAAGCAAATGTGGAAGTGACCTTGACCCTCCAAGCAAAGGGCAGATAACTTAATAATTTTTAGGTTCAACTTTTGCGTTTAGGTCACTTTTTCACAAACTGTATGCACTAGACCTTTAAAACTTTGCTTATAGTTGTATCTTGAGTGGTACATCGCAACGTGACAAAGCAAATGTCGAAGTGACCTTGACCCTCCAAGCAAGGGCAGATAACCTTATAATTTTACCTTCAACTTTGGTGTTTAGGTCACTTTTTCACAAACTGTATGCACTAAGACCTTTCAAACTTTGCTTATAGTTGTATCTTGAGTGGTACATTGCAACGTGACAAAGCAAATGTGGATGTGACCTTCACCATCCAAGCAAAGGGCAGATAACTTTAATTGTTACATTTACATCACTTTTTCATGAACTAGAATTATGCACTAGATGTTTTAAGCCTAATTTATAGCTTAATCTTTGGAAGAAAACATAGTCTATTTTGACGTAGTTGTGTCTTCGTTAGTGCATCTTTTTTATGGATGCCTGGATTTCATGTATGACCTTGACCTACTTTTTGGAGCTGATGATTTTTAGCTCTACTGGCCAAAGACCTTCATTTTTCATCCGATCTTTACCAAACTTTACCAGATTGTTAATATCAATGAAAGCTCGCACAAGTTCGAAAACCAGCCAGATCGAACCAATAACAGCGGAGTTATGGCCCTTGATTTAGTTAAAAATGCTATATTCAGCCTCGTTAATACGATGGGGCTTTCATTTTTCATCTGATCTTTACCAAACTTTACCAGATGTTTTGCCTTCTTTTTATTATTAGTGTTTTTTTTTTTAATTAATTATCTTTTAATTGTTTTGTTTTAATTATTTCTTTTTTTTTTCTTCTTTTTTTTTTTTCTTTTTTTTTTTTTTTTTAAATTTTCTTATTTCATTATTTATATATATATTTTTTTTTGTGTTAACGCCATGTTAGCAGGAAGCATTGCTGTGCCTATTGCATTTTTTTTCCGGTTCATTGATTTTTGATGGAGTAACAGCCCTTTGACATTTTTTTTTTAAATTTCTTGATTATTATTATTTTTTTTTTTTAATTTTCTTATTTCATTATTTTTTTGTTTGTTAGCAGGAAGCATTGCTGTGCCTATTGCATTTTTTTTCTGGTTCATTGATTTTTGATGGAGTTACAGCCCTTTGACATTTTTACTTTAAATTTCTTGTCGGCGCTACTCCTCCTAAACGGCTTGTTCGATTTCTACAAAATTTGGCAGGAAGCCTCAGTATAATGTCTAGTTGTGCAAAGCATGGTATATCAATGAAATTTTGACAAGTTTGAAAACCAGCTAGATCTAGTTAGTAACGACAGGTTATGGCCCTTGATTTGTTGAAAAATGATATATTGTATTTTTAGCTCGACTGAACCGTAAAGTTTTATTTGTAGCGACTACTCCTCTGAAACTACTGGATGGATATTCATGAAACTTTACAGAACTGTTGCCCATGAAGTCTAGTTGATCCTAGCAAAAATTCATGATGATGTGAAATCCAAGATGGCCACCAAAGCTAAAAATAGATTTTTAAAATACAAGTTTGTAGCGTCTACTTCTTGAAAACTATAAGTGATATTGATATGGGACTTTTTCTAAAATGATCAGCATGACATGACGTTGGTCGTTGTCAAAAATCGTTTTGATTCGACGTTAAAGATGGCTGTCAGCGGCCATCTTTGTTTACATAGAGTTATATAGTAAAAACTTGTAGCGACTACTCCTCTGAAAATGATCAGCATGACATGATGTTGATCCTTGTCGAAATTTATTTCATTGAAACTTTAAACATGGCCGCTAGCGGCCATCTTTGTTTACATAGATCTATATAGTAGAAACTTGTAGCGACTACTTCTCTGAAACTACATAACGAATCTTTATGAAACTTCACAGGAATGTTGCTCTTGATGTCTAATTGATCCCAGATTTTTTTTAGGTCGGCTAGCAATTCAAGATGGCCGCCATGGCTAAAAACAGATTTTTAAAAAAAAGTTTGTGGCGACTACTTCTTGAAAACTGTAAGTGATATTGATATGGGATTTTTCCTAAAATGATCAGCATGACATGATGTTGATCCTTGTCGAAAATTATTTTGAATCAAAATTAAACCTGGGCACCAGTGGCCATCTTTGTTAACATAGAGTTTGTATAGTAAAATTTGTAGTGACTACTCCTCTGAAACTACTTGATAGATTTTTATGAAACTTCACAGGAATGCTGACCTAGCTATCAAAATCTATCAGTAGAGCTTCAAGGTCATTGACCTCTTGTTGTATTTTCCTTTGTTAAATCTGTAGTTACTTCATTTTTTATCTGATCTTTACCATATTTGTTTAGAATGTTAATATAAACCCTGTCATTACTAGAAATACCATAAACTGGTAATTTATTCTCAAACAAGCTGTGTAAATGATTGTTTTAGTACATTTGGCAGATGGACAGGACTGTGTTCTAGACAATACGACAATTTGACATTAAATAAATGTATATATACCTTATCAGTACTTTAATAAATATGATTAAAACAAGCAAATGCAATTAATAGTAGTAGTGGCATAACACCAGATGTATTTATTGACCAACTGGCGTGTTTGTTATTTGACAGATGTTCAATATTTGACTTCTGTTGTATATACAAGTATATACGAAGAAATATGGCACCAAACCAGAGTTTGTAACTCATAGGAAAATCTCTAAAATATATTATATATGGAATACGCAATTTGACCGGTTATTACAAATATTATTGCCTGCGTCGCGTTTATTTTTTTCATTTATAGCCGGATTGCATAGCAATTCCAGGCTAATAGTTTGGCGATTTCTGTCTGTCTGTCCGTCCGCCCGTCCGTATAGGTTCGTCTACACGTTTTGACTTTCGTTAAGTTTTTTGTTTTTCCTCATTTCTCAAAAATGAATTGGCGGAAAGCTTTAAAACTTGGCACACATGTTCGTTGTCATTACACAGTGTTATATGACAAGAACCATAACGCTGCCATGTATTTTACTTGAATGATCCCTATATATGTATATATACTAAAGGAAAAAAATAAATGCGACTCGGGATTTTCCGCTATATAATTACTGCCACGTACTAATTCCAAGATGTTTTGTAAAAAAAAGAAAGAAAGAAGAAGAAGAAGAAAAAAGGTTGCAGATAGTTAAGAAAGGACAAAACTTTGCTGTTGTAAATGTTTTATTCACAGTACACTTTGTAACACGAAATTCGTAAATGTTAAAGTTCCACTTTGAACATTTAGGCCATTTTAGTACTGTATTTAATGTAAAGAAATTGCAAAATTTTACATTTTAAGTTTTCTCAGCAGCTTGAGCCAAACGCGTATTCTACCAATAAAAAAACATTGAAGGGATAATAGTTGGGTGTGTTATGTGTTGTTTTAGTCGTTTTGTCCGAAAGGAAAGTTCTAGTGTAGCCATGTACCATTCGATTATATGGTGGCATATATCTGCCGTTGAGATAATTTAGTCGCGATACTTTTTTCAGCTATTAAGACGACTTTTAAGCCCTTGTAAGTCGACTTACAAGCAAGGTGTTACGCAAGCGTTAAATAGCTGCCGAGAGACAAGCAGTTAACATAATAATATATCAGGTCACCAGTGTTAAAACAATATTGAAAAAAATAAATATAGCTACTGTGCCGATTTTCCATAATCAATCTATAATGGCACAGTGTGCCAATTATGGATGTTGAAAAAGGACTGATAATCATTGTTTTTCTACTAAAATATGTTACTATTTATAGTAAGGGATGTAATAAGTCATTTTAGCACATGCTAGGCCATATATGACTTTATGTGTTTGAGGCAGATCATCCCATTTTTTTTGGGTAGAGACCATAATAATCGACACTTTCTTACTTGACAAGTCGAGCTCCCAGTGGGATTCGAACCTGCAGTAAAGTGAGGGAATTCCATGTGTCCGAGTGGGAGACGACCGCACACTCTCACATCGCCGAGACGGGTCGCATCGGTTGGAAGCGAATCAAGTGCCTCAGCAACTAACAAGAACCTGTTTACTCAATTTTCATTGAAACTGTAATGTTGAAAAAAGTTGTTACCTTTAGCGTAGACAGTTGTTACCTTTAGCGTTAACATGAAAAGTTGTTACCCTTAGTGTTAGCATTGTTACCTTTAGCGGAAGAGGTGATTGTTACCTCTAGCGGAGGTTGTTACCTTTAGCGTTGGAATTGTTACCTTTAGCGGCGGTTGTTACCTTTAGCGTTGTTACAAGCGTTACTTACAAATTGATACACCTCCCTTATTTTTGCTCTTTTTTTTCTTTCTTTTTTTAAAAAAAAAGATATATGGCATCATATCTTCTGATTTGCTTTCTATCCGTCCATACACGTTAGGATACGTACTTGAGATATAACTAAATGCCATAGAGCCTTATTTATCACATGCAGTTAACTCGGGCTCAATGGTTATTGTATAAAATCATCTCATCTCCCAATGAGGTTGCCGTCTCAATTAATCTATTTCTATATCTTCCGTCACACCCTCACGGCAAAGTTCGAGCAGGTCATGTTGACCATTTTTTGTCTAGATTAACAGTTGACAGTAACTGTTTGTATATTATTTCAAGTATTAGATTTATTATTTGTTAGACATCAAAACTATACCTGTACAAAATCTACTATTAAGCGATGTATATACATGTACATATAAATCCCTTAATAGCAGATTTTACTAAATCTCTCTAAATATATGTTTTAATTGTGGATAAAATAAAGTTTTCGTCATGTTAAATTTCTAAATAGAATAATTATCCTGTAATTAATCATGCTTGATTGGACATTTGTGTGTAGAACGCGCCATTCTTGTGAAAACATTTGTCCAGGAGGTGAGAAAAAGCAGGCACTTTTATTACCCCCGATATCCGCTCTGGCGGCAATAAATGATCAATTTAAAGTAATAAAAGTGATGTTTAGCTAGGTTTACACTATGCATTTGGCCACTAACCATTTTTGAGCTCTACTGGCCAAAGGCCAGCAGAGCTTATGGGATGCCGAGTTGTCCGTCGTCCGTCGTCAATCGTCAACTTTTGTCTCGTTAAGACGATAGAGCCTTTATTTTTTATCTGATCTTTACCAGATTGTTAATGTCAATAAAAGCTCGGATAACTGCGGAGTTGTGGCCCTTGATTTAGTTACAAATGCTATATTTTGCCTCGTTAAGATGATAGGGCCTTCATTTTTCATCCGATCTTTACCAAACTTTACCAGATTATTTATGTCAATAAAAGCTCGGACAAGTTCGAAAACCAGCCAGTTCGGACCAGTAACAGTGGAGTTATGGCCCTTGATTTAGTTAAAAATGCTACATTTTGCCTCGTTAAGACGGTAGGGCCTTCATTTTCCATCCGATCTTTACCAAACTTTACCAGATTGTTAATGTCAATAAAAGCTGAAACAGTTTTGAAAACCAGCCAGATCGGACCTGTAACAGCGGAGTTATTGCCCTTGATTTCATTAAAAATGCTATATTTTGCCTTGTTAAGGCGATAGGGCCTTCATTTTTCATCTGATCTTTACCAAACTTTACCAGATTTTTCTCTTTTTTCTTTTATTATTTTTTCTTTTTTCAAATTTTTTAATTGTTTTATTATTATTATTTTTTATTTTTTATTTTTAAATGTTTTTTTTTTAGTTTTTTTTTTATTATCTCTACCGGCCAAGTTCGAAAACCAGCCAGTAACGGCAGAGTTACGGCTCTTGATTTAGTTAAAAATGCTATATTTTGCCTCTTTAAGACGATAGTCACTCGCTTCATTGATGTTATAACAGCCATATTAGCCAGTAGAGCGTCCACAGGCCCTCTTGGGCCTCTTGTTTATTAGTTCAACTTCTAGATGTGTTTTGTGTTCATGAATTCATTAGACTGTTTATAAGTACAAATAGTCAAATACGAAGAAGAAAAAAAGTGCGTATGATTTTTTAGGAATAGTTGGAAACTAGAATTTATGATCGATCATACTTTTAATTAAAAAATAAATAATTAAAAATCGCGTGCATATAGATGTGTACTATGTGCAGATATTGTTTTCTATAACGCAGTAAGAGTTAAGACACATACCTTATTCTCACACTATTCAACACTACTCAAATAAGAAATTAAAATAAAGTTATACGAAAAAAATCGTATTTCTACTTGAATAATCCAAACATGTGTTTGATGCAACAAAATGATATTCTTCCGACTGAAAAAAAAGTTACACAACTTTCACATCCTGTCATTAGCTAAACATTTCAGAGATGTTGAGATATTCGGTAGGTGAAAATAAATGGGTTTACTTGGACTTTATCCTCAACCAGGAAAAATGAAAATATTAGACCATGATTTAAATTAAATGTATCCATATTGGTGTTTTAAAATCAGACAACACCAAAAGAAGATACATAGATGTACATAAAAAAAGAAAGCCTTGAATGTAATTATCACTACAAACTAGTTTTATTAAGGGCTAAATTCAGTTGAGCACCAACGATTAACACCGAGTTTACCCCCTACCAGAATGTGGAGGTCTTTTAATACTTTTGTTTTTTAAAATCAGTGTCACACAAACACACTTGTTTAAGCAAGCTAATACCAATATGATGTCTTTACAAAATAGGTTATTTCTCATTCTCTCAGGGATATTCATGATTGCACATTGAATGAACAGTCAGATAGCGATGATGACTATCTGTACGTTGGAACAGTCAATAAAAGGAACACGATGGACATTGGTTCAAATGAATGTTTTTGTACATTGAAAGTTAATAAAACGGATTTTAGATTCAAACAAGAAATATCACTGTGACAAATGCCCCCGAAGTGACCTTGACCTCTAAGTATGACCTTGACTTTGGTTGTGATGACTACTTGTGCCAAGTTATTTGAAAATCCGTCCATGAATGCCAGAGTTATTGACCGGACAGGATTTGACTTTTGACCTTCAAGTGTGACCTTGACGACCTGGGTTTTGCGCGTGACACATCGTCTTGTTATGGTGATCACTTGTGCCAAGTTAATTAAAAATCCCTGCAGGGGTTGTGACGTTACCGGTCCGGACACGAAATTGCGTACCTGTTTTTGACCGGGTACGACAGGGGTATTGAGCGCAACACATCGTCTTGTTATTGTGATTACTTGTGCCCAGTTATTTAAACATCTCTGCAGGGGTTGTGACGTTACGGTCCGGACACGAAATTGCATTCCTGTTTTTGACCTATGAACTGCAAGTGTGACCTTGACCTTTGAGGTACGGACCTGGGTTTTTCTCGCGACACATCGTCTTGTTATGGTGATCACTTGTGCCAAGTTAATGAAAAATCCATGCAGTAGTTTTGAAGGTAGTCCGGACACGAACTGCGGACTGACGGACGGACGGTGCGATTACTATATGCATAAAAGTATAGGTGCACCAATACTTTTAAGCGCACGTCTAATTATGGGGGTCAAAAAGAAATTGTAGTTGCACCTGTCAAATTGTAGGTGCACCTATATATTTTATAGGTGCACCTATACATTTTATGGGTGCACCTATATATTTTATGGGTGCACCCATATATTTTATGAGTGCACCTACAATTTTATGGGTGCACCTACACTTTTACAGGTGCACCCATAAAAAATATAGGTGCACCTATACCTTTTATAGGTGCACCTACACTTTTTTATAGGTGCACCTACATCTATAGTTTTGACCCCGATCGTACACCATACATGAGAGAAGTTGAACTCCGGTGGTTGTTTCAGATTATCCATGATTGACAATTATTTCTTATTTACGTTGTTTTTACTTCTGACAACATATGTTTTGTCTTTACTTATTAATGAAGTAAAACAATTGTCCAGTTACACATTTATTCAGTCTCTTAGATGTTACAGGTACATGTTAAAACTAGAACTCTCTGTCTTGCATAGCATGTGATCTTATATAAAACAATACTAGCTAAAGTTGTTTAACGGCTCATCAACACAGTATAGGTTATTTAGAGCCGCCCCAGAGAGAGGGGAAGAATACATAGGAATCTGGGAACCGTGCCCTACTCTTATTATCGAATAGATTCCTATGGTTCTTTAATGTGCTCGGAGGATAGACATATACACGGGACCGCCCGGTTTACGTCCCCATCTGATGGACAAGGCTAAGGGAAAGTGTCTTGGCCTAGAACACACCGATGAAACTCAGTGGCACCACGGGGGATTGAACCCAGGGCCTCCGGTTACAAATCCGCCGCGCTACCGACTGCTCCATGCCAGCCCTCCACTCAAGTTGTACCAATACAAAGATGATGAAAACCATTTAATGAACAAGACAATAATTTAAATGAACATGAATTCTGCGGGATTTTACCGCTCTGACTGGATAAGCATTGGCCATATTTTTTCCCCGGAAACCACACGGGGATACTATTAATGGAATACTATATTTATGCATGTCCACAATTTCGATTTGCACATCTTCTTGTGTAACAAAAGCTAATAACATTATATATATCATATACCGAACTAGAATATTGAAATAGACATACGTAAAGTTCTCTGCTTAATTGTCTATTATAAGTATGTATATATAACTGTTTTATCGCAGTTTAGTGGGACACAAACAATACTCCAACAACCCTAGTGCTCATTTCTACAGCGCCACAAAATTCGCCGTCACTGCACTGGTGGATGGACTGAGGAACGAACTTGTAGCTACCAAGTCACATATACGCGTTACGGTGAGTGAAATTGTATTTTATCAAAGTTACATATACGTGTTACGGTGAGGTATATTGTATTTTATCAATGACAAAGTTACATATACGCATTATGGTGAGTTAAATTGTATATGACAAAGTTACATATACGCGTTACAGTGAGTTAAATTGTATATGATCAAGTTACATATACGCGTTACAGTGAGTTAAATTGTATATGACAAAGTTACATATACGCGTTACAGTGAGTTAAATTGTATATGATCAAGTTACATCTACGCGTTACGGTGAGTTAAATTGTATTTGATCAAGTTACATATACGTGTTACAGTTAGTTAAATTGTATTTTATCAAGTTACATATACGCGTCCAGTCTAGGTAAGTTAAATTGTATTTTATCAAAGTTACATATACATGTTACGGTGAGGTATATTGTAATTTTATCAAAGTTACTACATTTACACATTACGGTGAGTTAAATTGTATTTTATCAAAGTTACATATACGCGTTATGGTAGTTACCATTTCACTAACACTCGTTACATTGTAGTTACCAAGTCACATACATGTATTCGACTGACGCCATTGACGGTAAATTACATGAAACGTAAGACACAGACCTAATAACAACTTATTAATATGTCTGTGGTCCAAGTATATAAGAAACGGCGAGTTAACATGAAGCCACGGAATCACATATGCGGTTACCAGTGAGTTGCCTTGTATCGCCCTAGGTGTAGGTATGATAATCATTGCCCTTACGTTTCTTATATTTTGTAATTTTAATCGATGTGACGGACCTATATTTGGTTAGCCCCTTGTATTTTAACTTGCTTTTACAGAGTATCAGCCCTGGGTTGACAGAAACAAACTTTTCTCACGCAATGTTTGCTCATGATCCAGACAAGGCCATCCAGAAATACAGTCAGTTCGAGGTATGGTGTAAAGCATGTCATTATAGTGGAGTGCGTGGTCCTGTGATAAAATGTCGGACTTTAGGTCGGAAGGGCGTGGGTTAATTACCATGGCCATGTTAGTTATCCATGAGCAAGATAATTAATCCACATTGCTTAGTACTGATTCTACCCAGGAAACCTGCATATAATCTTCGAAAGAGGGTGTTTATCCCAAACGGAAAGACTTGCGGAAATGATATTATGCTAGGTAGCGGGGTGTCGGAATTCGGCAACGTCTAGCAGTCGGAAGTGCGGACTTGTGGGATTTATATTCAAGCGAAGTTGCGGAAACGCCTAGGCGTCCAAACAGCGGAGTTGCGGGATTTTCCGACGCTCCGCTACTTACTATGTATTCTATATATATATTTAGTGGGGGGTCCAAAACTACTTTCCATAGGATTCAGCTAGACTGATCCACACTCAAACATGCCGTGTCGCATCGGGATTTTTCGTTTGGCACAATAGGCAGAGGGACCTTAATTCTTAGAACTGCGCACGCACACCTCAATTTGAAGTGTTATTTCATTATTCTGAAGCAAAATAGTTCAGATGTTTCTGAAGCAAATAGTTCAGATGTTCCTTAAATTGTCACATGTCATTGTATTTTGATCCCTTTGTATTTTAGAATTTAAAACCAGAAGACATTGTAGATGGTATTATATATGCATTGAGTGCACCCAGACATGTTCAGGTTAGTGATTCATCTTCTATAATTACTATCTACATGTTTAAGTTAAGCTGTCGACATAGCCATTGTTCATTGTTCAACAAAACATATGCCCGTTCTTATCCAGTAATTATGTCTTTTCTCCCCCACCCCCACTCACCGGTGCTGTCCGCCTGTCTGTTATGGCCCGTTATACAGAAACTTTGGTCGGACTGGTTCTCCTGAACCATGGCTTAATTTCAGTGAAACTTGGCAGGGATGATCAGTACAAATATCGGTGTTGTGTTCCGTATGAATGATTTTTGGCGAAGTATAGTTATCCTGAACGGCCCCTGGTCGGATCACAATGAAACTTAGTAGGGATGATCTGTACCAAGCCTAGCTGTGCATATCATTGTCGGGATGATCTGTACCAAGCCTAGCTGTGCATATCATTGTCGGGATGATCTGTACCAAGCCTAGCAGTGCATATCATTGTCGGGATGATCTGTACCAAGCCTAGCTGTGCATATCATTGTCGGGATGATCTGTACCAAGCCTAGCTGTGCATATCATTGTCGGGATGATCTGTACCAAGCCTAGCTGTGCATATCATTGTCGTGTTCCAGTTTAAGATAAAATACATTTAAACCAGTTAATAAATATACTGGTATCATAAACATAATTTATATCAACAGCATGTTACACATCTGTACGATATTGTCTTATGATAGGACTAGAAGTTGTTTATTTCCTTTGATTTTTGCCAATAAATGCATCTTATGTACACAGAGTCATATATTAGGCAGCATTTCTTGCAATTTCAGGTGCATGAATTAATAATCTTGCCGACAGAGCAGCCCTGATTACCCACCCAAGCCTGCAGTGGAGCTTTATACAAGACATTAAATGAGAGCTATCGACAACTGTATTATTAAAATTGATATCTGCAACTCAATGAATCATCAATGAGCTTATAATTATGTTCTATTAAGGACCTGACAGGGCGGTAAAATATTCATTAATTCGATCTGGGAGTGGGAGAGTAATTGGTGTCACTACAAATACAAGGGAAAACTCTCATAATGTTCTTCAGTTTCATATGCATTAAATGCATTAAATAAGCCGCATATTTAGTCCAGATAGCCTCCAGGTCCTTTAAGGTCTTCATCAACATCATCCCTGTATAGTTCCAGGTGCTACTTGGCAGAAAACAATAACAAGTGGTCTTAAAGCTCTACTGATAGATTTTGATAGCCAAATCAGCTATGGGAACCTGTGAAGTTTTATGGAAATAAGACCAACACTTTCAGAGAAGTAGTCGCCACAAGTTTTTCCTATGTCACTCTATGTAAACAGGACCCGTTTATATTATAGGATTATGAAACGAGACGAAATCTCGTAAATTTGGGGCCGTAGCCATTTTTAGCTCTACTGATCAGAGATCAGCAGAGCTTATGCCGTGGTGCGGTGTCCGTCGTCCGTCCGTCCGTCTGTCAGTTAACTTTTTTTTGTAGCGACTACTCCTCTGAAACTACTGAATGGATTTTCATGAGACTTTACAGAAATGTTGCCCATGAAGTCTAGTTGATCCTAGCAAAAATTCATGTAGATGTGAAATCCAAGATGGCCGCCAAATCTAAAAATAGGTTTTTATAAAACAAGTTTGTAGCGACTACTTCTTGAAAACTCTAAGGGATATTGCTATGGGACTTTTTCTAAAATGATCAGCATGACATGATGTTGGTCCTTGTCGAAAATCGTTTTGATTCGACGTTAAACATGGCTGCCAGCGGCCATCTTTGTTTACATAGAGTTATATAATGAAAACTTATAGCGACTACTCCTCTGAAAGTACTTGACGGATTTTCATTAAACTTCACAGGAATGTTGCTCTTGATGTCTAATTGATCCTAGCAAAATTTCAGGTCGGCCGGAAATTCAAGATGGCCGCCGCGGCTAAAAATAGATTTTTATGCCGTGGTGCGGCGTCCATCGTCCGTCTGTCTGTCCGTAAACTTTTATTTGTAGCGACAACTCCTCTGAAACTACTAGATGGATATTCATGAAATGTTGCCCATAAAGTCTAGTTGATCCTAGCAAAAATTCATGTTGATGCGAAATCCAAGATGGCCGCCAAAGCTAAAAATAGTTTTAAAATACAAGTTTATAGCGACTACTTCTTGAAAACTATAAGTGATATTGATATGGGACTTTTTCTAAAATGATCAGCATGACATGATGTTGATCCTTGTCAAAAATCGTTTTGATTCAACGTTAAACATGGCTGCCAGTGGCCATCTTTGTTTACATAGAGTTATATAGTAAAAACTTGTAGCGACTACTCCTCTGAAACTACTTGACGGATTGTCATGAAACTTTACAGGAATGTTACTCTTGATGTCTTATTGATCCTAGTAAAATTTCAGATCTGCCAGAAATTCAAGATGGCCGTCACAGCTAAAAATAGATTTTTAAAAAATAAGTTTGTAGCGACTACTTCTTGAAAACTATAAGTGATATTGATACGGGACTTTTTCTAAAATGATCAGCATGACATGATGTTGATCCATGTGGAAAATTATTTTGATTCGACGTTAAACATGGCTGCCAGTGGCCATCTTTGGTTACATAGAGTTATATAGTAAAAACTTGTAGCGACTACTCCTCTGAAACTACTTGACGGATGTTCATGAAACTTCACAGGAATGTTGCTCTTGATGCCTAGTTGATCCTAGAAAAATTTCAGGTCGGCCGGAAATTCAAGATGGTCGCCACAGCTAAAAATAGATTTAAAATAAATAAGTTTGTAGCGACTACTTCTTCAAAACTATAAGAGATATTGATATGGGACTTTTTCTAAAATGAGAGTATGACATGATGTTGGTCCTTGTCGAAAATCGTTTTGATTTGACGTTAAACATGGCTACCAGCGGCCATCTTGTTTACATAGAGTTATATAATGAAAACTTGTAGCGACTACTCCTCTGAAACAACTTGACCGATTTTCATGAAACTTCACAGGAATGTTGCTCTTAATGTCTAATTGATCCTAGCAAAATGTCAGGGAAATTCAAGATGGCCGCCACGGTTAAAAACAGATTTTCAAAAAACAAGTTTGTAGCGACTACTTCCTGAAATCAAAATCAATCAGTAGAGCTTCAAGGTCATTGACCTCTTGTTAAAAAATAAGTTTGTAGCGACTACTTCTTGAAAACTATAAGAGATATTGATATGGGACTTTTTCTAAAATGATCAGCATGACATGATGTTGGTCCTTGTCGAAAATCGTTTTGATTCGACGTTAAACATGGCTGCCAGCGGCCATCTTTGTTTACATAGAGTTATATAATGAAAACTTGTAGCGACTACTCCTCTGAAACTACTTGACGGATTTTCATGAAACTTCATAGGAATGTTGCTCTTGATGTCTTATTGATCCTAGCAAAATTTCAGGTCGGCCGGAAATTCAAGATGGCCACCAAGGCTAAAAATAGATTTTTAAAAAATAAGTTTGTAGCGACTACTTCTTGAAAACTATAAGAGATATTGATATGGGACTTTTTCTAAATTTATCAGCATGACATGTTGGTTATCTGAGTCGAACATTATTTTTATTCGACGTTAAACATGGCTGCCAGTGGCCATCTTTGTTTACATAGAGTTATATAATGAAAACTTGTAGCGACTACTCCTCTGAAAATACTTGACGGATTTTCATGAAACTTCCCACGAATGTTGCTCTTGATGTCTAATTGATCCTTGCGAAATTTCAGGTCGGCCGGAAATTCAAGATGGCCGCCATGGCTAAAAATAGATTTTCAAAAGACAAGTTTGTAGCGACTACTTCTTGAAAACTATAAGTGATATTGATATGGGACTTTTTCTAAAATGATCAGCATGACATGATGGTTATTCAAGTTGGAACATTATTTTGATTCGACGTTAAACATGGCTGCCAGTGGCCATGTTTGTTTACATAGAGTTATATAATGATAACTTGTAGCGACTACTCTTTGAAACTACTTGACGGATTTTCATGAAACTTCACACGAATGTTGCTCTTGATGTCTAATTGATCTTAGCAAAATTTCAGGTCGGCCGGAAATTCAAGATGGCCGCCATGGCTAAAAATAGATTTTTAAAAAATAAGTTTGTAGCGACTACTACTTGAAAACTATAAAAAATATTGATATGGGACTTTTTCTAAAATGATCAGCATGACATGATGGTTATCCGAGTCGAACATTATTTTGATGCAATGTTAAACATGGCTGTCAGTGGCCATCTTTGTTTACATAGAGTTATATAATGAAAACTTGTAGCGACTACTCCTTTGAAACTACTTGACGGATTTTCATGAAACTTCACAGGAATGTTGCTCTTGATGTCTAATTGATCCTGGCAAAATTTCAGGTCGGCCGGAAATTCAAGATGGCCACCACAGCTAAAAATAGATTTTCAAAAAACCAGTTTGTAGCGACTACTTCCTGAAATCAAAATCAATCAGTAGAGCTTCAAGGTCATGGACCTCTTGTTGTTGATAACTGACACGCTGGTTTCTGCTAATAAAATATTGTAACAAGATTGCCAATATCTCAGTAATTATTGATGCTCACATAATATTGTTTCTCAGATTGATCTTGTAAATGTGTTTTCCTTTGTTTGTGTTATTTAGATTAAATTTAGATATTTGGTCAGCAACGGCACGCAAAAGAAAATGTGAAAACAGCGGGAAACAGCGTTTATGGTGTTGGTTGTTAACGATTTCCCAATTCAGCGAACATTTATATTAGTAAAAAAGGAATTATTTATTCAAGTAATGGCCATGTTATTGTACTAGTATATATACATTTTTGAATGAGCACTTACTTTAGAAATTTGGAGCGTGTGAACTTTAATAATTTGTCGTGAAATGGCTTTTCTTTTTGAAAATATTGCTGCATGACCCATCAGTTGGTTACGGTTTCCATCCAAAATTCATTATTATCATATGAATTGGCGTAATATTTGAGTAATGTATGACTATATGATTGTATAAGTGTGGTTTGACATTTCTGAAATGATGAATATTACACTTAAGTCCCTGCATTTTAATCATATTTAACCAGAGTTCTATATATAACTTTCTTGTAAACAGGAAGGGTTCATATTAAAAAAATTTTTTTGACCAGTTATAAAATAATAATCAATATTTTGAGAGTCCAACGCTGTACATGATGATTTTTAAGTTCACCACTAAAAACATGATGAGTATATAAATTCTCCTTTAAATAATGTTTATAAAAGTATATTCCAGTATGTTGTTAATAATTGTTACGACATATGTAACATTATTAAAAGAACTCTGCAATATATTTTTTATTTCTTCTATAAGGTTTCATAAGGTTTTCACTTTAAATCATAGCACCTACATAGACTTAGACTTTAATAGTTTATTATAGTGTCACATATAAAAGTTACAAACATATTCAAATATTACACAAACAAATTTTTATACCCGGCCGTAATAACGACCTATGAGAAACTTAAAACACATATATTTCAAATCAATAATCTCATTATATCTACACTATAAATTTATATACGTTATAAAAATTCCATCATCAAATGTGCAACTGGACGGTTTTGTACAGTCAGAGTTAATATATAATACAACAACTGATTATATGTACTATCTCTAGATAAATGAGTATTTACATTTAATATATATACTAGTATAATACTTACATTTAATATTTATTATAGTATGTAAAACAATTACTTAAAATGTGTAAAAGACTTATACGGTACTAACTTAAAATATCTGGTAAAAAAACAGATATATAGCCATGCAAAAAGGACCCCCATTTAATTGAAGAGTCGCTAAGGTTGTTTATTGCGATCAAAAGAAATAAAAGATTAGTCCAATTAATAATGCGGTACCCCGTGGCTAATTGGCTGTCCTAAGCAGGATGTTTGTTTAGATTAAAAAGGCCAGAAATCATAAATAATGGCTACTCGTGGTGTGCTGTCATCAATATATATACACTAATTGTGTTGTATGTTTATTTTCAGTTTTATTTATATTATGCATTTGTGAAACTAAACACATTAGAAATAGATTATGTTCAGTTGGATTTGTAAAACAACACAAAAAAAAAACCGCGCTGTTAAATGTTTTATATAACAAATATTAGAGGAACTAGTTGATTTGTTATGCATTTATTATCATCGGTACACAGACGTAGATTGATTATCGATAGTTACATGTCAAAGTTTATGACAGATACAGACTGTTAGTATATACATTTATATAAGTGACTTTAGATATTAAATACGCAAGTAGTTAAAAACAATGACTGAATGTGTAAACAACAACCAGCGCGGACACACATTAATTCAGGGCTTTATCAATCAATGTATTTGACTAAAATCAGTATTGTTTTTAAAAAAACTGTTCTTTTCATTTTCACTTTGAACTTATACAGGTACCATATTGTCTGGGAATTAAAAACTGCATACGCAACTTTTAAGTGTACCTTTTACAATAATATATCGTTTTTAGATTATTATCATCATACTAGTAGGAGAGAATTGATTTTGAAACTAACACACATATTTTCAGAAATGTTCATAATGAACTCTTTATTAAATTATCATTTTCTTTTATTTATTTTTTGTTTAAAGACATGCAAACTTAAGATCTGTAGTCAGTAAATGCGCACACTGTTTGTAATTAAAGACAAGACCGGCTGTATAGGTCACTTATCGGCTATTATTGATCCTTTTTGCGTAGATAAGCCGTAAATACCTACGGCACTGAAAAATCAATAATTTTGACTGTGACATAGAATCAAAATGAATTGTGTTAGTACAAACTGGATATCATGCCAGTCATTTCCAGATAAAGGTTCCAAATCAATACCACTTATGGTTTTTCAAAGTAGTTGCCACAAACTTGTATTTAAGCTGTGGCAGCCATCTTGAATTTTCGGCCTACCTGATTTTTACTTAGGACTTACTGGACATCAAGATCAACATTCCTATATAGTTTTATGAAAGTCATTTTGGTAAAGCTACCAAACTGATACCACTTTCGGTGTTAGAGAAGTAGTCGCCACATCATTGTATTTAAAATCAATTTTTAGCCATGCCATCTTGAATTGTAGGCCAACCTGGTTTTTACATCAAGAGCAACATTCCTATATTCCTAAATATTATCATTTATTATATATATGCAATATTATAATCTCATTCAATTTTTTTTATTAAAATGTCATAATGCTTCCACAAATTTTAATTATAAAGCTATATAGCAATTCAGTTTACAACCTCAAACTTAGTATATCATATTTGCTGCTCAACTGTAATTTCTGCAAATCACCCTTTTGTAACATAAATGGAATGATCCTATTCATAAATATAGCAGGTGTATGACCAGGTCACAGGTCATGTTATGCAATTTCTCCTGAGAATTAGATTATTATCTCACCAGTACAAGTAGACTTGCTCTGTCGGTTATATCAGAAAATCAGAATCAAAATAAAATCTTGAAATCCTGCAGTTTCAGTCTTTTTCTGAGAGCCAAAAATACACAGGAGACGTTATCCTTACCCACTATGAATGTATAATGGACTGTCCTTTCTTTGAATTTGGACCAGTCCATTTATAGTTCAAAGGGGTGTTTCGGTCAAATGACTGACGAGTGTAAACCCTGATCAGCCTGCAAGATGTCGTACCAGTCATTTTGGTAAAGGTTCAATATCACTTATGTTTTTAGCTCACCTGAGCCGAAGGCTCAAAGGTGAGCTATTGGGATCACTCGTCGTCCGTCGTCCGTCGTCGTTAACTTTTGCTTCAAACGACTTCTCCTCAGAAACCGCGTGGCCAATTTTTTTTTTTATTGGGATCACTCTTCGTCCGTCGTCCGTCCGTCGTACCAGTCATTTTGGTAAAGGTTCAATATCACTCAGGTGAGCTATTGGGATCACTCGTCGTCTGTCGTCCGTCGTCGTTAACTTTTGCTTCAAACGACTTCTCCTCGGAAACCGCTTGGCCAATTTTGACCAAACTTCACGTGGATGATCCTTAGATGAATGCTTTTTAGATTTGTTAAAATTAGGTCAGCGCGACATCCAAGATGGCCGCCATTACCATATATGGTCGAAACCTTAAAAAATCTTCTTCTGAAGAACCGCTGGACAGATTTCAACAGTTTTTCTTTTAAAATGATCGCTTACGCCTAGACTATCAAGTTTGTTCAAATAAAGTTCCCGGGGTCAGAAATGGCCATGCCCCGGGGGTCCAAAGTTTGTATTTGAGATTTTGCATGTTTTTCATATAGACATATAGGAAAAAACTTTAAAAAATCTTCTTTTCTGAAACCACAAGCCACAGAGGTCTCTTGTATTACATGTTGCATCAGCTTATGGTCCTCTACTAAGTTTGTTCAAATGGTGACCGGAAACTACAAGAGCCAGAGGTTTGATATTTTGCATTTACTATAAGCTTATGGTCCCTTACCAATTTTGTTCAAATGGTGACCCTCGGGTCACATTTGGCGCCGCCCCAAGGTTCACATGTTTTACATAGACATGTATAGGGAAAAACTTAAAAAATCTTCTTCTCTGAAACTGCAAGAGCCAGAGGTTTAATATTTTGCATTTGCTATAAGCTTATGGTCCTCTACCAAGTTTGTTCAAATGGTGACCCAGGGGTCACATTTGGCCCCGCCCCGGGGGTCACAGTTTTACATAGGCTTGTATGAAAAACTTAAAAAATCTTCTTCTCTGGAACCACATGGCACGAAGCTCTCATGTATTACATGTAGCATCAGCTTATGGTCCTATACTTAGTTTGTTCAAATGGTGACCCTGGGGTTAAATTTGTCCCCGCCCCGGGGGTCACAGTTTTAAATAGGCTTGTATAGGGAAAAACTGAAAAAAATTCTTCTTCTCTGGAACTGCAAGAGCCAGAGGTTTAATATTTTGCTTTTGCTATAAGCTTATGGTCCTCTACCAAGTTTGTTCAAATGGTGACCCAGGGGTCAAATTTGGCCCCGCTCCGGGGGTCACAATTTTACATAGGCTTGTATAGGGAAAAACTGAAAAAAATCTTCTTCTCTGGAACCACATGGCACGAAGCTCTCATGTATTACATGTAGCATCAGCTTATGGTCCTATACTTAGTTTGTTCAAATGGTGACCCTGGGGTTAAATTTGTCCGCGCCCCGGGGGTCACAGTTTTAAATAGGCTTGTATAGGGAAAAACTGAAAAAAAATTCTTCTTCTCTGGAACTGCCAGAGCCAGAGGTTTAATATTTTGCATTTGCTATAAGCTTATGGTCCTCTACCAAGTTTGTTCAAATGGTGACCCAGGGGTCACATTTGGCCCCGCCCCAGGGGTCACAGTTTTACATAGGCTTGTATGAAAAACTTAAAAAATCTTCTTCTCTGGAACCACATGGCACGGAGCTCTCATGTAATACATGTAGCATCAGCTTATGGTCCTATACTTAGTTTGTTCAAATGGTGACGCTGGGGTTAAATTTGTCCCCGCCCCGGGGGTCACAGTTTTAAATAGGCTTGTATAGGGAAAAACTGAAAAAAAATCTTCTTCTCTGGAACTGCAAGAGCCAGAGGTTTAATATTTTGCATTTGCTATAAGCTTATGGTCCTCTACCAAGTTTGTTCAAATGGTGACCCTGGTGTCAAACGTGGCCACGCCGCAGGGGTCACAGTGATCACTTTAGGGCAATCTTGGCCCTCTTGTATTGGTTCAAATTTACTCAGGTGAGCGATATAGGGCCATCATGGCCCTCTTGTTAAAAATCTTCTTCTCGGAAACTGCAATAGCCAGAGGTTAGATATTTTGCATTTATTATAAGCTTATGGTCCTTTACCAAGTTTGTTCAAATTGTGACCCTAGGGTCACATTTGGCCCCGCCCCGAGGGTCACATGTTTTACATAGACATGTATAAGGAAAAACTTAAAAAATCTTCTTCTCTGAAACTGCAAGAGCCAGAGGTTTAATATTTTGCTTTTGCTATAAGCTTATGGTCCTCTACCAAGTTTGTTCAAATGGTGACCCAGGGGGCACATTTGGCCCCGCTCCGGGGGTCACAGTTTTACATAGGCTTGTATAGGGAAAAACTGAAAAAAATCTTCAACTCTGGAACCACATGGCATGGAGCTCTCATGTATTACATGTAGCATCAGCTTATGGTCCTCTACTTAGTTTGTTCAAATGGTGACACTGGGGTCAAATTTGTCCCTGCCCCGGGGGTTACAGTTTTACATAGACTTATATAAGATATTTTTTTTAAAAGTCTTCTCGGAAACTACTAGAGCCAGAGGTTTGATATTTTGCATTTACTATAAGCTCATGGTCCTCTACCAAGTTTTTTCAAATGGTGACCTTGGGGTAAAATTTGGCCCCGCCCTGGTGGTCACAGTTCTACATACGCTTGTATAGGGAAAAACTGAAAAAAATCTTCTTCTCTGGAACTACAAGAGCCAGAGGTTTAATATTTCGCATTTACTATACTCTTATGGTCCTTTACCAAGTTTGTTCAAATGGTGACCCTGGGTTCACATTTGGCCCAGCCCCAGGGGTCACGTTTTACATAGACTTGTATAGGGAAAAACTTAAAAAATCTTCTTCTCTAAAACCACAAAGCACACAGCTCCCATATATTACATGTAGCCCTGGGGTCACATTTGGCTCTGCCCAAGGTGTTACTCTCTAGCACCTTCATTTTGTATTTGATCTTTACCAAACTTTGCCAGTGTCTTAAACCGTCTATATCAATGTTGTTATACACAACAGAGCCCACATTTCTTGAACAATCTGAACCAAACTTGCACAGATTGTATATGACCATAAGATTTCGAAGCAGTTCGATAATGTGCCAGTACTCAGGTATCGCTTTAGGGCCATCTTGGCCCTCTTGTACTGGTTCAAATTAACTCAGGTGAGCGATATAGGGCCATCATGGCCCTCTTGTTTGAGAAGTAGTCTCCAAAAAGTCACATTTTTTAAATCTATTTTTAGCAGTGGCGGCATCCAGTCAAAATGATTGTTGGTTAGGACCAACTGCATGTCGTGCCAGTCATTTTGGTAAAGGTTCCAAATCAATATCACTTATGGTTTTTGAGAAGTAGTCGCCACAAAATCGCATTTTTAAAATCTATTTTCAGCCATGGCGGCCATCAAGAATTTCCGGCCGATCTTTATTTTTGCTAGGATCAACTAGACATCAAGAGCAACCTTCCTGTCAAGTTTAATAAAATTCCATTTAGTAGTTTCAGAGGAGTAGTCGCCACAAGTTTTTCCTATATAACTCTACGTAAACAAAGATGGCCGCTGACGGCCATGTTGAAATCTTGGTTAAAATTTATTTTTAGATGTGGCGGCCATCTTGAATTTCTGGCTGTAGAGAAGTAGTCGCTACAAGTTTTTCCTATATAACTCTATGTAAACAAAGAAGGCCGCTGGCGGCCATGTTTGACATCAAATCAAAATGAATCTTGGTTAAGACCAAGTACATGTCGCACCAGTCATTTTGGTAAAGGTTCCAATTCAATATCACTAACGGTTTTTGAGAGGTAGTCGCCACAAAGTCACATTTTTAAAATCTATTTTCAGCCGTGGCGGCCATCTTGAATTTCTGGCTGATCTGAATTTTTGCTAGGATCAACTAGACATCAAGAGCAACATTCCTGTCAAGATTCATGAAAATATATCCAGTAGTTTCAGAGGAGTAGTCGCTACAAGTTTTTCCTATATAACTCTATGTAAACAAAGAAGGTCGCTGACGGCCATGTTTGACATCAAATCAAAATGAATCTTGGTTAAGACCAAGTACATGTCACACCAGTCATTTTGGTAAAGGTTCCAATTCAATATCACTTAACGGTTTTTGAGTAGGCGCCACAGTCACATTTTTAAAATCTATTTTTAGCAGTGGCGCCCATCTTTAATTTCCTACAGACCTGAATTTTTGCTAGTATCAACTAGAAATCAAGAGCAGCATTTCTGTCAAGTTTCATGAAATTCCATCAAGTAGTTTCAGAGGAGTAGTCGCCACAAATTTTCTTATATAAATATATGTAAACAAAGATGGCTGCTGGAGGCCATGTTTGACATCCAGTCAAAATCAACTTTGGTTAGGAACAACTACATGTCGTGCCAGTAGTTTTGGTAACGGTTCCAAATCAATATCAATTATGGTTTTTAAGAAGTAGTCGCCACAACATTGCATTTTTAGCAGTGGTGGCCATCTTGAATTTCCGGCTGACCTGAATTTTTGCTAGGATCAACTAGACATCAAGAGCAATGGGAACATCCCCATCCAAGTGGGGATAATTAACAATGTCAAAATTAAAATCATCTCTCTTGTCATAGATTTTGCTAATTATTTGACCATTTTCAATCGGGAGATCTAAATCAAGATCTAAATCAAGAAAAGAAGCGTTATTATCAGATATATTAACTATGTTAAGCTGAAGTTCTTTAGGATAAATATAATTAAACATAGTTGGAAAGAAAGGGTTGTCTATGTTCAATATGTCATCCAGAACTCTTAATTTAGTTGCATTGTCTTGCTTATGTACCCTATATATACCATATGTGAGCTGGTGGTAGTCGCAGCATTCAGTATCCGATGCCGATCTGGCAGATAGAAGCTGGCTCAGGTAGCCGATGAAAACCAGAACCGGAATATACATCCATTTAGGCTTGGTTTGGCAATAAATAGCAGTATGGTCTGTGCACTTGGACGCTGGTAATTATTTTGTTTTTATAAAAGTCGACGTAGATTTTCAGTGAATTTGAGCGCTGCCGAATGGGACATTGTATGCCTGTATGTTTAGTTTTTATATGAAAAGCATTTATGACCTTGCCCTTTGACCTACTGACACACAAAAGTATTGGGATTGTTAACAGTCGGGGGAAAGCATTTTTTTCAGACCAGGTCAGTGACCTTGACCTACTACGATAACCATACAACCAGTAAGAGTCGTCTGTTTTCAAAGTTTCGGGATTGTAGGTATACGAGCATATAAATTACAGCGCGGGAGCCTTTTTTCATAACTGGGTAACTGTGACCTTAACCTTTAACCTAATACTCCCAAAATTAATAGCAGCTTTGTTTTATCTGGGGATCTAATTATGTAATGCTTCAAGATTGTAGGTCAAATAGTTTACAAGTTACAGTGTGGAAAGTGTTTCTAAAGATTGGGTTATAGGTCAGGTCAATGTGACCTTGATGAGCTACTGAACCCAAAAGCAGTTGAACTTCTCCCAACAAGGGTAATGCACCTAGTGTTGGTGTCATACTTCTGAAGTTATCTTGTGAAATGCGTACGTTCATAACAGGGCGTGGTGACCTTTAACATGCCGAACCAAAAAACAAAAGCAATAGGATTCCATCTCTCACCAATTATAGTGAAACGATGAAATTTCATGAGTGAAGGGGTTATTGTGAATGTTCATATGAGGTCATGGTGACATTGACTTTTGACCTGATAGCCTCAAAAACAATAGCATTCCTCCTCTCACCAATGGTGATATACCTATGAAGTTGCATGATTATATGTGTTATCATTCCTGAGTAATCGCTTGGAACTTGTATGTCCATGTAAGGTCATCATGTTGACAGTGACCTTAGACCTACTGACCCCAAAAGCAATATCATCAAAAGTAATGTACCTATACAGTTTTAAGAGCATGGTGACCTTGACCTTTGACCTACTGATCCATCAAACAATAGAGATCCGCCTCTCACCAATGGCAGTGTTCATATGCAATTTCATAAGGATGGGTGTTATGCCTTTGAAGTTGTCGCTCAGAATGCGTCTTTCCATATGAGGTTATAATGACTTTGACCTTTGAACTATGGATCCAAAAATCAATACTGTTCCCCCTCCCACCGAGGACAGTGCACGCTTGCAACTTTCCATGCAGGTGTGCTAAAAAATAACGAAACAATTTCATTTAAATAAAGTGCACGGAACGTAGAGAAGGGTCAGGATTTTGGGTTACTACAGCCATTTATATATTCATCATAGTTATCTTAAATACCCCAAAAACGAAATCGAAACATGCAGCACTTTTCCTTATGCTCGTTTCCCCATCCACATATGTGTTATGACTCCCTTTAGCATTAATACAACATTGATCAGCAACAGAAAACAATAATAATTCGGTGCTAGTTTATATCATTGTTAATTGCAAATAGTGCGCAATATCAGTTCAATGTTCTGAGGAGGAATAACAAATGCTCCCTAAATTATACAAATACGCAATAGCTCGAGAAAATATTGCTGAAATTATAACGAAGAGCAATTGGACTTTTTAAAAGAACCGTTTTGCATCAAGTTTAAAAAGTATATTTTTTCAGACATTTCTAAATACGTTTTAAAACGATCTTTCTGAATATGTTTGCCTCAAGAGAAAAACCATTTGTTCCTTCCATGATGTCCACGGATATACCGCTTAGTCTTGATTTTTCGTAGCTGTGAGAATCATAGCTCTTATGGTGTTATAATCTGTACCTACCACAGCGCTCACACGTGGCCTATACAAATATATAGGTAGGTATGCGGCACGACTCCATCGACACTTTCCTGCAGACGTGGCCTATACAAATATATAGGTAGGTATGCGGCACGACTCCATTGACACTTTCCGGCGAGGTTTCTGAAGACCACACTATACCTGCAACAAATCCACCGTCAACTGACTTTACCTTAAATAACCAGGGGCGTAGCATCCTATAGGCTGTGTAGGCCGTGGCCTACATTTTTTTCTGAGAAATCGAAAAAATAAAAATGCCAAAAATGCAATAAAACTCGGAAGCCTAGGGCGGTAAGGGGCTTAATTATAAAATCGCAACAAAATATACTCAAATATAATTTACGGTAAAAAGTAAGGATATTGAAGCTCTCATATAGACGTATTCACCGGTACGAAATATACGCCAAAACGCACCTCCGACAGTCTAGCTGGAAACATTTTTTCGGGGGAGCATGCCCCCGGACCCCCTAGAACTCGGCCTACTCATCATATTCAGCCAAGCTACGCCCCTGATAACACCCTTCCAGGTGTAGAATTAAGTTTCCAAATACGGAACGAGATTTTAGATTCTTGATATTTCTAAAGGAAAACAAAAACATTCCTGAAAATATAGTCGTTACAAGAAACAATTGAATATATCTGCACGATATCCTTCTCTTTGGTAGGTTTATACATGGACATGGGGTATTTAAATTTAGTCAATTGAAATACGGTGGTTGTTTATGCAGGCATTCTGCGATGTCTCCAAGTGGTGGGGCACACCTACTTATATTTTCTATTGGCTTCATAGCTTTATGGTAGGTACATACTAAGCCATAACTTAAGAGCTATGATTCTCAAAGCTATTTCCGATGGTATACCTTTCAGTATCATTATTGACTTACCGAGTTCAGTGCTCTTTGACCATCTTTTCTGAAACCCATCTTGAATATCGAGCCGACCTGAAATTTTGTTAGGATCAACTACAAATCTAGGGCAACATTTCATGTTAAGTTTCATGAAAATCCTTCAAGTAGTTTCAGAGGAGTAGTCGCTACAAGTATTTACTACATAACTCTATGTAAACAAAGACGGCCGCTGCAGCCATGTTTAATGTCAAATCAAAATGATTTTCGATAAGGATCAACATCATGCCATGCTGATCATTTTAGAAAAAGTCTCGTATCAATATCACTTCAAGAAGTAGTAGCTACAAACCCGTCTTTTAGAAACCTATTTTTAGCCGTGGCGGACTTCTTGAATTTCCAGCCTGAAATTTTGTTAGAATCAACTAGACACCAAGAGCAACATTCCTGTGCAGTTTCATGATCATCCGTCAAGTACTTTCAGAGTAGTAGTCGCTACAAGCTTTTACTATATAACTATGTAAACAAAGATGGCAGAGCCATATTTAATGTCGAACCAAAATGATTTTTGACAAGACCTATTTTTAGTCGTGGCCATCTTGAATTTCCGGCCGTCCTGAAATTTTGCTAGGATCAACTAGACATCAAGAGCAACATTCCTGTGAAATTCCTGAAAATCCATTTTTAGCTCTACTGATCAGAGATCAGCAGAGCTTATGCCGTGGTGCGGCGTCCGTCGTCCGTCCGTCTGTTAACTTTTATTTGTAGCGACTACTCCTCTGAAACTACTGGATGGATATTCATTAAACTTTACAGAAATGTTGCCCATGAAGTCTAGTTGATCCTAGCAAAAATTCATGTTGATGTGAAATCCAAGATGGCCGCCAAAGCTAAAAATAGATTTTTAAATTCAAGTTTGTAGCGACTACTTCTTGAAAACTATAAGTGATATTGATATGGGACGTTTTCTAAAATGATCAGCATGACTTGATGTTGGTCCTTGTCGAAAATCGTTTTGATTTGACGTTAAACATGGCTGCCAGCGGCCATCTTTGTTTACATAGAGTTATATAATGAAAACTTGTAGCGACTACTCCTCTGAAACTACTTGACGGATTTTCATGAAACTTCACAGGAATGTTGCTCTTGATGTCTAAATGATCCTTGCAAAATTTCAGGTCGGCCAGAAAGTCAAGATGGCCGCCACGGCTAAAAATAGATTTTCAAAATACAAGTTTGTAGCGACTACTTCTTGAAAACTATAAGTGATATTGATATGGAACTTTTTCTAAAATGATCAGCATGACATGATGTTGGTCCTTATCAACAATCGTTTTGATTCGACGTTAAACGTGGCTGCCAGCGGCCATCTTTGTTTACATAGAGTTATATAGTAAAAACTTGTAGCGACTACTCCTCTGAAACTACTTGGCGGATTTTCATGAAACTTGACAGGAATGTTGCTCTTAATGTCTAATTGATCCTAGCAAAATTTCAGATCGGCCAGAAATTCAAGATGGCTGCCACAGTTAAAAATAGATTTTAAAAAATAAGTTTGTAGCGACTACTTCTTGAAAACTATAAGTGATATTGATATGGGACTTTTTCTAAAATGATCAGCATGACATGATGGTTATCCGAGTCGAACATTATTTTGATTCGACATTAAACATGGCTGCCAGTGGCCATCTTTGTTTACATAGAGTTATATAATGAAAACTTGTAGCGATTACTCCTCTGAAACTACTTGACGGATTTTCATGAAACTTCACAGAAATGTTGCTCTTGATGTCTAATTGATCCTAGCAAAATTTCAGGTCGGCCGGAAATTCAAGATGGCCGCCATGGCTAAAAATAGATTTTCAAAATACAAGTTTGTAGCGACTACTTCTTGAAAACTATAAGTGATATTGACATGGGACTTATTCTAAAATGATCAGCATGACATGATGTTGGTCCTTGTCGAAAATCTTTTTGATTCGACGTTAAACATGGCTGCCAGTGGCCATCTTTGTTTACATAGAGTTATATAATGAAAACTTGTAGCGACTACTCCTCTGAAACTACTTTACGGATTTTCATAAAACTTCACAGGAATGTTGCTCTTGATGTCTTATTGATCCTAGCAAAATTTCAGGTCGGCCGAAAATCAAGATGGCCGCCACGGCTAAAAATAGATTTAAAAAAAATAAGATTGTAGCGACGACTTCTTGAAAACTTTAAGAGATATTGATATGGGACTTTTTCTAAAATGATCAGCATGACATGATGGTTATCCGAGTTGAACATTATTTTGATTCGACGTTAAACATGGCTGCCAGTGGCCATCTTTGTTTACATAGAGTTATATAATGAAAACTTGTAGCGACTACTCCTCTGAAAGTACTCGACGGATTTTCATGAAACTTCACAGAAATGTTGCTCTTGATGTCTAATTGATCCTAGCAAAATTTCAGGTCGGCCGGAAATTCAAGATGGCCGCCACGGCTAAAAATAGATTTTCAAAAATCAAGTTTGTAGTCACTACTTCCTGAAATCAAAATCAATCAGTAGAGCTTCAAGGTCATTGACCTCTTGTTACTATATAACTCTATGTAAACAAAGATGGCCGCTGGCAGCGTGTTTAATGTTGAATCAAAATGATTTTCGACAACGACCAACATCATGTCATGCTGATCATTTTAGAAAAAAGTCCCATATCAATATCACTTACAGTTTTCAAGAAGTAGTCGCTACAAACTTATTTTTTAAAAATCTATTTTTAGCCGTGGCGGCTATCTTGAATTTCTGGCCGACCTAATATTTTGCTAGGATCAATCAGACATGAAGAGCAACATTCCTTTGAAGTTTCATGAAAATCCGTCCAGTACTTTCAGCTTTGGCGACCATCTTGGATTTCAACATGAATTTTTGCTAGGATCAACAAGACTTCATGGGCAACATTTCTATAAAGTTACATGAAAATCCATCCAGTAGTTTCAGAGGAGTAGTTGCTACAAAAAAAGAGTTTACAGACTGACTGAAGGACGGACGATGGACACCGCACCACGGCATAAGCTCTGATCAGTAGAGCTAAAAAGGGTAAAGCTTATTATTTAACTTGTCGTTAAGATGATAAGGCATTCATTTTTCATCCGATCTTAACCAGATTGTTAATATCAATGAAAGCCGGGACAAGTTCAAAAACCAGTCAGATCGGACCAGTAACAGCGGAGTTATGGCTCTGGATTTATTTAAAAATGCAATATACTGCATTGTTAAGACGATAGGGACTTCATTTTTCATTCGATCTTTACCAAACTTTACCAGATTGTTACTATCAATAAAAGCTTGGACTAGTTCGTAAACCAGTCAGATCGGACTAGTAACAATGGAGTTGTGGCCCTTGATATAGTTAGAAATGCTATATGTTGCCTCGCAGAGTTATGTCCCTTTAAAGGTTTTAATACACAAAATTTGTCTGGAAAGTTCTCTTGAACCCCTTGCCAGATTTCAACGACACTACAGGGATGATCAGCACCTAGCCTAGTTGTGTATATCAGCGTTACATTCCGGTTTACAGATTTTTGATGGAGTTACGGCCCTTTAAAGGTTTTTGATACACAAACGATTTCGGGGCTAGTTCTCTTGAACCCCTTGCTGGATTTCAACGAAACTTAACAAGGATGATCAGTATCAAGACTAGTTGTGCTTATCATAGCACAATTTCCGGTTGAGTGATTTTTGGCAGAGTTATTGCCCTTTAAATGTTTTATTAGACAAACTTTGTCCAGATTTGTCTCTTCTGAACTCATTGCCGGATTAGTTGCGTATATCATCACCATGTTCTGGTTGAATGATATTTGAGTTATACATAATAATACATAAACATTATCTTTAGCCAGTAGAGCGTCCACAGGCCCTCTTGAGCCTCTTGTTTCAAGTGACACAACACCAGTTGTTTATAGACCAACTGGAATAAAAATACTTATACTAAAATCAGTTATTGTGCGGAAATCACTATTTTGTTTTTTACCAATTCAAGAGCTATTACTCGAACTTGACCTAAACATTACGACTCTAAACATGGTGACCAAGTTTCATGGACTTGATTATAAATAAGTTGTTGAGCGGAAACCACAGTGTTTTTTTTGTTTTGTTTTACCAATTCAAGTGACATAACTCCAGGTGTTTCTGGGGCAATCTGGCTGTTTATCAAACCTGACATAGACATTGTGACCATTAACATTGTGAACCAGTTTCATGAAGAAGAATAGAATATAAATAAAAATAAACAGTTAATTTGCGGAAAACGTCATATTTTTTCAACAGGGGACAATACACGGAGAAGCTCATACGCCGGGAACAATACACGGACATTCACAGACGCCTGGGAAAGTGCACAGATAGGCACATATGCCTGGGACTAAACAAGGACAGGCATAGACACCCGGAACAATACATACACTGAGGCCGGGAACAATACACGGACAGGACAGGTACAGTCGCCAGGGGGCAATTCACGGATAGGCACAGCCGCCGGGGACGATATACGGACATAAGACACCTGGGACAAAACTATGATGGGCAAATACGTCCAGGACAATATTCGTACAGGATCAGATACACGCAACAATACTTGGTCAGAGACGCCATGACAATACACGGACATGCAGAAATACCCGGGACAAATCACAGACATATGGAGATGCCAAGGGCAATTCACGGACAGGCACAGATGCCCCGAACAACACAAGGATAGTTGCAGACACCGAGGACAATACACGTGCAGGCACAGATGCCGGATCATCCATTTTTGGTAGGGAGATGACAGTCAGAAGACAGACAACAACTGTAACAATCCATTAACTAACTCGGTTTGATTTTTATTCAAATTTGCATCTGTAAATGACGATTATGTGACATGAAAACTGTAAATAAAATATCATTAACAATTACATGTTGTTTTGAGAGCATTATTCAGTAGGTATGTGTTTTTCACAGTAAAATATTAAATGTTATTCAAAAGTGAATATGTACATATTAGAAGAACACTGCTTACTTTTTTTACAAAGCATTTTCTTCCATATCTACGTCAGCGTCCATAGCATCATGGAAACTGTAGTAAAAGACTAGAGTGTCGGTCATAGAAAGTTTCTACGTGATGGTGGCCGACCCCCACAGGTTGATCATTAGTGCTTGGAGTAACTCAGACTTTAAAGAGGTTCATGACAATCGTGTTAAAGACTTGTTTCTTCATGGAAATACACATTAGACATTTGTTTTTTTCTTAAAATTATATGCGTGGAAACAGTATGCTAATTTTAAGATATTTCTTGTGTTTTGTTTGGACCTTTTTGAGAAATGTTTGAGTATAATTTGCAGACATTTAAATCATGTAGAGAAACTTACATAGCTGCAAGGTTATTAAGCATCAAAACTGCAATGTGTCTCTCCCTGCGATTTGTATACTTTTAGTAACTTATATAAACTTTCCATTTCTTCACACATGTTTGACTGTGATCTACAACCCTGCTCTCACTAAAACCCTTCACCATACATGAAATCACATAGGCAGGCATTATGGAACACTAAATTAACATAAACTCAATTAATTGAACCTCTCTTCTAGTATTTGATTAGAGGTATAATTTGATTGAAGAGAGGTATAATTCAATTGAAGAGAGGTTCAATTCAATTGAAGAGTGGTTTAATTCAACTGAAGAGTGGTTTAATTCAACTGAAGAGTGGTTTAATTCAACTGAAGAGATGTCTAATTTAATTGAAGAGTCAGTGGTACAATTCCTCATAATCAAACCTCTCTTCATTTGAATTAGATCTCCTCTCATTTGAATTAGACCTCTCTTCAATTGAATTGAACCTCTAACTGAATTATGCCTCCCTTCAATTGAATTAGACTTCTCCAGACAACTGAAGAAAGGTTTGATTAATAGAGTTTGTTAATTTGACGTTCCATAGATGCAGGCAGCACCAATTATTTCATTTGATTATTTCTTCACTCGTCTAGAAATATACTTATCTTCAAATGAACTAGGCCTCTCTTCAATTGAATTGAACCTCTGTTCAATTTAACTAGACTGAGGTTCAATTCAGTTGCAACTGAAGAGAGGTCTAACTGAACTGAAGACGGGTACAATTCCAATACTGAGCTGAACCAATTTTCTATTTTATAATTGAACTGAACCTCCCTTTAATTGAATTAGACCTCTCTTGAATTGAATTAGACCTGTCTTCAATTGAATTACACCTCTCTTCAAATAATTGAACATTGAAATTGAATATAGGCATAGAATAGTTATAGAACAGTGAACAAAAGTAACAAGGATTAAAAGTAAATTATGAAGAAGAATTATGAAATCATTAACGCCTGGAATTCACCAACCATTCTTCACACTATTCTCAGGCTTGAGCCCAAGTACTGAAATTTCGTTCACAAATATTTCCATGACCAACAAAGATAAACAATCGTAAGAAGTTGCTATAAATTAGTATGCATCATATTTATACATAGCAACTTGCTATGAACTTTTATTCTGTAAATTTGTAGGAATATTTGTGACTGACATTTGAATACTTGAGCTTAAGTCTTAAAAATATTCTCAAGAATGGTTGGTGATTTCAAGGTCTGGTCATTTCAATATTTACAAACACAACATGCATATCACAGTATTGGAAAGAATCCGGAACCAAAACTAGTATAAGTTTAAGCCATTTTTTGCGTCAATGAAAGAATTTACGGTAAATATTTTTTCCTTTCTTGTTGTAAAAAATAAATTACTACTATAATTTTGCAAGATAAGAATCACAATGCTTTACATCAACTCCTGAGAAAACTTTTCATGGATTAAAACCGCGTGTAATTCGAATAATTCACTAGTGTATCAGTGAAACTTGGTCGAAAAGATTGTCGATGCTTTCTAAACAAAAACATTTTCTTTAAACTTATCTGAAATAATTAAAAATTACAACATTAAAAGTTTGCATTGGATTTGTTCTACCAAAACACATGTACGGTCGTACCTTTTTTTCTTTTTAAGACAACTCTTTGTTTTTTTATTTCTTTGGAAAGCACCAAAAAACAATTCCATATTTCATGTTTCATTTAATTAGTCCAACTTTCAAATAATAACTGATGAAAAGTTGTATCAGGTGAAAAGAATTCTAACTCATTTACATGTATAATGGCACATAACTTACACATTTCATTTAAAATAAATTATATACACAGTATATACACATACAATGCAATACCACTTCACCTCAGCAGTAACCACTTTTCTCTCCTTTCATTCAATTTATAACGTATGTCCAGTTTTACCTGTATTATTAATGGTAACCTGATACTTATATGTTCATTGTGACCACACACTGGTACAATTAAATGTAAAACTCTTGTAAAAACCATTAAAATTTGTTTTAACATCCTTGTACATGTACCTGGGTACGACCCTCACAAGAACAAAATAATCTGAATTAGATCTGACCACAAAATTTATATTAATTTACAAATATTGCTCTAATAGCAGCTTATAACGTGCTTGGACGAGATAAGTGTAAGAACATCTTGCAGCTGTACACACAAATAAAACTGACTAAATCATTTAAAATCATACAACAAAATCTGTAATTCCCACTTGATACAAGAAATACCGCTTATTAACACCAATTGTTTATAAATACAGACAGTTTAATATGATTAAAAGCTGCATTATTAAAACAAACTGTATATCTTTGTAAACACTTTTTTTCTCTAAACACTTCCCACGCAAAATTGCCCACTGTTTCAGCATTTCTGTTAATTGGAACTAGCCACTGCTCCACAGTTTTGACAGCGTTAACCGAACACTGCGCCACAGTTTGGACATCTTCGTTGTTTCATTGCCAAACAGCAAAGAATGCCGACTGGGAAAAACAGTATTGCACAACACACGCCAAGACAAGTAAAATCTTCTTCCAGAACACCAATCTGAAAAAGTAAAATGAAACTGAGTACCCTGGTATTGTGTGGTAAACAATCAAGTATACTAGGGCTTGAAATAAGTGTTGTTATAGAATGTAATGTTACATACAAGGTTTGATTTTTATACCCAGGAGTGATCACTCCTCAAATTTTAACTTGAGGGGTAACATCTTAATTTGACTAAAACTGACGGGAATAATTTACTCGCGAAAATAGGCCTAAAACCTCGATTTGTCAACTGCTTTATCAAACTGTTATAAAATAAAAGGCTAGTATGGAATCACAACACTGTAATATACTCATTACAGGTAATCTCATGAAGTTTGTTATTATGTCTTACCACCCTTTTAAACGTACAATTCGTAACATAATAAACGACAAATATTGTAGCCAGAATCCCTAGAATGATTGTTTGTACATATTCATTACACCCATTTAACAACAATCACACAATCCCTAGAATGATTGTTTGTACATATTCATTACACCCATTTAACAACAATCACACAATCCCTAAATGATTGTTTGTACATGTTCATTACACCCATTTAACAACAATCACACAATCCCTAAATGATTGTTTGTACATATTCATTACACCCATTTAACAACAATCACACAATCCCAAGAATGATTGTTTGTACATATTCATTACACCCATTTAACAACAATCACACAATCCCTAAATGATTGTTTGTACATGTTCATTTCACCCATTTAACAACAATCACACAATCCCTAGAATGATTGTTTGTAAAATGTTCATTACACCCATTTAACAACAATCACACAATCCCTAGAATGATTGATTGTAAATATTCATTACACCCATTTAACAACGATCACACAATCCCTAGAATGATTGTTTGTAAAATGTTCATTACACCCATTTAACAACAATCACAGAATGTGTGTCAGGTAAAATTAAAACAACTACCATATCTAATCGGCTAACAGTCGATGGGTGTATTTTAGTAGGAGTATAAATATGCTCTTAAAATCCTTGTAATTGAGTGACATCATCTTACAAGAAGGTGCATGCACAAAAGACTCTGAAATGTAAGACGTACTGTAACAGGATGTGGGCTTCTTTGGTAGTTGCATATTGGCCAGAAAATTAAAATTGGGTTATATATTGTACAGTTTTGACACATTGTACTGAGTATTGAGAAATTGAACTGATTACAACAAGGTTAAATGAATGAAAAGGAGAGGGGGAGACAAAGTGAAGTATTAAGGGCAGTCCGGGGGCATAGCTGAGTGGTCAAATCCAGTGATGAACAATGATGTACGCGGCGCGCACCCACCTCCCTAAATTCCAACAAGCATATCTTAAAACTATGCTTGCCGGATTTCAGTGGGGGCATGCTGATGCTGGGTTCGACACCTCCCTCCCCAGCTACATGTAGGATAGTTTTACTTACCCTACAGGCAGGACAGCCCCCTACCACAATGATCTGCGGCTGTTGGGGTTGTACCAGTATTGTTTGTTGCTGGTAGGACGGCATTTGCCCGTACCCACTCTGGGGAGGGTAGGGCTGGTTGGGAGGACCTTTTCTTGGATCATACCCTGGTGGTGCCGAAGTTCCATAGCCTGGCGGTACGTAACCAGCTGTAATGTAGAATATCAGTTTAAACAAGATGCTGAAGATGTCATGTAGATGCTCTACTGGCTAACATAGCTATCATGGCAAAGATGAAGTAAGATGTGCATTTTGTCGATCTTTTATCGAGTTTCATTTGTAAAGCAGTATCAGAGAAGAATGTTTTTTGTCAAATGGCTGGACCGAAAAACAACATTTGTTTATAACGAGGTCAATGACCTTGAAGCTCTACTGATAGATTTTGATAGCTATATCAGCATTCCTGTGAAGTTTCATAAAAGTCTGTCAAGAAGTTTCGGAGGAATTGTCGCTACAAATGAAGTTTTTACTATATAACTCAAGGTAAACAAAGATGGCCACTGGCAGCCATGTTTAATGTTGAATCAAAATAATTTTCGATAAGGATCAACATCTAGTCATGCTGATAATTTCAGAAAAAGTCCCATATAACAAAATCACTTACAAATTTCAAGAAGTAGTCGCTACAAACTTGTTTCTAAAAATCTATGTTTAGCCGTGGTGGCCATCTTGAATTTCCGGCCGACCTGAAATTTTGCTAGGATCAACTAGACATCAAGAGCAACATTCCTGTGAAGTTTCATGAAAATCCACCAAGTAGTTTCCTAGGAGTAGTCGCTACAAATTTTTACTATACAAACTCTATGTAAACAAAGATGGCCACTGGCGCCCATGTTTAATGTTGAATCAAAATAATTTTCGACAAGGATCAACCTCATGTCATGCTGATCATTTCAGAAAAAGTTCCATATCAATATCACTTATAGTTTTCAAGAAGTAGTCGCTACAAACTTACTTTTTAATAATCTATTTTTAGCTGTGGCGGCAATCTTGAATTTCTGGCCGGCCTGAAATTTTGCTAGGATCAATTAGACATCAAGAGTAACATTCCTGTAAAGTTTCATGAAAATCCGCCATGTAGTTTCAGAGGAGTAGTCGCTACAAGTTTTTTCTTATATAACTCTATGTAAACAAAGATGGCCACTGACAGCCATGTTTAACGTCGAACCAACATCAAGTCATGCTGATCATTTTAGAAAAAGTCCCATATCAATATCACTTAATGTTTTCAAGAATTAGTCGCTACAAACTTGTATTTTAAAAATCTATTTTCAGCTTTGGCGGCCATCTTGGATTTCACATCAACATGAATTTTTGTTAGGATCAACTAGACTTCATGGGCAACATTTCTGTAAAGTTTCATGAATATCCATCCAGTAGTTTCAGAGGAGTAGTCGCTACAAATAAAAGTTGACAGACAGACGGATGGACGCCGCACCACGGCATAAGCTAGAGATCAGTCAAACAAAAAATAAAGATTTTCCTATATAAACTTTATGTAAAACTGAGACGCTGGGGCTGAGCCAAACTTAATCCCAGTATCACCATTTAAACAAACTTACTAACAAGAGGCCCAAGAGGGCCTGTGGACGCTCTACTGGCTTATGACATCAATGAAGCAAGTGACTATCATCTTAAAGAGGCAAAATATAGCCATAACTCCGCCATTACTGGTCCGATCTGGCTAGTTTTCCAAGTTAATAAAAATGAATAAAAAAAATGAAAAAAAAATGAAAAAAAAAAAAAAAAAAAAAAAATGAAAAAAAAATGAAAAAAATAAATAAAAAATAAATAAATAACAAGAGGTCAATGACCTTGAAGCTCTACTGATTGATTTTGATTTCAGGAAGTAGTCGCTACAAACTTGTTTTTTGAAAAATTATTTTTAGCCGTGGCGGCCATCTTGAATTTCCGGCCGACCTGATATTTTGCTAGGATCAATTAGACATCAAGAGCAACATTCCTGTGAAGTTCATGAAAATCCGTCAAGTAGTTTCAGAGGAGTAGTCGCTACAAGTTTTCATTATATAATTCTATGTAAACAAAGATGGCCGCTGGCAGCCACGTTTAACGTCGAATCAAAATGATTTTTGACAAGGACCAACATCATGTAATGCTGATCATGTTAGAAAAAGTCCCATATCAATATCACTTATAGTTTTCAAGAAGTAGTCGCTACAAACTTGCATTTTGAAAATCTATTTTTAGCCATGGCGGCCATCTTGAATTTCAGGCCGACCTGAATTTTTGCTAGGATCAATTAGACATCAAGAGCAACATTTCTGTGAAGTTTCATGAAAATCCGTCAAGTAGTTTCAGAGGAGTAGTCGCTACAAGTTTTCATTATATAACTCTATGTAAACAAAGATGGCCACTGGCAGCCATGTTTAATGTCGAATCAAAATAATGTTCGACTCGGATAACCATCATGTCATGCTGATCATTTTAGAAAAAGTCCCATATCAATATCACTTATAGTTTTCAAGAAGTAGTCGCTACAAACTTATTTGTTAAAAATCTATTTTTAACTGTGGCAGCCATCTTGAATTTCTGGCCGATCTGAAATTTTGCTAGGATCAATTAGACATTAAGAGCAACATTCCTGTAAAGTTTCATGAAAATCCGCCAAGTAGTTTCAGAGAAGTAGTCGCTACAAGTTTTTACTATATAACTCTATGTAAACAAAGATGGCCGCTGGCAGCCACGTTTAACGTCGAATCAAAATGATTTTTGATAAGGACCAACATCATGTCATGCTGATCATTTTAGAAAAAGTCCCATATCAATATCACTTATAGTTTTCAAGAAGTAGTCGCTACAAACTTGTATTTTGAAAATTTATTTTTAGCCGTGGCGGCCATCTTGAATTTCCGGCCGACCTGAAATTTTGCTAGGATCAATTAGACATTAAGAGCAACATTCCTGTGAAGTTTCATGAAAATCCGTCAAGTAGTTTCAGAGGAGTAGTCGCTAAAAGTTTTCATTATATAACTCTATGTAAACAAAGATGGCCGCTGGCAGCCATGTTTAACGTCGAATCAAAACGATTTTCGACAAGGATCAACATCATGTCATGCTGATCATTTTAGAAAAAGTCCCATATCAATATCACTTATAGTTTTCAAGAAGTAGTCGTTACAAACTTGAATTTAAAAAATCTATTTTTAGCTTTGGCGGCCATCTTGGATTTCACAGACGGACGGACGGACGCCGCACCACGCACCACGGCATAAGCTCTGCTGATCTCTGATCAGTAGAGCTAAAAATAAATAAATATATATATATAAAAATATAAATAAAAAAATTAACAAAATTGGTAAAGGACCATAAGCATATTGCAACAGCAAAATATTAAACCTCTGGCTCTTGCAGTTTCAGAGAAGAAGATTTTTTAAGTTTTTTTCCTATACATGTCTATGTATAACATGTGACCCTTGGGGCGGGGCCAAATGTAACCCCAGGGTCACCATTTAAACAAAGTTGGTAAAGGACCATAAGCTTATAATAAATGTAAAATATCAAACCTCTGGCTCTTGTAGTTTCCGAGAAGAAGATTTTTTTAAAAAAAATCCTATATAAGTCTATGTAAAACTGTGACCCTCGGGGCGGGGACAAATTTGACCCCAGGGTCACCATTTGAACAAACTTAGTAGAGGACCATAAGCAGATGCTACATGTAATACATGAGAGCTCTGTGCCATGTGGTTCCAAAGAAGAAGATTTATTTCAGTTTTTCCCTATACAAGCCTATGTAAAACTGTGACCCCCGGGGTGGGGCCAAATGTGACCCCTGGGTCACCATTTGAACAAACTTGGTAGAGGACCACAAGCTTATAGCAAATGCAAAAATATTAAACCTCTGGCTCTTGCAGTTTCAGAGAAGATTTTTTAAGTTTTTCCCTATACATGTCTATGTAAAACATGTGACCCTTGGGGCGGGGCCAAATGTGACCCGAGGGTCACCATTTGAACAAACTTGGTAAAGGGCCATAAGCTTATAGTAAATGCAAAATATCAAACCTCTGGCTGTTGTAGTTTCCGAGAAGATTTTTTTATAAAAAAATCCTATATAAGTCTATGTAAAACTGTGACCCCCGGGGCGGGGACAAATTTGACCCCAGGGTCACCATTTGAACAAACTTAGTAGAGGACCATAAGCTGATGCTACATGTAATACATGAGAGCTCTGTGCCTTGTGGTTTCAGAGAAGAAGATTTTTTAAAGTTTTTTCCTATATGTCTATATGAAAAACATGCAAAACCTCAATATACAAACTTTGGACCCCCGGGGCACGGCCATTTTTGACCCCGGGGATTTTATTTGAACAAACTTGATAGTCTAGGCGTTGGAGATCATTTTAAAAGAAAAACTGTTGAAATCTGTCCAGCGGTTCTGGAGAAGAAGATTTTTTAAGGTTTCGACCATATATGGTAATGGCAGCCATCTTGGATGTAGCGCTGACCTAATTTTAACAAATCTAAAAAGCATTCATCTAAGGATCATCCATGTGAAGTTTGGTCAAAATTAGCCAAGCGGTTTCTGAGGAGAAGTCGTTTGAAGAAAAGTTAACGGACGACAGACGACGGACGACGGACAACACACCATCCCATAAGCTCTTCTGGCGCTAAAAATCATAACCTTGTATTACATGTAAAATATTAGACCAATAGCTCTTGTAGTTTCTGAGAATTCTATATAACACAATGTACAACTGTGACACTTTTGGTCTGGTTTTGGCTCATTTGAGCTCATGTGCATGACTGTGACTCTTAACTTTCTTTAAATGATATATTCATACACAAAGTTCCATCTCGTGACAAGTCCAAATACCCTGCACATGCAACCATGAATTTAGTTTGAAACACCTTCTATTCTTTTTGCATACATACACACATTAAGTTAAGTGTCTTTGTAAAGCAGTTTTGGAGTGACGTATGTATTGAACAAGAACATCATGCAACACAACATTTTGTGGCAGTCTATTGACAATACATTCATACATAAAGTTTTACCTTATTATTTTAAGTGGTTTAATTAGAAATTCAAATTCTTACTTAACGGCAATAACTCTTTATCACATAACATGGCTTCTGGGAGTGTAATAAAGCCATGACTTATTCCTGGTAATATAACGTAATAACACCCAGTCACTCATGTTTTGTTTTGTTTTGTTTGTAAGGTTATATATGACGGTAATTTTTTTGTGGTGGGGCCAGACCATCCACTTTTCCTGGGTAGAACCAGTACTGTACACCTACCGCCATCCGTAAGAATCGACAATCACTTACAAGTCGAGCTCCCAGTGGTATTCAAAACCGCAGCGGTGGGAGGCGAAGGTTTACAACGCAACGTTGTTAACCATTCGGCCACACAGTCACTCATGTAAGACCAGTCACTCATGTAAGACCAGTCACTCATGTAAGCTCATGTATCACATGCTTCGATTTGCTCAGTACTGAGCTTGTCTAAGATCATACTGAAACAAACCTTCAATTCAATGTTGGTGAAAATCAGAACTCATTTACTTTAAATTATTTTATTTAAGAGCAGTAACTCTGTAATATAACTTATAAAGACACCGACACAATTTGGTAAATATCAATTGCAAAAATGATAATAAGGCAGAATATAGCATTTTTCATTAAAACAAGGGCTATACAAAATTTCTTAATAAAAATAAATATGCTTAGAACAAATATATTTATGCACATCTCAGCAATTGATATTCATATATTTATGCATATGTTTTTACGAAACTGCTAAAAATGCTCTGTTTAAAGAACAATGGCAGACATTGATGGATAAAATATTATTATCCCTAAGTGTCTGCCATGTTATGTAGGTGACACAAAAATGCATACCATTGACTTGTCCCACTGATTCCTGGTAAGATGGAGGCGGTTGGTTTGACATTCTTCAACTATGTCAGAAACACTACCTTATATCTGAAAAATAAAACAAGAAAGTTGAAATCAACATTTTATGTTTCCTCTGACAGTAACAAAATGATTTAGCACAAATTTCTTCACTTCACAAACTTGTGGGAGAATATGCAAAATGGAAAAATTGTCTGATAAAGACAACAAATAAATTATTTCTGTACTTCAAAATAAAAGTCTTATTTTCGGGCTATAGTCAAAAAAGTGCTAATTGTTACTTGGTGCATTAAAGGGACACATGGCAATCTTCAAGTGTTTTAAATCGGTCTCTCGATTTATATATCCAATATCATTTTTGCTTTTACCCTGGTTTCATTTAAATAAATCAGATTTTAAGTATTCACCATTTTGTCTTATTATTCTTTAAGTTTTAATATATTATTGGTGCAATAATATCAAAAATTAATAATATGCAAAAACAAATTGCTTAATACTATTCTTATAATTAATATTAATGACTGAACAAAATGCAAAGTTATGCAGAAAAACAAGCGGGACGCCGTGAGTTTTTAAAAAATGAAGATGGCTGTGTGTCCCTTTAAACAATAGATGATACATAATTGAGAATAAATTCTTCAGTTTTTAGTTATTTAATGAAAGTCACTTGAAATCGCCTGGTCTTACACCGGCTTAACAGGGTTCGACACTAACTTTTTTAAACGGGTAGTCCGCAGGACTAGTGACTTTAAAAATTTAGTAGTCCTCCTGAGAACTACATGGGCCTTCCAAAAAAACGGTGTATTTAGCAACAAAAAAAACAGGTGTATAACAGGAGACAACTTCAAAGTGAACAATGCCAAAAACCCTTTTCGTCTTGAAGATACCAACTGAAATCGTAAAACTTAGTTTTTCGGTTTCTCCCCAGGCAGACTTTCATCAGATTTAGATGCATTTTCAACCCTAACCAACTTGACAAATGTTGATCGAATGCAATATTATTCTGGTCTTCGTTTCATTTTTATTGAAAAATACTAATTATTCAACAATTACCCCGAACTTTTTTTTTCAGTCATACCCACATTGAGTTACAAAACACAAAATCATTACCTTATTCCAGGGAGTAAGTATACAAGGAGGAGAAACGGGTTCATAAACGCTCTAGTTTATCGATTTATGCTGTCGCGCTTGAACGCCGCCATTTACTATTTATCGATACAGGTAAATCGATCATAAGCGCGTTAAATTTGAAAAGTTAAAATTTCAGCCAACCTCGCAAATTAGGCAGTTTTTACAGCCTCTTTTTCACGGCTTTCTGTTATAATCAACATCACGAAATAACCTTCTTGACAAAGATAAATATGTCTACTATTCACTTTTTGTTATTATTAATGCCTAATATAACCCATACCTTGTATCTCGTTTGCAATAGCTCCATACCATTTTTAATTTTAACGGAACCGTCTGGTAATGTGCTTTTATACATGCAAACAAATACACGCTCTGTATTAGAGGACACAATGTGAATAAATAATACTTATGTTTACATTTCGCACCTTTATTGAGTTTGTAAGTGTAATAATTTATAAGAATTTGCTGTTTTTCACACATGCGCGAAACAACCGGAAATAGTCATTTTCACGCAGTAGTGAAACACGCGCGACAACATAAAACGGTAAAACGATCCGTTTCTCCTCCCTATATACTTACTCCCTGCTAATCCATAGACATAGATAAGTTATTGATTGCTATGACTCATCGTAGGATTCAATACATTTCTGTTGATTTCTCTCGTCTATAAAGCAATCACAAACAAACTCGCTTCATACCAAACACATTTCTTTATTTCCTAATTAGCCCTCGATAAAACACACAATAGAAGTTTGCGCTTTTGCTTATTGACGACCGCCGGAAAGATTCTTTACAACTCACAGTGCCGATGTCAATCATACAATTATAACCGCTTTTTAAATTTATTTATCGCTGGAGAAATCATTTTCAAAGTATCTCGTCTAATCATAACCCCGCCCTTGCGTAGTAGTTTGTAGTACGATTTTTAATTATTCACCAAACGGAAAAATACGACGGCTTTGATTGGTTTACTTAAATAGAATGCGCACATGATCCCTACATGATCTAATCACGTGATCGTCTTACGAGCAAACATGTCGGTTATATTCACATCTCGCCTCAGGCACCCCGATAATGATCGATAATTAGGCTTTTGCCCTGATTAGATAAGAGTCGGGTTGTTATTTAATGGTAATGGGGTTAAATAAGGTACTTGTGAAACATGAGCTGATCGTGTAATTTAGAGGGTTTTGTTAATTATGAGGTTAATCACATTTGAAATTGCCGAAAATCACCCGAAAATGACGGCGACTCAAATTTCTCTCCACATGGATAGAAAAGCGAAGTCAGCCAAATCATAGCGACGTTTTAAGCGACTTCGCCTAATCGAGTGACCCCGGCCCTATATTAGGAATGTGTATTTTACGGCCGTAATATCTATAATGGGGCTCGAAAAATTACTAGTCCGACGGACTAGCCAACTTTCATTTTAGGTAGTCCTCCTGAAAAACAGGTGGGCACAGGACTAGCGGACTAGCGTTAGTGTCGAACCCTGCTTAAAACACGAACATGCTGAATTTCAAATGGAAAAATACAGACAAGCATAAGTGTTCTCCATTATACATCACATCTCCTACATAATCCTCATTATAGATGGTAACAATCACTTCATACAGTCTCAGAACAGAGAGTGGATATAATCACACCGTCCGTCTGTCCGTCATTCCATAATTTGTGTCCGGACAGTAACTTCACAACCCCTGCAGGGATTTTTAAATAACTTGACAAAAGTGATCACCATAACAAGACGATGTGTCCCCCGCAAAACCTAGGTCGGTACCTCAAAGGTCAAGGTCACACTTGAAGTTCATAGGTCAAAAACACGTACGCAATTTCGTGACCGGACCGTAATGTCACAACCCCTGCAGGGATTTAATTACTTGGCATAAGTGATCACCATAACAAGATGATGTGTCGGGCGCAAAACCCAGATCCGTACCTCAAAGGTCAATGTTACACTTGAAGTTTATAGGTCAAAAACAGGTACGCAATTTCGTGTCCGGACCGCACATCACAACCCCTGCAGGGATTTTTAAATTACTTGGCACAAGTGATCACCATAACAAGACGATGTGTCGCGCGCAAAACCTAAGTCCTTATCTCAAATGTCAAGGTCACACTTGCAGTTCATAGGTCATAAACAGGTACGCAATTTCGTGTCCGGACCGTAACGTCACAACCCCTGCAGGGATTTTTAAATAACTTGGCAAAAGTGATCACCATAACAAGACGATGTGTCGCGCGCAAAACCCAGGTCGGTACCTCAAAGGTCAAGGTCACACTTGAAGTTTATAGGTCAAAAACAGGTACGCAATTTCGTGTCCGGACCGTAAAGTCACTACCCCTGCAGGGAATTTTAAATAACTTGGCAAAAGTGATCACCATAACAAGACGATGTGTCCCACACAAAACCCAGGTCCGTACCTCAAAGGTCAAGGTCACACTTGAAGTTCATAGGTCAAAAACACATAGGCAATTTCGTGACTGGACCGTAACGTCACAACCCCTGCAGGGATTTTTAAATTACTTGGCACAAGTGATCACCATAACAAGATGATGTGTCGCGCGCAAAACCCAGATCCGTACCTCAAAGGTCAAGGTTACATTTGAAGTTTATAGGTCAAAAACAGGTACGAAATTTCGTGTCCGGACCGTAACGTCACAACCCCTGCAGGGATTTTTAAATTACTTAGTACAAGTGATCACCATAACAAGATGATGTGTCACGCGCAAAACCCAGATCAGTACCTCAAAGGTCAAGGTTACACTTGAAGTTTATAGGTCAAAAACAGGTACGTAATTTCGTGTCCAGGCCGTAACGTCAAAACCCCTGCGGGGATTTTTAAATTACTTGGCACAAGTGATCACCATAACAAGACGATGTGTCGCGCGCAAAACCCAAGTCCGAACCTCAAAGGTCAAGGTCACACTTGCAGTTCATAGGTCAAAAACAGGTACGCAATTTCGTGTCCGGACCGTAACGTCACAACCCCTGCAGGGATTTTTAAATAACTTGGCACAAGTGATCACCATAACAAGACGATGTGTTGCGCGCAAAATCCAGGTCTTCAAGGTCAAGGTCACACTTGGGGGTCAAAATTCAAATTGTGTCCGGTCAATAACTCTGGCATTCATGGACGGATTTTCAAATAACTTGGCACAAGTGCTCACCACAACAAGACGATGCGTTGCGCACAAAGACCAGGTCTGTGGCCCCAAGGTCAAGGTCACATTTAGAGGTCAAAGGTCAAATCGTGTCCAGTCAATAACTTTTGCTTGCCTAGACGGATTTTCAAATAACTTGGCACAACTGCTCACCACAACCAAATAAGGTGTCGTGCACAAATCCAGGTCCATGGCTCCTAGGTCAAGGTCATATTTATAGGTCAAAGGACACTTCAGGGGCATTTATCACTTACAGTGATATTTCTTTGTTATCTTGGACCCCTTTTTGAGTTTAAAAGCTGTATGACAAGTAGGGTAACTCGCCCCTGAGTCGGACAGGTTATTGGTTCTCGGCACCTTTGTCTATTTATGTTCATACTCCTGCTTGCTGAAACCATCTGGTTGCGTCCTCAGTGTTTAATGAATCATTCGATGTCAACTGTTTAGCGGTACCAGCAATTTTGCTGGGATTACGTCATACTTTTCGCACTCACCAAAATTCGCCCTTGAGTCGGACATTTTTTGCAACTTCAGTAGTGGGTCATGAAAGTGCTTCGATGTTGCCATAAGCTCAAATAAATTGTCCTTATTTTTCTTCATGTATGTGTATAAATTTCCTTACATAAATTACTTATTTTAGATGTCTTCTTGTGTAAAATGGTCGGGTATTGGCTCCTGACTTGAGTGTTCATCTTCAGGACAGATACATTTAGATATGCCCCAAAGTCGAACATGTAATTGCCCTTGAGTCGGACTATAAAGGCACTTGGAGAAACCAATAGATTGGGGGTAATTCTTGTTGTTTTGAATGAAAAAAATCATTGGATTGCCTCCCTTTCATAGTAACAGTTATTGACCGTTTCAAGTTGAGAAAGATATTAAACCATCAATAACTGTCTGAGTCAGGGGCAAGTCCGACTTAAGGGCGAGTTATGGTAATGACCTTTTAGCATTTAATTGAATTAAAGTACAACAGTAATTTGTCTGAATTGCTTTTTGATTTGTGATAGTTCTTAATGATATCAAGAGTAGACATACAGAGCTACAGAAAAGCTTTTTAATTAATTGGGTATTTACCAATCGTATTTATTTAATTGGGTATTTCATGATTTCAATTCGGTAAAATACAACAAAAGTTTGCGACACTGTTTTGGGATGGTGTTTCCACTAATATTTTATACACAAAATCTAATAAAATCAACTTCTTTTACAATAGCCTTTATACAAGGTGACAGAGACCCATATATTGCTCAGTTTGCATTGGTTGTTTTATTACTTTATTGGTACCCATGCTGTTTATTTTAATTGGGTATTTTGTTTTTTTTAATTGGGCATTTAATTTTAAGCCAATACCTGCTTATCAGTAGCTCTGGACATAGGCAGGTAAGATAATCAGTGGTTCCGCTACACGGGGAAATTATGTTTAGCGTTTATGCTAGATGGGAAAAACAGCGACTGTTTTGAGTAGTCGTCATCTTGCCCCAAAACAGTTTTTAAATTATTTTATTATTAAAATTTTGTGTTTCTGTAGTTCAAGAAGCTCATTACTCAATGTCCAGTAAAACCTCATTGTGTTCTGAGAATGTAATGAGTTGTAAGTTAACTGGTTTCATTGGTCCAATTTTTATCACTGAACCAATCAGAATGCTTCATTCATATTTTCATTTGGTTGTTTCTATCATAACATCACTTTCTGGTATTATGACATCACATGCAGTTATTATGACATTATGATGCAACTCGATGTGTTCTGAGAGCTGACTGAGCATTTAAATTGCTGTGAGAAACAGATTAAGACTTTTTGTATCTCTCAATGAGTAATGAGTTTCTTCAAACCAAAAATCATAAAATTCTCTATATAGAATAATTCTAAAATGATTTAATAGACTATTTCAAGTGATCCCATACTGATAGCAAACAACTTATTATTTCCCTATACAAATTATTTTTTATATTGGATAATTATAACAGACATAATAATAAACAGAGGGAACTCGTATCTGAACGAGTGTTGTAGCCAAAATGTCGCGTGAAACCTTAAGTTTTTCTTCTAACTCAGTCACCTCTGAAATATTTATTGATTTTGATGAGAATACATTCTGTAAGGAAAATATCATAACTAGAATGAGAAATAAATGCACCATAGGCTTTCACATGAATGTGTCGGTGTACAACCTTTTTTTTTAAACACACATTCTGTACATGGAATTTCCATGAAAATAGCTAAATGAATAAATCTTTCTGTTGGATTTGGGGATACTGACACTCTTCACAATATGGGAAGTATAATATCTTTCTGAGAACTGAGTGCCTAAATCGCTTTGAAAACGAGAGCTCAATGACCTTGAAGCTCTACTGATAGGTATATATGATGCCTCCTCCCCCGCACCCCCAACCACGCCTCTCCGTACCCCCCACTCGAAACTCTTTCTTTCTTTTTTTTTTACATATTACTGTGTTGCTTTTGTCAATTCTTACAAATAGCTATGTTGTCGCCTCCCTCCCCCGCCACCCAACCACTCGAAACTGGATTTATTTTTTTACATATTTTCTGTGTTGTTTTGGTCATTCTTTCACATAGCTATGTTGCGCCACCCACAGAAACCCTTCCCCCACCTCGAAACTTGTATATATATATATATTTTTTTTTTTACATATTTCTGTGTTGTTTTGGTCAATTCTTACAAATACCTTCTAACACCTATATGTTGCACACTCCCCACCCCTCCTGACCCCCGCCTCTCCCCCACGCACACCTCACCACACTCAAACAAAAAATTCTTATAACATCCCCATCCACCAACCCCACCCCACATTGTTTTCTGATGGTATATGCTAGCTATATACTTTATTATTCTCTGAAAAATCGAATAGTTGAGCTGCCCTGTTCTCTGACAGCTCGTTTTGTGGTGGAGGCAGACCACCCACTTTTCCTGGGTAGAACCAGTACTGTACACCTCCCGCCATCCGTAAGAATCGACACTTCCTCACTTTCAAGTCGAGTTCCCAGTGGGATTCGAACCCGCAGTTTACAATGCAACGTTGTTAACCATTCGGGGACGCTTTTTGTTGTGCTTTATAATATGACAGATAAAAGGCGCCAACATGACACCCTTTGAATGTCGTGTTGGAGCCTTTTATTTGTTGTCTTCGCCCCAACGACACAACAGCATAACAAATAAGGTATTTGTCATGCTGTCGTGCTGGCAGGGTGAAGAGACAACACGACAAATAAAAGGGGCCAACACAACATTTTCATACCCGACAACTCGTCACATTAATCTGTCGTGTTGGCGCCCTTTCAATGTTGAGACATCTTCATGATCTTGCAAACACTACAAATAAGGTATCTGTCACGCTGTCGTGTCTTTGCCCCGCCAACACGACATGACACAAATCAGCCACCAAACCACGATAGATTCCTGTGCATTTCGACTGATTCCTGAACAAGAATTTGAATTTGAAGAAACAGATTAGGTCACATTCTAAAGAATAATTATGTTATGTGGGTAAGATAAAATTATGGACGTGTAGATATGCCTGTCACCGTTAAAAATAAAACCTCAAAGAATCAACAATTCAAGCACTTACATTACACCTGCAGAACATAAGCTCAAATGTTTTAGTTTGTTGCTCAAAATCACAAGACTGAGCCGGAGTTAGTATTTTGATATTTTGATTTGTGTTCGTATTTCATTAAGTTATAAGTATTAATAATTCATATTTAAATGATATCTGTATACATACACGATATTGCCAACTTCTGTATTTCTTCAATGAAAAGAAGTTATATGGCATAATGGGACTAGATATATATATATATTTTGAAAAAATAAATTTATCTTTAATACGAATCTAACACTTGGACAAACGGGATAAGGATTCGGTCAAATTCGCTGACTTTCATGGTGACATCAGCTATGCACTGACCCAAAATTGGCGAGGAAAGCTCCGACCGTTGAGAAAACGCTGACCTTGTTAATTATTTACTTGTTAAAGATAATTTAACACTAATTCTAATACACCCCCACTATATAGCCTAGTTTAAAATATCTCGTTATATTAAACGATATATCACTGTAATTTTTGCAACGTTAGGAGAATAAGCATTGCGCATTGCCCATTGTAACGTATGCAACGTTAGGAGAGCAAGCAAAGCAATGCGAAAGATTTCAGATGTGTGCGTTATTTTCACATTTTAGGGGTATTAAAATAGAAATAGAACATCGTTTACGGTGAATTATCTATAATATATCACTGTTTGTCGTTCAATTGTAAACACTAATTTCACTCGAACTTCGGGCTCGTGAAATTATTGTTTACAATTGAACTCCAAACCGTGATATATTAAACGATAATTCACAGTAAACGATGTTCTATTTCTTAAGTAAAATAACACATATTTGAATAATACATAGCAAAAAAATAAATAAATGCTGACTTTTTATATATTTTACTGACTTTGCTGACCTTAATTGTGTATAGCATACTAATCTTATTATTATCATTGTTGTTATATTTTCTGAATACATCTAAGTCAAACAACATATATTCTAATATATTAAGCAAAATCAGCGTTTTTTCTTTTGTAATAATGGTTTGTTTTGAAGTTGAAACTAGTTAGAAAACGCTGACCTTTTATGAACTTTACTGACTTTGCTGAACTTGATTGTTTTTAATATTGTCGATCCGAGTAATTACGCACAGACGGCCAAGTCCGTACAGTTGAATTAAATGACATATAACCTTGTGCGAAGCGTGTGTGTGTGTAATTATAAGGTTTATAGTCCGTCCGCCAACGAACACGTCAGGGTATACCTGACGCGATGGGCACAATAGAGTCTGGACTTCCTTGTGCGAAGCTCAACACGGTTTATTTATATCTCGCATGATGCGATTTTTCTTGAAGCTGATTGGTTGCGAGTGCATAGCCGCGCGCAACCTCGGCGAGATTTTCATCAGAGGTCAACAAGTGCAGTGTCATCAGGTTTGAGCTGTTTACATATATCTACTCGAGCTGTTTACATATATCTACTCGAGCTGTTTACATATATCTACTCGGTTGAAATTCAGTTTACAACGGTGTCAAATGATTTACTAAACCCTCTAGAAATGAAACAATATTAAAAATAATAAAAACATTAACAAAAACATAGTTTATTTAGATTTTTAAAGTGTACGGAATTAAACGCCAACATTAGAATTGTAGAAAATCAAAAGTGTACACCAGAGTTGATGAAGAAAATTACTAGCGATAAAGTTTTCTACGTAAACCTGGCGTTTTACTGATTTTTTTTTATCAAGATTTATTCAGCTTAACAAGTTTTATTGTTATTATATAGTTAAATAAGTTATTTACTTCAATAAAATAGTCACTTACTTGTTCATTCAATCAGTAGTTTACTTTTTCGTTCGTGTGTTATGACATTGTCCGTTCGTTGTCCGCATGTCCTGTCCATAATGCTTTTGCAATATTGTATTAACATGGTTGTTAAATAATTATGTTTTAAAAAAAAATCTTTTTAAATTTACACATAAACAATTATGGCAAACCAAAAAAGCTCAGTGAAGAACCTCGTACTTAGAGAATATGGTTTAGTTAAAAGGGAAGATCTCGAAATGATATATTTACAGCGGCAGTTAATGTACAGTTTTTGTGACATTGGCCAAGATGCTATCAAACATATTATTATGCAAATGGTGAATGATGAAGTTCCATGTTGTACCACACGGCTTGAGGTGATGAAGGCCATCAGCTATAGAAGTCTTGACTTTGAACACTTGGCCTTGTTAGACATTGGAAGGCATGTCGTAAAACATTTGCAGAGCACCCGCTTGTAAAATTATTACAAGAAGCTGTTAGTGAGTGTAGCAACTGACATGTAAAATTATTATAAACATATTCTATCGTAAATAAAACCAGAAAAAAACTATCTTTTTTTTTCAGTTATGCCGAAAAAATATTCAACAAAACAACTGTGGGACGCAGTTGCGGAGGTCAGAAATAAGGATTTATCCGTAAGGAAAGCCGCCGTGAAGTACGGTGTACCCGTTTTGACCATTCAGGACCGGGTATCCGGAAAGGTTAGTGGTGTCTTTAGTCCTGGGCGGCCGACTGTGTTGCCTCCAGAGGTAGAGGACCATTTAGTGGGAAAACTTAAAGACTGCGGTAGTCAAGGTGAATACACATATAAATAACAAATAAATAATTAAGTTATGTTTTAATTAAACTGCAGTTAACAAATATTGGACATGCTCAACCATTCAATGGACTCCTAATTGGCTTGTTTTTATTCCTTGTACGGTATGAAGACATCGATTAATCAATTTTCGATAGTGTCAGTTTAAATCAGTTAACTTAGGTGACATAGACGGGACATCACAAAATAAAATACGAGTTTCTGCAGCAACTTTTAACCTATATTGATCGATGATGTTTTAATCTTTGTTTGATGAATGAATAAGGTTTATAGCCCTGTTTAACGTCAATGTCTTCTTGTGACGGAGGCTTCGTTTTAAATTCACATCCGAAACATTGAAACGGTGGGGAATCGAATTCACATTCTCAATAACTACTGCAGAAAAATGAATGAAATGATTTTTTTTCTTGACATGCCTATAAGTATTTTCAGGGTTTCGGGATAACTAGGAAAATGCTCGCGGTGAAAGTAGGTCGCATTGCCGGGCGCCTAAAGCTGAAAACTCCTTTCAGGAACGGGGTGCCTGGAAAGGACTGGGTTGCTGGATTTCTGAAAAGGCACCCAGACTTAACAACAGTTCACCGACAGCGCTCTCAACCGTACTTGCACAGATGTTAAACGAGACTGTGACTGGCAATTACTTTTCAACATTAATTGATCTTGTACAGTCACTAAATTTAGATGACAAACCAAAGCAGATCTGGAACATTGATATAACCAGTGTGCCACTTTTACACAAACCATCAAAGGTTATTGCCGAGACCGGCGTTAAAAATATACCAGGTCGAGTTGGTAACAACAAGGTTAATGTGTCCGTCTTGGCATTCATAAAGGCTTCTGGCTCCGAAATCCCTCATTTTATAATTGTCAAGGGTAAAACGTATAAGAGTCTGTATGCGTACAATACAAAGGAGGGAGTTTATACGGTCCAAAGCGGGAGTGGATGGAAGATGCTCTTGGTGAGCTTTGGTTTACTAACCACTTTCTTAATTATTGTGGAGAAGAAAGATCCCAATAAATAATTCTGGACTCTCGCTCTTCACACGAGACACTAGGTCTTATTGATGCTGCCCGTGCTAATGGGATTATTTTGTTGGCGTTCCCGCCGCATACTACTCAACTACTCAGTGGTTGTGTCCACTAGACAAGACTGTGTTTGGTCCGTTGTCCCGCCGCATACTACTCAACTACTCAGTGGTTGTGTCCACTAGACAATACTGTGTTTGGTCCGTTGTCCCGCCGCATACTACTCAACTACTCAGTGGTTGTGTCCACTAGACAATACTGTGTTTGGTCCGTTGTCCCGCCGCATACTACTCAACTACTCAGTGGTTGTGTCCACTAGACAATACTGTGTTTGGCCCGTTGTCCCGCCGCATACTACTCAACTACTCAGTGGTTGTGTCCACTAGACAAGACTGTGTTTGGTCCGTTGTCCCGCCGCATACTACTCAACTACTCAGTGGTTGTGTCCACTAGACAATACTGTGTTTGGTCCGTTGTCCCGCCGCATACTACTCAACTACTCAGTGGTTGTGTCCACTAGACAAGACTGTGTTTGGTCCGTTGTCCCGCCGCATACTACTCAACTACTCAGTGGTTGTGTCCACTAGACAATACTGTGTTTGGTCCATGGTCCCGCCGCATTCTACTCAACTACTCAGTTGTTGTGTCCACTAGACAATACTGTGTTTGGTCCGTTGTCCCGCCGCATACTACTCAACTACTCAGTGGTTGTGTCCAAAAGACAATACTGTGTTTGGTCCGTTGTCCCGCCGCATACTACTCAACTACTCAGAGGTTGTGTCCACTAGACAAGACTGTGTTTGGTCCGTTGTCCCGCCGCATACTACTCAACTACTCAGTGGTTGTGTCCACTAGACAATACTGTGTTTGGTCCGTTGTTCCGCCGCATACTACTCAACTACTCAGTTGTTGTGTCCACTAGACAAGACTGTGTTTGATCCGTTGTCCCGCCGCATACTACTAAACTACTCAGTGGTTGTGTCCACTAGACAATACTGTGTTTGGTCCGTTGTCCCACCGCATACTACTCAACTACTCAGTGGTTGTGTCCAGTAGTCAATACTGTGTTTGGTCCGTTGTCCCGCCGCATACTACTCAACTACTCAGTGGTTGTGTCCACTAGACAATACTGTGTTTGGTCCGTTGTCCCGCCGCATACTACTCAACTACTCAGTGGTTGTGTCCACTAGACAAGACTGTGTTTGGTCCGTTGTCCCGCCGCATACTACTCAACTACTCAGTGGTTGTGTCCACTAGACAATACTGTGTTTGGTCCGTTGTCCCGCCGCATACTACTCAACTACTCAGTGGTTGTGTCCAAAAGACAATACTGTGTTTGGTCCGTTGTCCCGCCGCATACTACTCAACTACTCAGAGGTTGTGTCCACTAGACAAGACTGTGTTTGGTCCGTTGTCCCGCCGCATACTACTCAACTACTCAGTGGTTGTGTCCAGTAGTCAATACTGTGTTTGGTCCGTTGTTCCGCCGCATACTACTCAACTACTCAGTTGTTGTGTCCACTAGACAAGACTGTGTTTGATCCGTTGTCCCGCCGCATACTACTAAACTACTCAGTGGTTGTGTCCACTAGACAATACTGTGTTTGGTCCGTTGTCCCACCGCATACTACTCAACTACTCAGTGGTTGTGTCAACTAGACAAGACTGTGTTTGGTCCGTTGTCCCGCCGCATACTACTCAACTACTCAGTGGTTGTGTCCACTAGACAATACTGTGTTTGGTCCGTTGTCCCGCCGCATACTACTCAACTACTCAGTGGTTGTGTCCACTAGACAAGACTGTGTTTGGTCCGTTGTCCCGCCGCATACTACTCAACTACTCAGTGGTTGTGTCCACTAGACAATACTGTGTTTGGTCCGTTGTCCCGCCGCATACTACTCAACTACTCAGTGGTTGTGTACACTAGACAAGACTGTGTTTGGTCCGTTGTCCCGCCGCACACTACTCAACTACTCAGTGGTTGTGTCCACTAGACAAGACTGTGTTTGGTCCGTTGTCCCGCCGCATACTACTCAACTACTCAGTAGTTGTGTCCACTAGACAAGACTGTGTTTGGTCCGTTGTCCAGAGAATACTACTCAACTACTCAGTGGTTGTGTCCACTAGACAATACTGTGTTTGGTCCGTTGTCCAGAGAATACAGTCGGGTGTGTTCAGAGTTTATGGCCGACAACCCGAACAGTCTAGTTACCAAGTGGGAATGGCCCAGGCTTTTTAGCAAGGCATATGCTAAAGCATTTTCTCATGGAAATATAGTTAGTGGTTTTAAGAAATGTGGAATGTTTCCACTCAGTCCCAGTGGTGTGCCCATGCAAGCGTTTGCTCCGTCACATCCTTTTGATAAAGGTTCTGTGAGTGTCCCCCTGAAGATGAACAAGCATAATAAGGAGAAAACTCTGTCTGAGTCCATTGCTGGACCGAGTGGTGATATTGCACCTGTTCTGATTGACGTGCACATTGTTGGGCCCAGTGGTGACAAGGCACCTGTCCTGTCTGAGGCTGATTTGTCTGAGGTGCCCACTGCTGGGCCGAGTGATAACATCGCACCATATCAGGTCCTATCAGAGGCAGCATTTATTAACTCTGTGTTATGTGAGGGTGTGTACTCGGTGGATGCTACTGGTACCATACAGGTAGAGATCACTGTGGTGGACATGCTAACTGAGTCAGCTCGGACCTTGAGTTGCCACGTCCGTTGTCTGTTGTCTGTTGCCCATAAAACGTCTGTGCGCAAATTAACGTCTCATAGAGTTTTAACAAGTGACGAGATATATGAAAAAAAAAAAAAAAATAAAAGAAAAAAAATAACAAGAAATAACGAGTAGGAGCAGGAAGTCTGAGTTTGTGGTCGGCAGATAATTTTCGCCAAGAATGTCATCCATTCTAACGAGTTGGGAGTTTCTATGGCGACTCGCCATATGTTAGCCGGGGTCATTGTTGAGTGTAAAACTCGGAATTTTTTAAAGTCATCACAGGATGCCAAGCGAGTGAGCCACTTCGATTCTTCGTATTTGTAAATTGAAACATTACACATTCGCTTCCATTGAAATTTAGATGCGAACAGGCCGGTCACAAGAAACTCGTTCATAACCGAGTATAACTCGTATTTGTTTAAAATCTCCATTATTAAAGATGGGTTTAGCCCAATACAAGGCAATGTTTACAGTTTATGTTTATTGGAATATATTGGCCACGGCTTCAACAAAATAAAATATAAAACATATTCATGTACTTTATGAACCCTGGGTACAGTAGTTCACAAAGACAAATGTACCTAATATAGAAGATAAAATGTGTAGTTAATTAAACATATGTATGTACTTTATGAACCCTGGGTACAGCAGTTCACAAAGACAAATATACCTAATTGAAAGCTCTTGCATTGAAAATGTCAAAATTCTTATTAACTACACAATAAGTAATTGCTGTGACCGCGAAAAACTGCCGCCACCGTGTGGAGATCCCGAACGTGGACTGCTGTAAACTCTGTTGAAGCCGCGACAGAAGAACCCGACTGAAACCGATGAAATCCCATGCTCTGAAAATAAAAACATAAAAAACCGAAAACACTGTTTTCAATAACAGGAGAGGGTGGGTGGGTTTATGTTGTGAATACAGATAAAATAAATGTTTTGTACCGAATGAATTACTGAACCTTTTTTCAATCCAACTGTGTAGACAAAAAGGAATTTGATAATTAAAGTTGCCGGTGTCTATGTATAAAATGCACCGGCAGAATTTATACACTAAATTTATTTTATATTCCACTTGAATAACAGTAATTTGTCCTTCAACGCACAAATTCCATTATTAAAGATGGGTTTAGCACAATACAAGGCAATGTTTACAGTTTATGTTTATTGGAATATATTGGCCACGGCTTCAACAAAATAAAATATAAAACATATTCATGTTCTTTATGAACCCTGGGTACAGCAGTTCACAAAGACAAATGTACCTAATATAGAAGACAAAATGTGTAGTTAATTAAACATATGTATGTACTTTATGAACCCTGGGTACAGCAGTTCACAAAGATAAATGTACCTAATTGAAAGCTCTTGCATTGAAAATGTCAAAATTCTTATTAACTACACAATAAGTAATTGCTGTGACCGCGAAAAACTGCCACATGTCATGCAGTCCTGCGTGACACCGCCACACATGGGGGAAGCGGGACACAGCTTAGAGACTAGACTAAATGCAACATGGTTTAAATATATACGACAAAGCTGAGTGGCCAACAAAAACTATTTAAAATAAAAACCTCAAATAGAGGAAATGGCTGACGCAAATGTCTCGCCAAAAATAAAAAATGCCTCAAATAGAGGAAATGGCTGACGCAAATGTCTCGCCAAAATAACAAACGCCTCAAATAGAGAGCGCAAAGAGAAAAAAGCCTCAAATAGAGACTGCCTCAAATAGAGGCAACACACTCCTCAAGTAGAGGAAATAGCTGAAGCAAATGTCTCGACAATATAAAACAAAAACGTCTCGAAATTGAGAACGTTCAAAATAAAATTCTTCAATAGAGACTGCAACAGTATTAGCAAACTCCCGACATGTACACACTAACAGTCACATTGCCAGAGGGGTAAACAATGTTATTCATTGTTTAAAAGTGAAAGAAAATAATGCAGCCCGAGACGTAGGTTTTGCAAGAATACTTTATTGCCTTGGTCGGACAAATGAACTTTGCCAGAATACAAATGCAAATTTGACTCGGCTATTTCCGGGTATTTTATATACCCGCCCCACAATTTAATCAATTCTGTAGCCGCCTTACTATTAACCCTAACTCTCACACGTTCTAAAGCTGAATGAGATAACTCATCCCGCCAAACTAAACGCGGAAGAATTTGTGACCACACAATAAAAACTCCAGGTATTATAAGGTCTTTGATATTGTTTAAGGTTTTAACCATTTGGTTCCTTAATTCTGCAGCTGGTACTTGACCTATATCATTACCGCCACAGTGCAACACTAGTACATTAGGAGGGTCTTCAATAGTCAACAGTAGTTGGAGCCTCTTCTCGACCTGGCGCCATCTCAAACCACCTTTCCCCTGCCACCAAACACTCGCATGGAGCTCGTCTAATCCCAGGCCGACTCCTTCCGATGGTGATTGTCTGGCATATGTAAACGCCCCCGTAATAATGGACGAGCCCACAATCCACACTCGAGATCTTGTATCTGGAATACTTAAGACTCGATTCAACTAGGGGAACAATAGTTGAGCTGTTCGGTCGGAACTCGGATATATGTTTTGTAAGCCTTAGAGTCCCATCGCCCAAGCTCTCTGATCATGTCATCCGACATTCCCAGACGCGACGCATTGGAAGCTGCGCCAATACGTAGAGAATGAGACTTATAATTATTGGCATCAATTCCTAAAGCGATCAACGCCTTTTTTAACACCGCGCTAAATTGATACCGAGTGACTTGACCACCCCCAAAATGAATAAATAGCTGACCGATACATTTGGGGCGAACCTCTAAATACGATTTAAGACGAGTGACAGGACATATTGTAGAGTTAATAGCTGGAAGTGAAATAATAGTGCCCACACCCCTCTGATCTGTTTTTGAGTGTGCCAAATGTATTTCGAGTAGAGTGTTTTCTTGAGAAAAGTGTATGCTGTCGAAAGTCAGTGCATGAATTGTATGGCTCTTATTATCCGACACTAATTCTCCTGCTCGAAGAAACCCGAAATATGCCAGTGCAAAGGCAGCTGCGAACATAGAAGCTTCATAATTTGAACTGCAAATAGCCGGTAAGATTTTTAAAATCTTGACCAACATATCTGGAGTAACGGGGAGTCTGGGATCGACCCTTTTATCAAGACGATTCATGCCAACTAACATTTTTTTAATTACGAAATTATTTGTTACATCTGATAAATGCAAAAGTTTGCATTTGAAACTAATGCCAGACAAATATGAACGAGCTGTTGCGGGTGCGCACCCTTTAAGAGACAGATGAGCAATGAAATCGACTACTTGCTGTATGCTTGGAGGCCATGCCAATTGCATATTATAATTAACCCGAAAAGTGTTAAATGATTTAATGCCTGTATTGTAAGATTCCCGCGTGTTGAAGGCCAACGATGCCTCTAAAAGCCTGTCTGCTCGAGACTGGATATCAAAGCTAGGAAAGATGCAGGAACTGGACATGGGTGTTGTTCTGCCCTGGGAGCCAGCTGCTGAAAACGAACCCATTGTTTACGAGATAAGGCATCAACTATACAATTGTTTTTACCTTCAATATGAACTGCATGAAACTGTATGTTAAACAACATAGTTTGCAAAACAAGGGGACGAACAAGGTGCATCACTCTAACAGATCTGGACGTTTATCTGTTTAGAATAGAGACCAGCGCGAGATTGTCCGTATGCAGGACAATCTTTTTACCCTGGAACATATTGCCCCATATTTGAAAAGCCAAAACTATGGGTACCAACTCGAGAAAAGTTATATCCGTTATCAGTTCTGTGTCGCGCCAACCATTTGGCCACTGGAAAAAAGTCCAATGTGGTTCGAAATATGCAGCACACACTAAATTAGCATTGCCTGCAGAGTCAGTAAAAAGATGCAAGTCGAAATTGCTGGTCCAAACTGAATCCGGGAAATAACAGTAGCCATTAAAGCAATCAAGGAATATTAACCACATTTTTACATCGTCTTTCATTGGTTTGGACACTCTGATGAAGTGATGTGGTTGTGCTGCACCCGACATAGCGTCATAAAAACGCCTACAAAATGCACGAGCCGCTGGTATTGCACGTGAGCAAAAATTCAGCGAGCCAGCAAGAGACTGCAGAGACTTGAGAGTGACCTTCTTCTTCCCCAAAATAAATGTTAATAAGCTCCTTAACTCGATCAATTTGTCAGTGGGAATTCGCACTATCATTTTCTCAGAATCAATTTCAAGGCCTAAAAATATTAAAATATGAGTAGGCCCCACTGTTTTGTCATCCGCAATAGGAACGCCAATTTCCATGCACAAATTACTAAAACTAGCCATAAGCAAGGCACAGTCTGAGTATTCTTTCCTACCGCCAAAAAGAAAATCGTCTAAATAATGAATAACACTATCTAATCTGGACTGTTGTTTGACTACCCACTCAAGAGCAGTTGCACATTTTTCAAAAAGAGAACAAGAAATGGAACATCCCATCGGAAGGCACATATCGTAGAAGAATTGTCCCATAACTTTAAAGCCCAACAACTCGAAATCTAGATAATTTATTGGCAGTAATCTAAAAGCAGATTTTATGTCCATTTTCCCCAGCAAAGCCCCTGGTCCCAGGCCCTGGATCATTTCAATGGCCTGGTCGAAAGAAGCATATTGAACATTACATAAATTTGGATCAATAAAATCGTTAATACTGGACCCACATGGGTATGACAAATGGTGTATTAACCGAGAACTACCATCTTTTTTCGGGACCAAACCGATTGGAGATATTCTTATGTTTTGAAAAGGTGGATCAAAAAAGGGGCCTGCCATACGCCCTAAAGAAATTTCCTTGTTAATCAATCTTAAAGCTTCCGCTTCATTGTTTTTGACAGAGACTAAGTTTTGGCAATCCGAAAATTGCCTAGGTCCCGAATAATGCAATCTAAATCCATTAACAAAACCATTTATCAATTCATTGGCGTGTCTGTATCGGGGTAAAACTCCAACATGCTACAAAGAGGTTTGATTCTAATGGGTGTTTGCCCGCGAGTTGGCATATCTAAATTGGAGCCTTGGCGAAGCCCCAACTGGCGCAGCTGACCTATAGACTGGACGTGTTGGGTAGCTTGGCACAGGAGACGGGAAACGTGCCCCTTGCCGACTTCCACCGCCTGCCCTAACATTAAATACATTACTAGCCTGAGGTTGGTTCAGTTGTGAAGCGTGACTGTTGCATCGCAAAGATGGGTGGAAACCCGAGCATCTCATACATATATGAAGATAATTGCATGGTTTTTTGGTACACCAACCCTTGGAATTGTAGTCGAAACACTTGTGATGTTTTAGACCCGATTGAACAGGTGTAGAAGGCGTGTAATACATATATAACAGCCATAGTTCCTGATCAACCAAACCCCAAGAAGAAGATGGGTCACGGGCTTTCTTCAACCTAAATTGTTCATCATACAATTTCCAACCCAGCCCTGTAAAACGTTGGGCCCCCAAGCGAATAATACTTAAGTATTTTAATAAACCAGATATTGCCTCTGGATGAAAGGAAGTATAGACACTTATATAAATCAAAAAAGCGTCTGTTCATTGCTGAACATCAGCAATTTTAGATCCAGAAGACCTTGACTGCAAAATCAATTGCCCATCAATCAGAGAGACATGTTTTGAAATGTCTTCCTGGGGCTTTGAAAGGAGTAACGCAAGATCAACATATTCCCCGTTTAAGATTTTGCTTGATAAGCTAGGCCCAATGTTGGAACCCAACTCATCGTGAATGCTGGTTATTGACACGGGTAAAACGGCATTCTGTGTACTCGTACCTTGGAGTGGGGCCTCAGGTCCAGGAACCACGACACCGACCTCAGGTTCCGGAACCACGACACCTCGCCTGATGCCCCCAAGCGACTCGACCAAATGGGGGGTCACCTGTCGAACAACCTCCTTAATAAGTTCCGGGTCCACGACTGGAGGTTCTAGTGTCCTGCCTGCCGAATCTGGAGGTGCTGGTGGACTATTAGCCGATTTCTCCGGAGTCACCACTTTCTGACGCCTGGCGTACGGGCTTTTTGACTGTCGTTTAGGCATTTTTCAACAATTTACAAAAGCCTTAAATGTAAGGTTTATGTTGCGAATACAGATAAAATAAATGTTTTGTACCGAATGAATTACTGAACCTTTTTTCAATCCAACTGTGTAGACAAAAAGGAATTTGATAATTAAAGTTGCCGGTGTCTATGTATAAAATGCACCGGCAGAATTTATACACTAAATTTATTTTATATTCCACTTGAATAACAGTAATTTGTCCTTCAACGAACACATTCCACTATGTCAGGAATGAAGCCGAGTTTTGTGTTCGTGCAATTACCTAAGTACTGAAAAGTTCGACTGAGAAATACATGTTTTACTAAGTCTGATGATTTTGATCGGCACAATGAACCCAAAAAGTTAAACTTCTGCATGTCTATGTAAGCGTCTATATTCATGAAGCGTCTATACTTGTGAAGTGTTTTTTCTTTCCCGTTACCATATCTGATCGTGTTAAATAAGGTAGTCCTTGAGCTGATTTGAGACAGAAATGATGGATAACTTCAAGCTGGTTAACGTTTGACTTGTGAAATGCTATTCCAGAGCTCGCACCCGATGAGCGCACGTGGAAAAACAACTGACGAGTATAGCTTAGCCGCTGTGATTGATTAAGACCATTGTAATGTATTCCACTATTGATAAGTGGTGACAAGAATGTGCCTCTCGCAGATTGCTTAATGACGTCAATGTTTGCTGGATATTTGACGTACAGGGACTGTGTAATACCAAGATGTTTGTATTCCTTCACTTCTGTCAATCTTACGTTTACGTAGGTAAATATGTGATTTTGAGTATTAGTTAGTCTTTGACGTGGAGACAATACCATAGCCGCACACTTTGATGCGTTATACATGAATCGGCATTTATATATATTTGCGTAATTGTTGCATAAATTATTGTGAGCATCTCGTCTATTCCACGCTTCGTGAGAGACAGCAGTACAATATCGTCTGCCTGTGTTGGCGCGCAGAGTGAGATGCCGGCTAACTTGAGGCCATGTCCACACGAGTCCAGTAGTGGCAGCAGTTCGTCTATGTAAACCGTGTAAAGGAACGGGGACATAATGCTACCTTGTCTGGTACCTATGTTCTATGTTAAGTGTGCCTGATAACAAGCCATTACAGAATACTCTACTTGAAATGCCGATGAACATGTGTGCGATGATCCTCAGCAGCTTTCCCCTGATGCCCAAGTGATATAGCTTGTATATCAGGCCATTGATCCACACTCGATCGAAAGCTTGTTTAGCGTCCATAAAGACTACATATAAGTTTTTTTTTTCTTTCCCAGCAATAGAAGCGACATTCTTGAAAAATAAAAGAGACTATTTTACTACTTTTGCCTTTTCGGAAACCATGCTGATAAGGGTGGAGCTTGTCTGTAAATCCTTGATTTTCTAGTCTGCAAAGAATTACCTTTTCGAAAAGTTTTGAGATGACAGGTAGCAGCGAAATGGCCCTGTAGTTATTGGGATCTTGTTGTTTTTCCCGTGCCTTTATGTAGTGTTACTATTATGCCTTGTTTAAATTTACGGGGTATATATTCCATCTTCAGTATTGAATTAAATAAATGTGTTAAGCACACAACAATACTGCTACCGCCATATTTTATATGTTCATATGTGATATTGTCATATGAAGAACTATTTCCGAGTGGAAGTGAGTCGATTATTTTTTGAAGTTCTTCAGTAGTTATCGGACTAGTTATAAATGATAGTTTAAAACTGGTTTCGTCGTTGTCTTTTTCAAGAAATTGTTTAACACTTTTGTCAACGTGGCTTTTAAACTCTTTGTCGAATGTGTCTATTTCGGAAAACGAATAGAGATCTTCAAAATAAGTGCGCCAGCCTTCTGCTACTTTATCAGGGTCTTTCTCTATAGTGTCGTTGAATTTAATTTCACTCCCTTTCGTCGCTTTCTTCTTTGATTTTCTCGAGTTAAAAACTTTCCAAAAACCTTTTTGATCCAGTTCTGCAAGTTTATCTATCCGTTCGAATTCATCTCTTTCAAACTGTGCCGCCGATTGCCGTAAGTTGCGCCGAAAATCTTTTTTCGTTTCTTTATACTTTAGGTAAGATGGTGAACAGTGCCGTTTCCCCTCCGTAATCCAGTTGAATCTATAATGTCTCATTTTCGTGTGCAAGTCTTTGATTGCTGAGGACCAATAGAGTTTTAAGTGCTTCTTAAATTTTCTCTTTGAAATATGGCATTCTGCTGCATTTTGCAGACACAGTACAAGCTGGTCATGGGCGTCATCAATGTTGTTGTAATCGATCTTGTCGTTGTTCAAGGTCTCTTGTATTTGGTTTTTATAACTGTTCATTTCGGCACTTGAACCCCACTTGAATGAATCTTTAGCGTACTTTTCGGATGTAATATGTTCATGACCTGCTTGATCAAGGGACAGCGATATAAACACAGGCAGGTGTCTAAAGACATTCAGTGGACCATCTTCTTCAATGATAAATTTACTTATGTCAAATAATAGAGGTTCCTCCACAAATATATGATCAATGAGTCTCGGTTGGCCACCGCCGTAGGGGAAAAATGAAGCTTTAGATCCTGTGCATAAGTCCGTATTTGTAACGGCTCTCAGGTTGTGGTTCGACATTGTTTTTGCAAGATAACTATATCTACCGCGAGCCGGGTATTGACCATAAACTCCAGAAACATTTGCTTTGAAGTCACCAATAACGACAATTTTACCGCTTTCACTTAAAGTGTAACACAAGTCATTTAACTTATCGACTTCAATCTTGAGTTTGTCCAAGGTATGATTGGACGACGGTAAATATACTTGGATTATGAAAAGGTTTTGGGAGTGTAGACTGAGTTTTAAAACTGCAAAGCGATCGTTTTCAGTTTCCATAACCTGTATACTGTTATCCAGTGATTTGTGCCAGAGAAAGCCGACGCCCCCCTTTCCGATTGTTCTATTAATCATTGTCTTTAGATCGCTATCGATCACAATGTGTGCGTTATAGTCGTTACTAATATTATCAAGAAGGTGTTGACTTTGCGGAAGAAGCCAATGTTCTGATATACCACATATGTGGATAGACTTAGCATTAAGTTCGTGAAGTAGATATGGAATGCCTGTCATTATACCAGTAACGTTCCAAGACATAATGTTTATATCTATGGCCATGATTGGGTGAGAATAATTAATACGTATTAGTGTCGTCCATGCTTAGTTTGGCCCTATATTCCGTTCTGTTAAGTCAAGGTCGACACGCTATACCTGGTGGCCAAATATTGGGGTAAGTCAGCGCATCCATTTCATCTTCGTTTACAACTATTTACGCTGATTTCGTCGAGTAAATAGAAATTTGGCTGACTTGTACGTTATTCCTAGGTAGTCTAGGAAATCTTGTAAACCTTCTTCCTCGCCATCAAGGTCTATCACGGTTAAAATAAAGGACTTGGCCTTTTTGCGTAAGACACCCTTGAACCGACCATGGCGCTCAGGTCTCATTTCAAAATGTATTTCTCGTTTTGAGATAACCTTACGTCAGCGCCGCTACTGGGCTCGTGCTAATTTTGCGTTAAGTCCGCATATTCTTGCCTAGCATACGTCTGCATTGATATGCTACTACTATTAATGCTCTGTGCTTCAGGGTCGATATGCATATCTATATATGCGGACCATGTTTATAATTTCTATAAATGAAATGTCAATTTAGCGATTTACAAGAAGAACGAGATGTCATACCTCTTGTATATCTATGTACAACGCTTTACCTCTTGTATATATATCTATGTACAACGCTTTGTGGGAAATGTAAGTAAAATATGTTAAAAACGAACATTGTTTGAATGCTTAATATTTCAAGGACTGATTTCAATATTTTTAGCTCAGTTGATGAACAATCTAAAAAGATCAGAGCTCAGATAAAACTAATAAAACTCAAGTATTGTACATTATTAATAAGACTCTGACTTGTTTTAAATTCTACGGATATTCCGGATGATTTGTTTCTGTTTTAAATTGGTTGTGTTATTTTTGTGTGTAGTATATTATATATACGTATGTATTTATCAATTATTTCAGTTGAATAAGGGAGACAGGTTTTATTGGTATTCATCAAAGGGGTCTCTGATTTGATTTGAATTTTATGACAATAATTAAGTCTTATTAAATACAAACATATGCAAACTGTTACTGTTAACAGATAATTAAGAAGAAGCTTAATTCACTGCTATTATGTTCAAAATTGTCATCTAATTAAATTAAATAAGATTAAAGACAGTTCACTTAAAATTATGATTAAAGTCCGCCTACTGTACAAACATCATATAGTTACAACTGCAATACTCAAATTTGGTTAGTTCTTTGCTTATATTACATATACAAAATGGCGGACAGTGCAGTTGTGACAATGATGAGCGCCGTTTTAAAAATGTGGGAATTTTCGAAATCGTATTAAAAGTTAATAAATAGTTCGCTAACTGTGCACCACTTGTCGCAGATTTTTTTTATTTTGCTATGAGAGAGATTTCATGTTGATTCTTTCACCAGATACACAGGCAGATGTTATAGAAGCTTTTAATGACACCTCTCGATATCTGGATGACATACTGAATATTGACAAATACTGCATATTGACAACCCTTTCTTTCCAACTATGGTTGATAATATTTATCCTAAAGAACTTCAGCTTAATAAAGCGAATATATCTGATAATAACGCTTCTTTTCTTGATTTAGATCTCTCGATTTAAAATGGTGAAATAATTAATAAAATCTATGACAAGATAGATGATTTTAATTTTGACATTGTTAATTACCCCGGGTAATTAACAATGTCAAAATTAAAATCATCTCTCTTAATACCCCCACTTGGATGGTGCTGTTCCCCGAGCAACTTCTTATGGGGTGTATGTGTCTCAACTTATTCGTTTTTCAAGAGCTTATACCCGAGTTGAGGACTTTCATATTCGTAATCTTTGTATAACTAAAAAGCTACTCAATTAGGGTTACCGTTACCATAAACTTCGTAAAACCTTTGCAAAATTTTATTATCGTAACCCTGATCTTCTTTCCAAATATAAAAGTAATTTAAGGACTCTTCTGCGCCAAGGACTATTGTAATGTATATCTATAGCCACACCAGCAGGCGGGGCTTATTATGTGATTACCTATCTATCCAGTATATCCAAGACGTTCTGTATTAGAGACTGAGCAAAAATAAACATGTAAACCAATTGTCATGTTTTCAATGATATTACATTGGCGACGAGGATGAGATTATTAAAACAATGCAAAAATAAATAATGTGTTCAAATCAAAGCGAAATAAAATACAACAAAACAAGTTAAGTAAAACGATGGAAGTAAGAGTTAATTCTGCACAGACATTGGATTAATAACATTTCTGGGACAGAAAACCAAGTTTAACAAGAACGGAATATAAAATTGTGTGATGTGTGGTCAAACAAAACAAAATTCTTAGAATAAAACAAAAATGGCTGCAAAACTCGAAATCACACCACCAGGATAGGTGGCAATACAAACTTAGCCAAATCGTGGGAGAATTACTTATATTGTTTTGACTATTTTCTCAAAGCTTCAGGAATAACAAAGGAAGAACAAAAACGGGCATTACTGTTGCATATAGCAGGTTCGGAAATTCAGGATATTTTTGAAACTTTATCCGATACAGATACCACGTTACAAGAGGCTGCAGACACGCTGACGACATATTTTGAGCCCAAAAAGAACATATCATTTGAGCGGAATGAATAGAATAGAATATCTTTTATTTCCAATCATGGGCCATCACTGGCATAGTAATCACATAATAATTTTGACACATATGAGGTTATAAAATAACAAAAGCTTAATTCTGATTAAACAACACAATTAACATAAGTAAACATCTAATTAAATAAGGCATAAAACAACAATAACAGTTTATCAATTCAAGAACTTTAACAAGTTCTTACAGCTACATTTCTATTAAGCAATTAAGTGCACATTATATTTATGAAAAATCCATGATTTATACACTAACATGACAGACCTGTTGTGTTACTTATATTACAGTTCAAATTATTAAATCTCATGATATAACATGTGTAAATAAACCCTGCTGTTCTACTGATTATATATTCGTCTTCATTACTTAACAAGAAAGCAAACTGATTTTTGTATGATAAAGTATTGAAATGTTTACATGTATTAGAGATCTCTGTTGTAACTTCATTTCTTACTGTATCATATTTTGGACATACCAACATAAAGTGAATTTCACTTTCAATTTGATTAGTTATGAAGTTTGTGAAGCACTCATCTTCCTATTAAATAAAATTTTCGTCAGATATGGTACCACCGTTTATAGACAAATTGTTGGTATCCCCATGGGTACGAACTGTGCACCACTTGTCGCAGATTTGTTTTTATTTTACTATGAAAGAGATTTCATGTTGAGTCTTTCATCAGATACCCAGGCAGATGTTATTGAAGCTTTTAATGACACCTCTCGGTATCTTGATGACATACTGAACTTTGAAAACCCTTTCTTTCCAACTATGGTTGATAGTATTTATCCTTAAGAACTTCAGCGTAATGAAGAAAATACATCTGATAATAACGCTTCTTTTCTTGATTTAGATCTCTCGATTGAAAATGGTAAAATAATTAGCAAAATCTATGACAAGAGAGATGATTTTAATTTTGACGTTGTTAATTATCCCCACTTGGATGGGGATGTTCCCCGAGCTACTTCTTATATACACATCTGTCTCAACTTATTCGTTTTTCTAGAGCTTGTACTCGAGTTGAGGTCTTTAATATTCGTAATCTTTGTATAACTAAAAAGTTACTCAATCAGGGTTACCGTTACCATAAACTTCGTAAAACCTTTGCCAAATTTTATTATCGTTACCCTGATCTACTTTCCAAATATAAAAATAATTTAAGGACTCTTCTGCGACAAGGACTATTACAACCTGACTTCTATGGTGATGTGATTTATAAACTTCGTAAGATTCTTGGTCATGATCACTTTCATACTATCTTTGTTAAACTTGTTAAAAAGTTTATCAAAAGAGGTTATGACCCTATCATTTTGCAACGTACTGCATGCTTGGTGGTGGACCCTTTTACAGTTCGCCACTATGCTTTCCTCTTTGGTTGTACGATGACCGGACAGGCTGTGGACCCTATGATGACGCCTACCTAAAGCCCATTGGGACGGTGGCGTTTGATGTTTGTCTATGATCTTTCTTGTGCCCTTAATGGTTTATTCTCTTACTGCTCTGGCTTCTGCCAAGTCATTGAGTACTTTCATTGTGGCTTTCTAGGCTATTGTTTTTTGTATTATATTTACACGAGCATATTTGTGTTTTACTTATATTGCCTATTGATGCTGCCTTGTTGGTTAGAGATTAGATCATGGCGGGGATTTCTTTATTTACACTGTCCTGTTTTAATGGGATGACAGTAGGGTAAGTTTGAGGTTTGGTGCACCCTAGAACCGGTTTAAACCCCCCAGTGGCCTACTTTGCCACTGACCGTTCCAAGGCGGTAGCCCTATTGTCAACCCTTTTGTGTTTGTGATGTCGTTTACTTTTATTATTACTTTTGCCTTCTTGTTTGTCTGTTTGAATGTTTGTTTCTGTGTTTTGTGGTTGACTGTCCTCCTTGAATGCTACTTTCCCTGTCCAAATTTTTATATTTCTTTATAGAGTCTGTCTGTTAATGGAATATTCTTGTACCGACCAAGTTCTATTTCCAGTTTATGTGCGCTTATTCTAATTTTAGTGAGACAAGATCTAACCTTAGGATCCTTAACAACATGTAGATATTTTTCAAACTCAAATACATTCTTAAAAGTAGCATAAGTACGCAGTTTTCCAGTATTAACCTCAACACATATACTGAGCCTTTTTGACCAATTTGACAAAAACACTGATTGCTTTTGATTTAACTTGTGCAGCTACATTTTTATTCTGACCCATGTGATTCATTACAAAATAAATACTTGAAACCCAACTTGTTTTTCACTTCTGATGTAAAGAGCAGCTCTCTCTAAATGCTGAATATAATAAAGTGGAAGGCTGAACCTCCAGAAGTCTCTGAAAATACTTAATAGAATGTTTTAAAATATCAGCATATAAAGGATAACGGCCTGTATCACCTAACACAGCATCATTAGTAGCTTTCTTGTTAACAGCAAGCACATACTTTAGTACTTTTAAATGTAATTTATCACATAGCAGGTTACGGAAAGAATCTTCGATGCTGTAATTTACAGACTTAATTAACTTAGATTCTACATTGACAGTGCCCCATATTTCACAAGAGTATAGAAGTATTGGCTTAATTGTGTGGTCAAACAGTTGTATAAAACTCTAAACACTAGCACTAGTATTATAACAACTTTTTAATAACTTAAAATATGCTCTCAAAATGATATATAGGGTCCTATAGAAACCACAGCGTCCGAACGCAATGGCATCGTAGGTCCGCACTGTACTGCAAACAAGGACTTGAAACTACAATGAAAGAGACAAAATAAAACAGAAAGGGTGGTGAAGACAGGGTTACCGACTTGGAACGGTTAGTAGGCAATAAGGCTACTCAAGCCCCGTTTATATAAATCTTCTTGACAATTACTAAATGTACCATTGGCAGAAAATAAAATGCCGAGATATTTATAGGTATTCGACTGTTCTATAAGATGAGATCTATAATACACATTTACTTGAAGAACTTTCCCCCAATCGAAAACTTTGACTTGTGTTTTACTTAAATTAACACAAAGACAATTTTGTTCACAATAATCTGACAATTTATCAAGATATTTCTGTAAGCCAGTTTGACTTGAAGACAATAAGATTAAATCGTCAGCATACAATAAACAATTAATTCTAACAGTATCTAACTCTACTGGATTATCATCATCAGAGAATATTGTGGCTAAGTGATGTATAAAAATCTTAAACTTATTTGGTCTTAAATTATCCCCTTGTCTTACACGAACCTTTTGTTCAAATTTAGTGGTAAGAGTATTACCTATCCCAACACTAAGATAAGTATTATTGTACTGGTCTCTAATAACATTGAAAAAATTACCAGATATACCTATTTTATGTAATTTTACAAATAATGCTGAATGCAGAACTGTATCAAAAGCTTTGGAAAAATCCACAAAGCATGCAAAAAGTTTAGTGGTAAGAGAATTACCTATCCGAACACTAAGATAAGTATTATTGTACTGGTTTCTAATAACATAGAAAAAATTACAAGATATACCTATTTTATGTAATTTTACAAATAATGCTGAATGCAGAACTGTATCAAAAGCTTTGGAAAAATCCACAAAGCATGCAAACAGTTTCAACCCTTTAGACTTATACTTCTCAAAAATTGTTCTTAAAACAAACATATGGTCACTCGTACGTGCTTTAGGCTGAAAGCCAATTTGTACATTATTTATAATATTATTGTCATTCAAATAAATCTGAAGTCTTTTATTTAAGACACTATTAAATAATTTGGCCACACATGGAACAATAGAAATCCCTCTATAGTTAGATGGGTCATCAGGGTTGCCACTTTTAAAAATTGGCTTTATATACCCAGCTTTCCATTCTGCTGGATAAATACCAGTAGACATGATGAGATTGAATAATGTTGTTAAACATGGTGTTCAGTCAGTCAAAACAACACATTGATGAAACTGTAGATCAATACATCGTTCGGCTGACAAAATTAGCTTCTTCGTGCGAATTCAAAGAAAAAGACGCAATGATTCGGGATCAAATTATCAATTCTTGTTGTTCAACTAAACTTCGAAAAAGGCTTTTAGAGCAAACAGATTTGACTTTAGACAAATTACAATCGATTGCTAGAACGCACGAGCTGTCAGACATGCAAGCAAAACGTATTGAGGACTCAAACAATCCAATCACCAATACAAATCAATCGAATGGTGACCACATGGCGCAGGAAGTCAACCGAGTTGGACGAAAATGGCAACCACTAAAACCTAAGCCGAAGCCACAGAAACTATGGAATCAACGTGGATGTTCTACGGATCTACAACCACGTACCCAGTCGGAGTTACAGCGACTCAACAGCAATCTGTTATCGTTGTGGTGACTCGGGTCATTACGGACGTTATTGTGTTAAAACAAAAGGAGTTACTTGTCGTGCATGCGGAAAGAAGGAACATTTCGCAAAAATGTGCAGAAGTCAAAACAAAAAAGTAAATACTTTGGAATGTGCTGATGATGAGATTTTCACGATTAATAAAGGTAAAGATGATGCTATTATCAACTTGCAAATTCAAAACAAATGGATTCCTGTGTTGATTGCTATTTGTCAAACATTTGATCAAATAAAGACCACAGAGAACCTTTTGTTGAAATCTAATGCAAAATTGTATCCCTATGGTAGCCAGACTCATCAAAATTGTAGGGAAAACAAATATCAATATAACTGTAAACAATACGACAACTAGAGTCGAATTTCAAGTCATTCAAGATAAAGGCATAACATTGCTAGGCAGACACACTGCTAGTGAGCTTGGTTTATTGCACATTGGACTGATAAACTCAATTGGGGCTGACGGTTTGACGTTAAGATTCATAAGTTGATATAAATACATCTTATTCTTTAAACATAATGTCAAACTCTTCGTTTACAAAACTTTCGTTGAAATATAAAACATCATCATCTGGATTAAAAAAGCGATCATCGGGATTACTAACAGCTTTAAAATATTCTTCAAACTTCGATAATGGTATATTTGGACGTTTAACATGAGCAGTATCTTTAAGCAAGTTCCAGTACAGTTTGGAATTTTTAGTTTTATTTCTTTCAAGAAGATGAGTTTGATTATCATTATAAACCCTTCTGCAGCGCTTTAATATGTTTTTTATACTCAGAACGTGGTTTTACAAGTAATGGTCTATTTTCATCTGTTTTATTATATCTAAAACAGTTTAAATAACTGTGGAATATTTTCCTTTTATTTTCACAAGGCTCGTTATACCATTCATATTTAAATGTTTTATTTTTATTATCCGATTTACATACCCTTTTCTTAAATAAAGGATCCGTTACAGAGCTCATAAGGTAAGAAAAATCATTTAAATTTGATTCTAAACTACCAATACTATCTGAGGATTCGATTGACATAGTAACATTTTCTAACTGTTCAATAAAATCGTCATTGTTTAAAGCATCAACACATTCAGCTTTACGAACATCCGACCATACATATTTGTGATTAATAGACTTATAGCTTGTTTCATCATTTTCATTTACATTATCAATATCATGTTCAAAATTATCATGCATACTATTTTCTATAGTACATTCCACAATACAATGATCAGATAATAAATTAGGGTCATGGACTGTAAAAGCTACAAATAAAGAAAATATAGATTCAGAAACAACAAAATAGTCTACTAAACTGCAACCTCTATGACCCACAAATGTATTTTTGCCAACACCTGCGTCGTCGCCAACACGACCATTTAACATTCTCAACTGTGTTTGTTTGTAAACATCAATCTAAAAATGACTTTCCAGTAGCGTTTATATTACCTTTATCTTGTGAATATCTAGGTATAAAAGTATCAACAGAATAATCATCAGGTAAAATATCACCGAAATTTTTGACATAATCAAAACTTACAAAGTCTGGTTTATCAGATGTACGACTATTAAAGTCACCTGCTAATACAATATTGCATTTTCCGTCGGTGCTATTATGAATGTGTGCTATAGAATTAAACGGTCAAAAATGTTTTGGTCAAGCACATTAACCTGTTGCTACCCTCAGGTACAGCATATCTAAGACCTATGAATAAGTCGTGTTCTAGTAAAATTAAGGTTCCATCTAATCGTAACCACAAAATATCATCTTCACTCTAAAAAAATATAATTACTTCATTTACAAATTTATCACTTGCATATAAAATAATACCACCGGATTCACGTTTCGATTTATTTGATTTAAAGGCATTTTCTGTAGTTTTCATGCGCAGCTTTTTTGGGCGACATTTCTTCTAACACCATTAAATGGATTTTCCTACAAATTTAGAGGAATGTTGCTTTTGATGTATAGTTGTATTTTTTGTATTTTTTATTATTTTTTTTGATTTTATTTCTTTATTTCCTTTTTGAATTTTTTTTTTTTTTTTTTTTTTTTTTTTTTTTTTTTTTATTGTCTTTATTTAAATAAAAGCCTATTATTTGATACATACAATAGGAAAAATATAGCATATTGTAAAAATTCTAAATATATGTTCAAATAATTGCCTAAGAAGTTTGAACAAATTCTGTTATTACGAACATAACAAAAAAGGAAAATATACCATTTCTATATAATTTCATACAAAACTTGGTCTTTTAGCATAGGGGTAGGGTTTCAATTATTTTTTCTAAACAAGCATGGGGGACCTTTCATTTTTATTGCACATTTTGATTTTATATATGTTAAACTATGTGCTTAGAAAGTTTAAACAAATTCTATTATTGGGAACATACAAAAAAAGGAAAAAAATATAGGTTTTACATAAAGATGAGCTTTAAATATTATTATAATTAAATGTTCTTTACTTAAATACCATTTTAGCAGAATTGTGACCAATTAATAAATGATTAGATTTCAAAAATGTCTTATTTAGCTATTTCATGGACTTGTTCAACTTTTTGGACATATTGACATGATGGTGGCATTACAAATTATTTTTTAAAATTTTAACAATCATGGTGACCTACCATTATATTTGCCTGTTCTGTCTGAAAATCTGTTATGCAGAACAAACTATAGAAAATGTCTTTAAGCATAGTACTTATAACCTTCGACCTGTAAATCTTGAAATTCATTTGACCATGTCTCTGTAAACATAATAACATCATTGTTTTGAAGTAAAGAGATAGTTTCTGTACAGTGTAATTATTTGTTTTGATATTAGGCATTGTACATTTAAAAGTGCAAATCTCAGACGCACCTTCTCCTTTCCCGTTAACCTGCGTCTCTGGACTGGCTATTGTTCTGTGTGACATCCGGTATAGATGAAGGTTGCTGGCTGACCATTGATCCACCACGTACTGGTCTATATGAAGTTGGGGACGTCTTCTGGGTTGCTCTCTGGTTACCGTTTTTTGTGCCGATCGAGTTGGGGACCGTGGACGTCTATTACTCCGAATTGTAGATACGGACCTGACACGTTGGTGTTTGGGAGCGTCACATGTATTGCGTGTAGAGGGTGGGATAAAGTTATGTAGAGACCGTCATGAGGGCTCACGTTTGCGTTCATGGATATTCATGTCTCTAGCAGCAAGCTGTTGTGTATGATTAGCCTGAGATAAATCTAATACATCATCTTCTTGTTGGGATTGGAGTCTAATGGCACTGTGGTGAGAAACATCTTCAGTCATTATATGTTCCACGTTTAATACGACCTCAGTAGACTCATCACTCTGAATGACACTAGCACGAGAGTCTGATTGTCTGGACGATATTGTATGAGGTACACTTGAAATATTGGATTGCGCCAAGTCGACCCCCTTGCTACTCGACGTTGGAACGTTAAGTTGTGAGAACGGAATGTTACCAACGGGGAATTCACTAAGGGATATTTCACTGAAAGTTTCGATGAGTGCCAAATCAGAGAGTCTACTACGCCTCATTACGTCAAACCAGTCCGGGAACTCATCGCGAATAATATCTCTATCGCACATCAGCTTCGCCGGATAGACGATTCGTACTGAAGATCGTGAATTATTTTTCTTGATGTCTTTGAATAACGGCCAGAGTCTCTTTCGGGCGTCAACTATTTCACGCGGCAAATCCCTATCGATGGAATATCCTGGGAATGATTTCAACATTTTGGCATTTCCAAGTATTTGCTCAATGTCATTGTAGTCTAAAATATTTGCGATTATAGGCCTTGCAAAGTTCCTACCTAATTTGCAAAGACCTAGTCTATGCGCACGGGTAATAACACTCTTGGAAGTGTCCAGCTGTAAAGTGTGTGCAAAAAAAAAAATACAACAGTTTTTCTTTACAGTTCTCGTTGCGGTCTTCATTGAAACCGCGAAAGATTAAATGGTTACGTTTGCACGTGCCTCCTGATCAATTGATTTGTATGAACTCGTTATGAGTAATTTTGACTGTGCCATTTGGACATATTGATCTGTGTTTGAAATAAGTTTTTGTGTACCGGCCTGTTCTAATTTAGATTCAATACATCATCAAATTTGTGTCCATGCTACCAGATTCAAGTTCATCAGCAGTCAAAATGACATCGTCACAAGTCACTCGCATTTCGTTTCTGGGGCTTATAATCAGGCTTAACAAAGGACTTCTTGTTGAACTTTAAATCACCTGTTTCTCTATTTTCAATCAGATCTACGGCAACGTGAAGAGATGTGTCTATCGTCCATCTTTTTACCATATACCACCATTTACTCATTTCTAGTTCAGTAGAAGTTAGTACTGCCTAATTAATTGCTATACAATGAAATCATTTGAGTATACAGGAGAAATACCATGCCGTATGTACTAAATAATGCTTTCTTAGAACTTAACATATTTTTCGTCATAGTCTTGCATTTATCATGGACTATTCTCTATTTGCTATGTGTGAAGCTAGTTCTTGATTCCTAGTTCCTAATCAGTTACTACTTTCTAATTATTGTTTAAACAGTCGGTGAATGTGAGTATACATACATGAAAAGAAGCCATTTAAGGAAGTCCTTATAATGAGATCCTTGGCGATGATTTATATATACTGGGTATCCAAACTTAAGACGTTAAGGATTTTCTAGTTAGGAAAAGAGGTCATGCATCTTTCATCTAACTTAACTTATTTTTTTTTTCACATAACGGTTGAAAAACATAATGAAAATCTATATACCAAACATAACACATAAAAGGCACATAATGCCTTGAGATGGTCCGCGCGATAACTTTCACTGTAACACCCACAAATCCAAGCTTTGACCTTGCCCTTGGTGAGTAAACGAATCGTATTGTTGTTGTTGTTAGGTCAGTAGGTAAACATTTACGGTCGTCATGACTGTATATGGAAATTGTTGCGAGTAAAATGTAACAAGAAAGGAAGTGCAAAACCAGCAACCACAGTTTTTAAAATATAATGTGCAAATCAATTCAGATATATTCAGGTACAGAATACACATAAATTAGATCCAGTATTTCATTAAAATTCGATATAAGAATAAAGTCCAAATAATATTGGCAAGTGTTCATTTAATCTAAATTGTCACGAAATCCTTGTTTGTTATCCCTAACTTACATGGAAATTAAATAATAATGGTCTGTAAAATGTGGCTACTTCGACCACCACTGAACTATAGAAAATGAAGACGTAAAGTAGTTATGTAACGCTCCTTGAAACAAAAATAGCTTCGTACTTCAATCTATTTTGTTTTACAATAGCAGATATTGGTTTGCAATTTCGCCACGTTATGAAATTTGAAAATAACAATTTCTTATATTGCCTATTGATGCTGCCTTGTTGGTTAGAGATTAGATCATGGCGGGGATTTCTTTATTTACACTGTCCTGTTTTAATGGGATGACAGTAGGGTTAGTGTGAGTTTTGGTGCACCCTAGAACCGGTTTAAACCCCCAGTGGCCTACTTTGCCACTGACCGTTCCAAGGCGGTAGCCCTATTGTCAACCCTTTTGTGTTTGTGATGTCGTTTGCATTTATTATTGCTTTTGCCTTCTTGTTTGTCGGTTTGCGTGTTTGTTTCTGTGTTTTGTGGTTGACTGTCCTCCTTGAATGCTAATTTCCCTGTCCGATCTTTTTATATTTCTTTACTTTTTACTATATATTTATAAACGCCCCATATCTTATAACTTTCTTAGAGCATCATTACAGAATTAGTAAAAGTAGCCAGCTAGAACACAGTCTTTAGTGTATTTCGTTAAGTTTCGGTCCTATTTCAACTAAAGACTGCGCTCAATGCCTTATCGTATACTATGGATATTACTGAGCGTCGTAGACACAGCTTTCAATCTTCGGAAAGGTGTTTCAGGCGATTTGTTCAATATCTACAAGTATGAGCACTAGTTATAGGTTGTGTTATTGTTGTTTATTTATTCAACTGCTATTAAATGGTTGTCTTTACATAACATGTAATTACTATTGTATTATTACATATATAATATTACAACATTTGCCAATTGTAAATATTTATAACAGTTATATATAGCTAAATGTCTATATATAAATATGTAAGTACATAAAAACAGACTTGATAAAACTGTTAATTTATATAAATTAGGATACAAAACAGATGACTATCCGTAAAATAAGTATATGAACTGTTAAAAATCGAATAAATGTAAAAGTTAATGTAGTTAAAGGTGAATGTAATTTGCTTGACTCATGTACTATTTTTTCTCAACTATCATTAATAATATGTAAATAGTCGTTTCTTAATAGTTTCGCCATTGTGTTATGTATTTATACATGTATGTTATTGCTGTAATTTGCTTTATCTGTTCACTGATTTGTGAATTTAAGCAGTTTGAAATAACGTAAAGTAAAGTAAAATGTAACACCCAGATGGATAGCTATATAACCAAGAAGTGGATCTCTTGAATGTATAATCACTTCAGAGTTAATTATGATTTTAAAAAAGAAAAAACAAATACTTCATACATCTTTGTAACAACCAGAGCACCAAATTAAAACAAGCAAATTTGATGAATTGATATCCCTCGCCGAATGATATATTATCCTCGAGTGGAAGAAATGTGTTCGGATTTTTTTTTAATTAGTAGTATAGAAGGTGGGGGTACCAGGACAGTTTCCCAGAGCGGGCAACGGGCGCCAAGCAACTGTAAAATGTGTCGGCCATGGCGGTTAACCCAAGTACACCATCATTTACAACAAAATTAAATGATAGCATGCTTGGGCCAAAAGCCCTGGCACATATTATTAATTACTTGAGCAAACCTGCTCCATGAAACTATCGCTGAAACCTCCACCTTCTATACTACTTGTATATACTATTAATTAGATTATTTTTTATCAATTTCAGAAAATTTTCCAATCACACGACTAAAAACGGCATTAACACCAGGTCTTTTAGCAGGAGTAGTTCTACATTTTGCAATATTGAACGAGTAACGGCTAGCAGGACCCAAGTGAGTTAGACAAGACATTTTCATCTGACATTAAAACAAGCATGCTACAAGCACCAATAATAATCTAACTATGTTATATATGAGTGAAATCAGAAAAATACGAGCAAGCAAAGCAGCAGGAAAGACGAAAATGATATCGACGATACACAAGAATGTCAGATGATAGTACATATCAAAATGACACCGAAGAAAGTACAGAAGATATTCTGGATGAATTACGGAATAGATTTGAGGATCTTTCAACAAAAGTAAAACATGGCACGCAGAAAGAGGAAGATCTGTATGAAATTGCAAACATCTCAATACAGTTGAAAAAACTTGGATCTATAGCCGAAAAAGATAAACATGAAATACTCGATTGGTTGAACAAAGTTTTTGTCGCAAATCAATACAAATAATCTCATATATTTTCATACTGCACAGCATCAAATCAAGAATACTGAAATAGCAGCAAATCAGAGATATTGAGATATCATCAAATCAATAATACTGAGATAACAGCAAATCAAGAATACTGAGACAACAGCAAATCAGAGATCTCGAGATATCATTAAATCATGAATACTGAACTAGCAGCAAATCAATAATACTGAGATATCATCAAATCAAGAATACTGAGATATCATTAAAAGTAATCAAGAATACTGAGATAACACGGAATCCATCAAAGAATCAAGAACACCGAAATATCACAGAATCGAGAATACTGAAATATCATAGAATCGAGAATACTGGAACATCCCAGAATCGAGAATATTGAAACATAGCAGAATCGAGAAGATTAGAACATCACATAATCAAGAATACCGAGATATCATCAAATCAAGAATAAAGAGATATCACAGAATCTATCACAGAATCAAGAATACTGAGATATCATCAAATGAAGAATACTGAACTTGCAGCAAACCAGAGATATTGAGATATCACCAAACCAGAGATATTGAGATATCATCAAATCAAGAATACTGACATATTTTTTTTTTTAATAATTATTCATTTATTTAAGCCACATATATATTCAGCATGTTATCCCAGGGTCTTGGGGGTCATGCGTTGAAACACAATTCAAAACACATGGGAGAGAGCTTTCTTTGTAAGAGACCTATTCACAAGTCTATCTCCGAGTTCAAAAACAAATACAAAGATTTACATATATAATCATATAACGAAATACACTAGAAATAAATAGTAATATACAAACATCCATCATCGTAATGGAAAAGCACCATACATAAATCATACACATAGTATAATTGTATTATGCTTAATTTAAATTGTTATATATAGATTAGTATGCAAATATCCTTTTCTTTTCTCGTTGTATTGAGTCTGCAGCACAATTGCAAGGGCATTTGTTAACACTTATAACATTAATTTAATGATAAAAGGTTTACACTAGGCTCTATTAATGTGTACTCTTAATTCAAAGGCTTTCTGTACGTATATGCTTAACTTTTTAATTTCAGTTTTATTAACAGTATTTATTAATTGTATACATTTAAATAACTAGTTTTTTTCCAGAAATATTGCTTTATATACATTTTTCTTAATTCTTGATAGTTATTACATTCGATTAAGAAATGATATTCATCCTCTAAGGCGTTGCACTGTCTGCATAATCTTTCTTGAAAAGGTACTCTGACTGTTTTTTCCCATTGTCCACTCTCTACTTCTAGCCTATGAGAGGATAGGCGGAGTTTCGATAATGCAAATCGGTATTTTGATATATTTACTATATCTAGCTACGGTTTAAATTCAAATGATGCTACCGACCGATAAAATAATGCTCTTGTTGAATTATTTAATTCTGCGTTCCAAGTTTGTATAAATACGTCATTTAACCGTTGTTTCAACGATCTTAGAAAAGCGTTAGCATCGCCTACATTTTGAGCGTACCATACTTCATAAAATCCCAATGTTGATAGTAATGTTTTTACTTATGAAACCCAATTTGTTCTATTTACATGTATTTCGTTTTCAGATTGAATCATATTGTATACTAATTTTATATATTTTGTGCCGCTCGAAGAGCAGATTTTTAACCAGTATTTTATGATATTAAAGTATCTTCTGTATATGAAGTTAATTCGACAGATTTCTCCATAAATAAAATTATTTTGTGTGGAAATTTTAACACCTAAGAGCCGTTTACAAAAACTTAAATGCGTTCTTTCGGTCTTCGCACCTTTGTTAAAGCCCCAAACTTCAGAAGAGTAATTTAAAATAGGTGTGATAAGTTTATCGAAAAGTTCTAATATATGCTTTGATGATAAACCTGTAAATTTATTAATACATTTATTTAGCTTGAAAATTGCTTTAAGCGCTTGTCCGGATAACATTTTGTCAGTTTCATTAAAAGAACCGCCCTGGGTGAAAACAACTCCGAGATATTTAAACTTATTAACAATTTCTATGACCTTTCCCTCGCATTAAAAGTTTAAATCATTTTTAAGTCTACCCCCCTCCCCCCGACCCCCCCACCACCCCCCTCACCCCCCACCATTTCTAAAGACCATAGTCTTAGTTTAAGAAGTATTAACTGTTAATTTGCATCTTGTAAAATACTCTTCTAATACATTTAACGCATGTTGCAAATCTGCCGCTGTTTTTGCTAATAATATAATATCATCCGCGTATAATAGTAAGCATAGATTTATCATACCTAAACTTACACCTTTTACCCCTTTAAGTATTAATTTTCCCTCTAAGTCGTTTAAATACATGCTAAAAAGAAAAGGTGAGAGGCATTCGCCTTGTCTTACACCGAGTAAACATGAACATTCGTTAGTTAGTATTCATATATTTAACTTTTGACTTTACACAGTTATACATCGATTTAATAACATCTAAAATTTTCCCCCGAACTCCAATTTTAATAAGTTTGTACCATAAAATATCTCTAACAACAAAATCAAAAGCCTTCTTGAAATCTACGAATGCACAAAATATAAATAATCTTTCTGACACAATGCTTGAGAAATAAGTCCATGTAAGATAAACATATTATCTGACGTACTCATGCCTTTACGGTATCCAGTTTGAGCTTCGATATATACTTGGTATTGTTCAGCCCATATAATTAACCTGTTATTAATTACTCTACTAAATAATTTTCCCAGTGTACTAAGTAATGTTACACCCCTGTAATTACTTGGATCACGCGGATCGCCGCTTTTGAAGATAGGAACAATATGCCCTTCACTCCAACGTCTGGAAAATAACCTCTTGATAGACATTAATTGAAAAGTTTTAGTAGATAAAGTGATAGAATATCCGAACCGTTTTTAAAAAACTCATTTAACAATAGATCAGGACCACCACTTGAATTATTACGTAATTGTCTGATCGCTTTTAAAAGTTCATTTGCTGTTATTTCCATGTCAAGTTCTTCAAACATTACTTGGATTTCACCATTAAGATATCTGGAATTAAAATAAATAACGTCCTCATCTGGTTGATAACAAGAGGTCAATGACCTTGAAGCTCTTCTGATTGATTTTGATTTCCGGCCGACCTGAAATTTTGCTAAGATCAATTAGACATCAAGAGCAACATTCCTGTGAAGTTTCATGAAAATCCGTCAAGTAGTTTCAGAGGAATAGTCGCCACTGAAATGGCCACTGACAGCCATCTTTAACATCGAATAAAAACAATTTTTGACAAGGACCAACATCATGTCATGCTGACCATTTTCGAAAAAGTCCCATATCAATATCACATAGTTTTCAAGAAGTAGTCGCTACAAACTTGTATTTTGAAAATCTATTTTTAACCGTGGCGGCCATCTTGAATTTCCGGCCGACCTGACATTTTGCTAGGATCAATTAGACATTAAGAGCAACAATCCTGTGAAGTTTCATGAAAATCGGTCAAGTATTTTCAGAGGAGTAGTCGCTACAAGTTTTCATTATATAACTCTATGTAAACAAAGATGGCCGCTGGTAGCCATGTTTAACGTCAAATCAAAACGATTTTCGACAAGGACCAACATCATGTCATACTGATCATTTTAGGAAAAGTCTCATAGTTTTGAAGAAGTAGTCGCTACAAACTTATTTATTTTAAATCTATTTTTAGCTGTGGCGGCCATCTTGAATTTCCGGCCGACCTGAAATTTTTCTAGGATCAACTAGACATCAGGAGCAACATTCCTGTGAAGTTTCATGAACATCCGTCAAGTAGTTTCAGAGGAGTAGTCGCTACAAGTTTTTACTATATAACTCTATGTAACCAAAGATGGCCACTGGCAGCCATGTCTAATGTCGAATCAAAATAATTTTCCACAAGGATCAACATCATGTCATGCTGATCATTTTAGAAAAAGTCCCATATCAATATCACTTATAGTTTTCAAGAAGTAGTCGCTACAAACTTATTTTTAAAAAATCTATTTTTAGCTGTGACGGCCATCTTGAATTTCTGGCAGATCTGAAATTTTGCTAGGATCAATTAGACATCAAGAGCAACATTCCTGTAAAGTTTCATGACAATCCGTCAAGTAGTTTCAGAGGAGTAGTCGCTACAAGTTTTACTATATAACTCTATGTAAACAAAGATGGCCACTGGCAGCCATGTTTAACGTTGAATCAAAACGATTTTTGACAAGAATCAACATCATGTCATGCTGATCATTTTAGAAAAAGTCCCATATCAATATCACTTATAGTTTTCAAGAAGTAGTCGCTACAAACTTGTATTTTAAAACTCTATTTTTAGCTTTGGCGGCCATCTTGGATTTCACAACAACATGAATTTTTGCTAGGATCAACTAGACTTTATGGGCAACATTTCTGTAAAGTTTCATGAATATCCATCCAGTAGTTTCAGAGGAGTTGTCGCTACAAATAAAAGTTTACGGACAGACGGACAGACGGACGACGGACGCCGCACCACGGCATAAGCTCTGCTGATCTCTGATCATTAGAGCTAAAAACTGCTTTCTGGGTCATTTATTGCCTTGACATATTTTGCAAAAGTATCTGCGGAGATAGAAAAGGCTGAAGTTGTGGTAGCCTGGCCTTTGAGCAATTTCCAATAATCCCTAGCATTTGACACTCGTGCTTCTAGAAGTTAATTCGTATTTACTTTGCGATGTTCAAAACGCTTTCTTCTTATTACATGTTCATATTTGGAACGAGCTCGACTCATATTAAATCTATTGCTATCGGATTTACATTTTCGATAGATTTAAACTTTCGAAAAATATTTCCCTTGCAGACTTACAGTCTTCGTCAAACCATTGTTTTTTATTTTCAACATCATAATTCCTATTTATATCAAACGTGTTATGTTTCTTAAATAGAGTTGCGCATACCTCGTCAACGACTTCATTAAATGTTGTTATATTATCATTAATATTTTCATTATTATTTATGGCATTAAGATCGTTTATTAAACCCTTTAACTTATTTTTAATATGTTCACTATTTAAAGATTCCTGGTAAGCATCTCGTTTTTTCAGACTTCCACCTATACTTAGAATTGGCCTTTTCTTTTGGCAATTCAGATGCCTCTTCATTATTTGCATACAATGAAATGGCATATGCTGTCATCGAAAATGTAATAATACAATGATCGGATAAAATGTTTGGGTCTAGTACTTCAAATTTACTATAAAGTTTGAAAACAGATTGACTTGCTATAACGTAATCCACAACGCTACTGCCAAGGGAGTTTACATACGTATACTTCCCCACACTACCGTCCAGACACACTCGACCATTTAAAATTCTTAGACCTGCCTCTATGCAAAGATCTATCAATGCATTTCCATTTTGGTTTAGAATATCATCCTATGACATACGTGACATTGGGGAGTCTGGCTGTAGTCGTCCGGAAGCATAGAAACATGTATGTCAAAATTATCATACTCTACAAAATCCTTTAATTTCCTAATTCTACTGTTCATATCGCCTGATATCATAAAAAAGAGTATGATAATGGACCTTTGGAAACGGCCGAGCACGACACATACGAAATATTGCAGTCTCGGTTTGATTGAGACTGTTCATGAGCGGTAGTGAAATATGATAGCTACCGCTCACGCCCTCTAGCACCGGGTTGAGCAGAACTCAATATTCATAAAATCAATAGTACACATTTTTAACCATCCCGAAGATGGCGGTGGACATGGAGTGTACTTCTTCCCCATGTCGTACGGCGTATGGTCCCAGTATCTAATAAAATGATATGCCCCGAAGAGCGAAATAAACATAATGGAATTTAGTTGGGAGCAGCGGTTATGAAGTTACACATTTCATTTGTTAGATTGTTGATCACAGTCATATTGTTCAAGATCCTATGATAAACATTTGTTTCAATATAAGCTTCCCTCGAGCTATATTTTGGTACAATATAACAAACACATATACATATCTTGTTCTATGTTAAATAAACTACCTTTGCATTTAAGCCACAGAATATCATCGCTATCGCTGTCATAAAATTCAATATAGTTTAATAAATTAGTTTTAATATAGCAAGCAATACCTCCAGAGTCTCGTTTACTTCCTACTATTTTGTCAGTTCTATGTAAACAAAATAATTGAAAATCGTCAACCCTCATATCAATAGTTTCATTCGACCAAGTTTCTGTAAAACAAATAATATCATTTTTTAAAAACACTTCTTTCAGCTCTGTAGTTCCTTATTTATTAAAATTTTTTGTCACTAACCCTTGAACATTTAAAAGTACAAAGTTCAACGGTCCCTCCCGTCTGTCCTATTGTCGTCGAGTCATTGATCGTCTGATCTGCTCGTGGTGGATTATCGCTACTCGATTTTCCTGGTGCCGCGGGCGTTGATGTCCGAGCGCGATTTATATTGTTGCTACTAGGGGGGCTTCTGCACTAATAACGTTTGGCCAAACTAGTAAAGGTTCGCGTAAAATCGACTGAGATGCCTGGGTTGGTGTGCTACTTAAATATCACAGAACCAAGAACACTGGAACAGATCAAATCAAGAATACTGATATATCACAAAATCAAGAATACTGAAACAGAATCGAATCAAGTATACTGAGGTATCACAGAATCAAGAATACTGACATATCACAGAATCAAGAATACTGAGACATCACAGAATCAAGAATACTGAAACAGTATTGAATCAAGAATACTGATATATCACAGAATCAAGAATGCTGAAACAGCATCGAATCAAGCATGCTGAGATAACACAGAATCAAGAATACTGGAACAGCATCGAATCAAAAATACTGGAACTCAAGAATACTGGAACAGCATCGAATCAAGAATACTGGAACAGCATCGAATCAAGAATACCGAGATATCACATAATCAAGAATACTAAAACAGCATCGAATCGAACATGCTGAGATAACACAGAAGCAAGAATACTGGAACAGCATCGAATCAAGAATACCGAGATATCACAGAATCAAGAATACTGAAGCAGCATCGAATCAAGCATGCTGGGATATCACAGAATCAAGAATACTGAAACAGCAGCAAATCAAGAATACTGAGATATCATCAAATCAGAGATACTGAGATAGCATTGAATCAGAGATATTGAGAAATCATCAAATCAAGAATACTGAGATATTGGAACATCACAGAATCATAGATATTGGAACATCACCCGCCCAGAAATGTTACGGAATTAGCAAGGCATGCTAGTGAAAATAAGCAAAGATTAGTTAAGATGAGTTAAGATAAGTTCTTCTAATTCCGTAGCATTATGGAAGCATGCATAAAGATAGCGAAAAAGAGCAAACATGCTTGTCATTTTCTTTTTTCGTTGACATGAAATGGTCAGATTATGCTTGTTGTATTATTGCTGTATTTTTCATGCTTATTGTATTCCTAGATGGAAATAGCTTGCTTTCCTAACTCAACTTATCTCTGTCTGGATGATATTCTAGTTTCCCTGATTGGGTGATATTTCATTATACCTGCGATGCTGTGATGTTCCAATATCTTTGATTCTGTGATGTTCCAATATCCTTGATTCTGTGATAGATCCTATGATATTTCAATATTCCATGATGGATTCTGTAATGATCCAATATCCTTGATTCTGTGATGGATTCTAGACATTTCTAAATTTCATGATGGATTCTATGATGTTCCAATATTCTCGATTCTGTGATACCTTAGTATTCTTGATTCGATGCTGTTCCAGTATTCCCGATTTTGTGATGTTCCAATATTCTCGATTCTGTGATATCTCAGTATTCTTGATTCGATGCTGTTCCAGTATTTTCGATTCTGTGATGTGCCAATATTCTCGATTCTGTCATGTTTCAATATCCTTGATTCTGTGTTGTTCCAATATTTTCGATTATGTGATGTTTCAATATCCTTGATTCTGTGATGTTCCAGTACTCTCGATTATGTGATGATCCAGTATTCTCGTTTCTTTGATGTTTCAATATCCTTGATTCTGTGATGTTTCAATATCCTTGTTTCTGTGATGTTCCAATATTCTGGATTTTGTGATGTTTCAATATCCTTGATTCTGTGATGTTTCAATATCCTTGATTCTGTGATGTTCCAATATTCTCGATTCTGTGATATATCAGTATTCTTGATTTGATGCTGTTCCAGTATTCTTGATGTGATGATATCTCAGTATTCTTGATTGCTGATATTTCAGTATTCATGATTTGATAATATCTCGAGATCTCTGAATTGCTACTATCCCAGTATTCTTGAATTGATGATATATCAGTATCTCTGATTTGCTGCTATTTTAGTATTCATAAAAAAAGTATGATAATGGACCTTTGGAAACGGCCGAGCACGACACATACGAAATATTGCAGTCTGGGTTTGATTGAAACTGTTCATGAGCGGTAGTGTGATATGCTAGCTACCGCTCACGCCCTCTAGCCCCGGGTTGAGCAGAACTCAATATTCATAAAATCAATAGTACACAATTTAAACCATCCCAATGATGGCATGCATACGGCGGTGGACATGGAGTCATATGTTTCCCCATGTCGTACGGAGTATGGTCCCAGTATCTAATAAAATTAAATGCCCCGAAGAGCGAAATAAACATAATGGAATTTAGTTGGGAGCAGCGGTTATGAAGCCTGCGTATCACAAGTAACAGCCAAAAGACTAAATTAAAAATCAGACAACATATCCTATAAGTGGTTAAACAATACCCAGAGCCTTTTATCGGCCGGAGTAGTGGAACCAACGAATCAAAAATTAAGTAAGAAAACAAAAGAAATTGAAAATGTACCACCGATAACTAAATATAAGTATCGGGCTCAGCGATCTCCAAAGATCGAATGAATAACAGTAGTGATTGCAAGCGCGGGGAGACGTTTTACTGTCGCCACACTGCACAAGCAACGCCACTAAAAAAGTATGATAATGGATCTTTGGAAACGGCCGAGCACGACACATACGAAATATTGCAGTCTCGGTTTGATTAAAACTGTTCATGAGCGGTAGTGTAATATGCTAACTACCGCTCACGCCCTCTAGCCCCGGGTTGAGCAGAACTCAATACATGATTTGATGATATCTCAATATCTCTGATTTGCTGCTATCTCAGTATTCTTGATTTGCTGATATTTCAGTATTCATGATTTGATGATATCTCGGTATTCTTGATTTGATGATATCTCAGTATTCTTGATTCGATGCTGTTTCAGTATTCTTGATTTGATGCTATTTTAGTATTCATGATTTGATGATATCTCGAGATCTCTGATTTGATGATATCTCAGTATTCTTGATTTGATATATCTCAATATCTCTGATTTGCTGCTATCTCAGTATTCTTGATTTGATGATGTCTCAATATCTCTGATTTGCTGCTATCTCAGTATTCTTGATTTGATGATGTCTCAGTATTCTTGATTCGATGCTGTTTCAGTATTCTTGATTTGATGATATCTCAGTATTCTTGATTTGCTGCTATTTTAGTATTCTTGATTTGATGAATTGAATTGAATGTTGTTTAACGGCTCATCAACACAGTATAGGTTATTTAGAGCCGCCCCAGAGAGAGGGGAAGGATACATAGGAATCCGGGAACCTGCCCTACTCTTATTATCGAATAGATTCCTATGGTTCTTTAACGTGCTCGGAGGATAGACCGATACACGGGACCGCCCGGTTTCCGTCCCCATCCGACGGACGAGGCTAAGGTAAAGTGTCTTGCCCAAGAACACACCGACGGAACTCAGTGGCACCACGGAGGGTTGAACCCGGGGCCTCCGGTTACAAATCCGCCGCGCTACCGACTGCGCCACGCCAGCCCCTTTGATTTGATGATATTTCAATATCTCTGATTTGATGATATCTCAATATCTCTGATTTGCTGCTCTTTCAATATTCTTGATTTGCTGCTATTTCAGAATTCTTGATTTGATGCTGTGTCAGTATTCTTGATTTGATGATTTCTCAATATATCTGATTCAATGCTATCTCAATATTTCTGATTTACGGTTATCTCAGTATTCTGGATTTGATGCTGTTCCAGTATACTTGATTCTGTGATATCTCAGTATTCTTGATTGTATGATATCTCAGTATTCTTGATTCTGTGATATCTCAGTATTCTTGATTTGATGCTGTTCCAGTATTCTTGATACTGTGATATATAAGCATGCTTGATTCTATGATATCTCAGTATTCTTGATTCGATGCTGTTCAAGTATTCTTGATTTTATGATATCTCAGCATGTTTGATTCTATGATATCTCAGTATTCTTGATTCGATGTTGTTTCAATAGTCTTTATTTGATGCTATTTCAGTATTCTCGATTCTGTGATGTCTCAGTATTCTTGATTTGATGCGGTTCCAGTATTCTTGATTCTGTGATATCTCAGTATTCTTGATTCGATGCTGTTTCTGTATTCTTGATTTGATGATATCTCAGTATTCTTGATTTGCTGAAATTTCACTATTCATGATTTGACGATATCTCGAGATCTCTGAATTGCTACTATCCCAGTATTCTTGAATTGATGATATCTCAGTATCTCTGATTTGCTGCTATTTTAGTATTCATCAAAAAAAAGCATGATAATGGACCTTTGGAAACGGCCGAGCAAGACACATACGAAATATTGCAGTCTCGGTTTGATTGAAACTGTTCATGAGCGGTAGTGTGATATGCTAGCTACCGCTCACGCCCTCTAGCCCCGGGTTGAGCAGAACTCAATATTCATCAAATCGATAGTACACAATTTAAACCATCCCGAAGATGGCATGCATACGGCGGTGGACATGGAGTCATATGCTTCCCCATGTCGTACGGCGTATGGTCCGAGTATCTAATAAAATTAAATGCCCCGAAGAGCGAAATAAACATAATGGAATTTAGTTGGGAGCAGCGGTTATGAAGCCTGCGTATCACAAGTAACAACCAAAAGACTAAATTAAAAAGCAGACAACATATCCTATAAGTGGTTAAACAATACCCAGAGCAATTATCGGCCGGAGTAGTGGAACCAACGAATCAAAAATTAAGTAAGAAAAAAAAAGAAATTGAAAATGCACCACCGATAACTAAATATAAGTATCGGGCTCAGGGATCTCCAAAGATCGAATGAATAACAGTAGTGATTGCAAGCGCGGGGAGACGTTTTACTGCCGCCATACTGCACAAGCAACGCCACTGTGCTATAAAAATGTATGATAATGGACTATTTGGAAACGGCCGAGCACGACACATACGAAATATTGCAGTCTCGGTTTGATTAAAACTGTTCATGAGCGGTAGTGTGATATGCTAACTACCGCTCACGCTCTCTAGCCCCGGGTTGAGCAGAACTCAATACATGATTTGATGATATCTCAATATCTCTGATTTGCTGCTATCTCAGTATTCTTGATTTGATGATATCTCAATATTATTGATTCGATGCTGTTTCAGTATTCTTGATTTGCTGATATTTCAGTATTCATGATTTGATGATATCTCGGTATTCTTGATTTGATGATATCTCAGTATACTTGATTCGATGCTGTTTCAGTATTCTTGATTTGCTGCTATTTCAGTATTCATGATTTGATGATATCTCGAGATCTCTGATTTGATGATATCTCAGTATTCTTGATTTGATGATATCTCAATATCTCTGATTTGCTGCTATCTCAGTATTCTTAATTTGATGATATCTCAGTATATCCAGTATACTTGATTCTGTAATATCTCAGTATTCTTGATTGTATGATATCTCAGTATTCTTGATTCTGTGATATCTCAGTATTATTAATTTGATGCTGTTCCAGTATTCTTGATACTGTGATATATCAGCATGCTTGATTCTATGATATCTCAGTATTCTTGATTCAATGCTGTTTAAGTATTCTTGATTTTATGATATCTCAGCATGCTTGATTCTATGATATCTCAGTATTCTTGATTCGATGCTGTTTCAATAGTCTTTATTCGATGCTATTTCAGTATTCTTGATTATGTGATGTCTCAGTATTCTTGATTTGATGCGGTTCCAGTATTCTTGATTCTGTGATATCTCAGTATTCTTGATTCGATGCTGTTTCAGTATTCTCAATTCTGTGATGTCTCAGTATTCTTGATTTTATGATATTTCAGTATTCTTGATTCGATGCTGTTTCAGTATTCTTGATTCTACGATATCTCAGTATCTCTGGTTTGATGATATCTCAGTAATCTTGATTTGATGATATCTCAGTATTCTTGATTTGATGATATCTCAATATCTCTGGCTTGCTGCAAGTTCAGTTTTCTTAATTTGATGATATCTCAGTATTCTTGATTTGCTGCTATTTGAATATTTTTGATTCGATGCTGTTTCAGTATACTTGATTCTGTGATATCTCAGTATTATTGATTGTATGATATCTCAGTATTCTTGATTCTGTGATATCTCAGTATTTTTGATTCTATGATATTTCAGTATTCTTGATTCGATGCTGTTTCAGTATTCTTGATTCTGTGATATCTCAGTATCTCTGGTTTGATGATATCTCAGTATTCTTGATTTGATGATATCTCAGTATTCTTGATTTGATGATATCTCAATATCTCTGGTTTGCTGCAAGTTCAGTTTTCTTGATTTGATGATATCTCAGTATTCTTGATTTGATGCTATTTGAATATTTTTGATTCGATGCTGTTTCAGTATTCTAGATTCTGTGATATCTCAGTATTATTGATTGTTTGATATCTCAGTATTCTTGATTCTGTGATATCTCAGTATTTTTGATTCGATGCTGTTCCAGTATTCTTGATTCTGCGATATCTCAGTATTCTTGATTCGATGCTGTTCCAGTATTCTCGATCCTGTGATGTCTCAGTATTCTTGATTCTATGATATTTCAATATTCATGATTTGATGATATCTCGGTATTCTTGATTTGATGATATCTCAGTATACTTGATTCGATGCTGTTTCAGTATTCTAGATTCTGTGATATCTCAGTATTATTGATTGTTTGATATCTCAGTATTCTTGATTCTGTGATATCTCAGTATTTTTGATTCGATGCTGTTCCAGTATTCTTGATTCTGCGATATCTCAGTATTCTTGATTCGATGCTGTTCCAGTATTCTCGATCCTGTGATGTCTCAGTATTCTTGATTCTATGATATTTCAATATTCATGATTTGATGATATCTCGGTATTCTTGATTTGATGATATCTCAGTATACTTGATTCGATGCTGTTTCAGTATTCTTGATTTGCTGCTATTTCAGTATTCATGATTTGATGATATCTCGAGATCTCTGATTTGATGATATCTCAGTATTCTTGATTTGATGATATCTCAATATCTCTGATTTGCTGCTATCTCAGTATTCTTAATTTGATGATATCTCAATATCGCTGATTTGCTGCTATCTCAGTATTCTTGATTTAATGATGTCTCAGTATTCTTGATTCTATGCTGTTTCAGTATTCTTGATTTGATTATATCTCAGTATTCTTAATTTGCTGCTATTTTAGTATTCTTGATTTGATGATATTTCAATATCTCTGATTTTTGATGCTGTGTCAGTATTCTTGATTTGATGATTTCTCAATATATCTGATTCAATGCTATCTCAATATTTCTGATTTACGGTTATCTCAGTATTCTGGATTTGATGCTATTTGAATATTTTTGATTCGATGCTGTTTCAGTATACTTGATTCTGTGATATCTCAGTATTATTGATTGTATGATATCTCAGTATTCTTGATTCTGTGATATCTCAGTATTTTTGATTCTATGATATTTCAGTATTCTTGATTCGATGCTGTTTCAGTATTCTTGATTCTGTGATATCTCAGTATCTCTGGTTTGATGATATCTCAGTATTCTTGATTTGATGATATCTCAGTATTCTTGATTTGATGATATCTCAATATCTCTGGTTTGCTGCAAGTTCAGTTTTCTTGATTTGATGATATCTCAGTATTCTTGATTTGCTGCTATTTGAATATTTTTGATTCGATGCTGTTTCAGTATTCTAGATTCTGTGATATCTCAGTATTATTGATTGTTTGATATCTCAGTATTCTTGATTCTGTGATATCTCAGTATTTTTGATTCGATGCTGTTCCAGTATTCTTGATTCTGCGATATCTCAGTATTCTTGATTCGATGCTGTTCCAGTATTCTCGATCCTGTGATGTCTCAGTATTCTTGATTCTATGATATTTCAATATTCTTGATTCTGTGATGGATTCCGTGATAGCTCAGTATTCTTGATTTGGTGATATCTCAGTATTCTTGATTTGCTGCTATTTCAGTATTCGTGATTTGATGATATCTTTGAATGCTTGATTCGATGCTGTTTCAGTATTCTTGATTCTGTGATATTTCAGTATTCTTGATTAGATGCTGTTTCAGTATTCTTGATTTGCTGATATATCGGTATTCATGACTTGATGATATCTCAATATCTCTGGTTTGCTGCAAGTTCAGTATTCTTGATTTGATGATATCGTAGTATTCTTGATTTGATGATATCTCAGTATTCTTGATTTGATGATATGTCGGTATTATTGATTTGATGATATCTCGGTATTCATGACTTGTTGATATATCGAGATCTCTGATTTGCTGTTATCTCAGTATTCTTGATTTGATGCTATCTCGGTATTTTTGATTTGATGATATCTCGGTATTCTTGATTTGATGATACTCAGTATTCTTGATTTGATGATATCTCAGTATCTCTGATTTGCTGCTATTTCAGTATTCTTGATTAGATGATATCTCAGTATCTCTGATTTGCTGCTATTTCAGTATTCTTGATTTGATGATATCTCAATATCTTTTTTTTGCTGCAAATTCAGTATTCTTGATTTGGTGATATCTCAGTATTCTTGATTTGATGATATCTCAATATCTCTGATTTGCTGCTGTTTTGGTATTCGTGATTTGATGATATCTCAATATCTCTGATTTGCTGCTATCTCAGAATATATAATTTGCTGCTATTTCAGTATTATTGATTTCATGATATCTCAATATCTCTGGTTTGCTGCAAGTTCAGTATTCTTGATTTGATGATATCTCAGTATTCTTGACTTGATGATATCTCAATATCCCTGGTTTGCTGCTATTTCAATATTCTTGATTCGATGCTGTTTCAGTATTCTTGATTCTATGATGTCTCGGTATTTTTGATTTTCTGCTATTTCAGTATTCATGATTGGATAATATCTCAGTATTCTGGATTTGATGCTGTTCCAGTATTATTCATTCTATGAAATCTCATTATTCGTGATTCTATAATATCTAAGTATTCTTGATTCTATGATATCTCAGTATTCTTGATTTGATGCAGTTTCAGTATTCTTGATTTGATGATATTTCAATATCTCTGGTTTGTTGCAAGTTCAGTATTCTTGATTTGATGATATCTCAGTATTCTTGATTTGATTATATCTCAGTATTCTTGATTTGATGATATCGCAATATCTCTGGTGTGCTGTAAGTTCAGTTTTCTTGATTTGATGATATCTCAGTATTCTTGATTTGCTGCTATTTGAATATTTTTGATTCGATGCTGTTTCAGTATTCTTGATTCTGTGATATCTCAGTATTATTGATTGTTTGATATCTCAGTATTCTTGATTCTGTGATATCTCAGTATTTTTGATTCGATGCTGTTCCAGTATTCTTGATTCTGCGATATCTCAATATATCTGATTCAATGCTATCTCAATATTTCTGATTTGCTGCTATTTCAGTATTCTTCATTTGGTTCTGTTTCAGTATACTTGATTTTGTGATATCCCAGTATTCTTGATTCTATGATATCTCAATATTCTTGATTTGCTGCTATTTCAGTATACTTGATTTAATGCTCTTCCAGTATTCTTGATTTTGTGATATCTCAGCATGCTTGATTCTATGATATCTCAGTATTCTTGATTCGATGCTATTTCAATGGTCTTGATTCGGTGCTATTTCAGTATTCTTGATTCTGTGATGGATTCCGTGAATCATCAAATATCTCTGATTTGATGATATCTCAGTATTCTTGATTTGCTGCTATTTCAGTATTCACGATTAAATAATATCTCGAAATCTCTGATTTGCTACTATCTCAGTATTCTTGATTTGATGATTTCTCAATATCTCTGATTCAATGATATCTCAGTATCTCTGATTTGATGATAGCTCAGTATTCTTGATTTGCTGCTGTTTCAGTATTCTTGATTCTGTGATATCCGAGCATGCTTGATTCGATGCTGTTCCAGTATTCTTGATTCTGTGATATCTCGATATTCTTGATTCGATGCTGTTCCAGTATTCTTGATTCTGTGTTATCTCAGCATGCTTGATTCCATGCTGTTTCAGTATTCTTGATTCTGTGATAACTCAGTATTCTTGATTCGATACTGTTTCAGTATTCTTGATTCTGTGATGTCTCAGTATTCTTGAATCTGTGATATGTCAGTATTCTTGATTCTGTGATATCTCAGTATACTTGATTCGATGCTGTTTCAGTATTCTTGATTCTGTGATATCTCAGTATTCTTGATTTGATGCTGTTCCAGTATTCTTAATTCTGTGATATTTCAGTATTCTTGATTTGAAGATATCTCAATATCTCTGGTTTGCTGCAAGTTCGGTATTCTTGATTTGATGATATCTCAGTATTCTTGATTCTGTGATATCTCGGTATTCTTGATTTGATGATATCTGAAGATCTCTGGTTTGCTGCAAGTTCAGTCTTCTTGATTTGATGATATCTCGGTATTTTTGATTCTGTGATGTTCTAATCTTCTCGATTCTGCTATGTTTCAATATTCTCGATTCTATGATATTTCAGTATTCTCGATTCTGTGATAGTTCGGTGTTCTTGATTCTGTGATGGATTCCGTGATATCTCAGTATTCTTGATTAATTTTGATGATATCTCAGTATTCTTGATTTGCTGATATCTCAGTATTCTTAATTTGCTGCTATTTCAGTATTCATGATTTGATGATATCTCGAGATCTCTGATTTGCTGTTGTCTCAGTATTCTTGATTTGCTGTTATCTCAGTATTATTGACTTGATGATATTTCAGTATCGCTGATTTGCTGCTATTTCAGTATTCTTGATTTGATGCTGTCCAGTATGAAAATATATGGGATTATCTGTATTGAATTTCGACAAAAACTTTGTCCAACCAATCGAGTATTTCATGTTTATCTTTTTCGGCTATAGATCCAAGTTTTTTCAACTGTATAGAGATGTTTGCGATTTCATACAGATCTTCCCCTTTCTGCGTGCCATGTTTTACTTTTGTCCAAAGATCCTCAAATCTATTCCGTAATTTATCCAGAATATCTTCTGTACTATATTCGGTGTCATTTTGATCTGTACTATCATCTGACCTTTCTTGTGTATCGTCGATATCATTTTGGTCTTCTTTTTGGTCTTCTTCTTGGTCTTCTTCTTGGTCTTTCTTGGTTTTCAATATTTCATCTAATTCGTGTAATTGTTTGTGTAATTCTTTGACATTTCTTCCATCTCATCCCTGCTGCTATTTTTGCTCTCACTGTCCTATCTTCTGGAGATAGAACTTTTTTCTTTCTTTGGACTTCTAGCATTTTCAATTTGCCTTGCAATTCTTTGATATCTTTCCCCCATCTTTTTCCTGCTGCTTTGCTTGCTCGTATTTTTCTGATTTCACTCATATATAACATAGTTAGATTATTATTGGTGCTTGTAGCATGCTTGCTTTAATGTCAGATGAAAATGTCTTGTCTAACTCACTTGCGTCCTGCTTGCCGTTACTCGTTCAATATTGCAAAATGTAGAAATACTCCTGTTAGAAGACCTGGTGCCGTTTTGAGTCGTGTGATTGGAAAAAATCGTCGAAATTAATAAAAAATAATCTAATTAATAGTATATACAAGTAGTATAGAAGGTGGGGGTTTCAGCGATAGTTTCCTGGAGCGGGTTTGCTCAAGTAATTAATAATATATGCCAGGGTTTTTGGTCCAAGCATGCTATCATTTTTTTTTGTAAATGATGGTGTACTTGAGTTAACAGCCATGGCCGACACATTTTACAGTTGCTTGGCGGCCGTTGCCCGCTCTGGGAAACTGTCCTGGTACCCCCACCTTCTATACTACTTTAATTAGTATAAGTGAGGACCTTGAGCCTTCATAAATTCGAATATCTACCAGACAGTATTTTTGAAAGTCACCACAATAGTAGATTTGAAAAAAGGTGTACCATTTTAAGGGATTGACTTTTATAGTGGGACTAAAGGGCTGGACTGGGTGTAATATCAGCAGGTGTGTATAATATAGTAATAAATGTAATATACAAGAAATGTAGAATTGTATATCAATGATTACTTTTTAATTACCTGACCATGTGATATTTATCGATCTGTTTATTTCATCTCATTACTACGGCTACTAACAGATGATCTTTTTATTTCATGGGGGTGGGGGTGGGGGGGGGGGTTGGGGTGGGGGGAGGGGGTGGAGGGGGATGTGGCTCAAGTTTGGCTAGCTTTAAAATAAATCAAACTTTAATTAATATAAACACTCAAACCAAGTTTGACAAAACCCAGTTGACCATAAGCTGAATGTAAATACAAAATATTAAACTGTTGGCTGTTGTAGTTTCAGAGAAGAAGATTTTTTAAGTGTTTTCCTATATAAGTCTATGTAAAGCACGTGACCCCTGGGGTGTAGCCAAATTTGACCCCAGGGTCACCATTCAAACAAACTTCTTAGAGGACCATAAGCTGATAATAAATAAAAAAGATTAAACCTTTATCTCTTGTAGTTTCGAAGACTTTTGAAGATCATCCATATAACTATGTAAAACTGATCCAACAAGCTCCTAAGCTCCCCATTGAAGAACAAATGAACCCATGAACCAAGTTCTCTTATGAGAAAAGAATATAAAATGAAAAAAACACAAAAAAATCATTAAACATTCTAATTTTTTGTTGTTTTTTTAGAAAAATTGCACCCATCAACCAATGCTTCTTATGAGAAAAAATGATGGCCCTAGATCGCTCACCTCGTAATCATGGGCAATACGTCTGGTGTGTCTAGTCTGGCATGGGTATTTTTTAATTTCCATTTCTTCTATGAATGAGACCTAAACAAACTCTCTTTTTGGGAAGACGAATGGGATATGGAGCCTAATAAAGGTAAGTGTATTCTTATTCAAATTACACAGTCAAAAACTCCTATCCCATCAACATACATACTACATGGTCAATTACTGGAAACGGTCAGCAGTGCCAAATACCTTGGTGTCAACATCAGCAGCGATCTTACCTGGAACAACCATATTCAAAAGGCAAGTACATCTGGTAACAAAACTCTGGGATTCATAAAGCGAAACATCAGAAGCAAAAACCCAGGTATAAGAGCAACGCATACAAAGCACTCGTCCGCCCAGTGATAGAGTACTCCTTCCCAGTGTGGAGCCCGTATACTAAACACAATATAGACAAGTTGGAAAAGGTACAAAGAAGAGGCGCGAGGTGGGTACACAATGATTACTCCTATCAATCCAGTGTCACAACTATGCTTAACAACCTGAAATGGCGCTCTCCCGAGAACAGACGATCCGATGCCCGACTTTGTCTATTTTTCAAAATCGTCCATGGTGTAGTTGCCATCCAAATGGCGTCATATGTCCAGCATCCAATGAGATTATCTAGACTGTAACATCTATTAGCTTTTCGTCAAATACACACACGCGTTGACTACTACAACTATTCATTCTTTCCGATTGCTGTTGTGCAATGGAACAGCCTGCCGACTAACATTGTCATGCTGCCTAGCTTAGATTCGTTCAAGCCGGCAGATTGCACTGTCAGCCACCAAATGCCATAAATTAAAACGCTGTCCTTTATCTTTTAAATATCACTTTGTTCTTCATCGAACTTTTAACATACATAACACTTTCATCTTTATTTCACCTTCACCTTATTTTACTCTTTCTTTTATCATCTTTTAAATTACTCACAACCGCACAGACGCGCTTCTGTGCATAATCTTCGAAAGAAGGTGATGCAGTATCCATAGATAGAGATAGATAGAGATTTCATAAAAATGGGTTGGGGTTGGGGTTGGGGTTGGGGTGGGTGTGGAGGAGTATATGGATGAATATGAATCAGGCTTTATTGATATTAACATTCTAAACACATCTGGTACAGATTAGATACAAAATGAAGTAGCTACAGATTTAACGAAGGCAAATACAATATAGCATTTTTCAATAAATCAAGGGCCATAACTCTATCGTTATTAACACTATCTAGCTGGTTTTCGAACTTGTCCAAGATTTCATTGACATACAGCGAGTTGCACAACTAGACATTATACCGATGCTTCCTGCCAAGTTTCGTCGAAATCCAACACGGTAATTAGGAGGAGTAGCGCTGACAAGAAATGTAAAGTAAAAATAAAAATGCAAGCGGCAGTAACTCCGTCAAAAATCAACGAACCGGAAAAAAACGCTAAGTTTCCAAGATTGCTCAAGAAATGTGGCCTCTATCGTGGAAACAAGATGAAAAGCTGCATATTTGCTAATTCGGGGGCCATAACTCTGGTGTTACTGGTCCGATCTTGCCCATTGTCGAACTCGTCCGAGATCTTATGGTCATATACAATCTGCGCAAGTTTGGTTAAGATTGCTCAAGTAATGTGGCCTCTATCGTGTAAACAAGCTAAATGTTAACGACGGACAACACGACCGACGACGGATGACAGGCGACGGACGAATAGTGGTCACAATAGCTCATCCTTGAGCACTTCATGCTCAGGTGAACTAATAAAAGAAAATAATAAAAAAAAAAAATTTTTTAAAATAACTCTATGTAAAACTGATCCAACAAGGGCCCCTAAGCTCCCAATTAAAAAAAATGAACCCACGACGAACCAAGGTTTCTGATGAAAAAAAGGAAATTATTAAAAAAAAAAAATAGAAAAAAAAAAAATGCCTCATGTGAGATTTGAACCCACGACCTGAATAATTCAAGGGGACATTTATCAATTTAAGGGCAATAACTCCGGCGTTACTAGGACGACTCCGAAATAAATTTGCCGCGTCACATCCCACTATTGGGATAAACATTATAATCAAGTTTATTGAAAATCAAACAAGCGATTATCAAGATATGACTGTGGACGGACAGAATTAAGCTTTTTTTACCAATTAAAGAGCAATAACTCCGGCGTTACTACGACGATTCCAAAATAACTGGCCGCGTCACATCCCACTATTGGGATAAACATTATAATGAAGTTTAATGAAAATCAAACAAGCGGTTATCGAGATATGGCTAAGGGACGGACAAAATTAAGCAATTTTTAGCAATTAAAAGGCAATAACTCCGGCGTTACAGGGCGATTCCAGAAAAAATAGCCGCGTGTTATCCCACTATCAGGATAAACATTATTACCGAGTGTGAAAATCCAACCTGCAGTTATGAAGATATGCTCCGGACGGACGGACAACGCCAAGTTGATATCCCTGCCGTCGGCGGGGAGATAATATGGGGTGTTATAAACGCCTAAGATGTGTTTTTCTTGCATACCGGATAAGGATATCCGTCATTTTACCGGGGCTAGATATTTCCATCTCACCCTAGGGTCGAGATAAAATTCACGCTCGCCAACATCCGGTATGCAGAAAAACATGCAATACGTTAGCAGCTGGCGGCGATCAACGCACAACATGTCTCTGATATGCAAGAAAAAGAATCTATCATGGGTATTCGGTTCAGATAGGGAATGGTAGGAATTCCCTATCTTCACCGGATACCCATGAACGATTCTTATAATATAATCCCATATCTTAAGATTGTACTCGTGTAAAATGAATCAAACAGGTCACGGAAATATAGATGATTATATATTTATTTCCATATATCAGGAAATGTCAAGGACGATTTAAAGATATTACCTTCCGAATATTGAATATAATTCTGATTTTTGGAAATAAGAAACTGTAACTTTTACGCTAAAAATCGTCTGGCGTGTAACGTAGCACAAGAAACATCTTTCGAGTCCATTTCCATCTTTTTACTTGTTTATTTTAACAGTGATTTTATAAAAGTGAATGTTTAAGGATGAGGTGGAATCTGGATTTTCTTTTTTAAAATTTCTACGCAAGTTGTAACGACGCTAAAGGTAACAATTCTGCTAAAGATAACAACCGCCGCTAAAGGTAACAATTCCGCTAAAGGTAACAACCTCCGCTAAAGGTAACAATTCCAACGCTAAAGGTAACAACCTCCGCTAAAGTTAACACTCACCTCTTCCGCTGAAGGTAACAACGCTAACGTTAAAGGTAACAACTTTTCATGTTAACGCTAAAGGTAACAACTATCTACGCTAAAGGTAATAACTTTTTTCAAAATGTACAGTTTCAATGAAGAGTAAACCGGTTTTTGCTAGTTTCTGTGCCACCTGATTCAACAACTAGTAATGCAGCGACGTCAGAAAAGATCGAATATTGATTGTCATTGATTTGTCTTTATTATATAAAACTAAAACAGACAAGTAGTTATCAACGTAACATAATCGGACGAAAATGTTTCTATAAAGAATGTACTCCTCAGCCGTCCGACACGAGACTAAACTTGGTGCTGTTGATGAAAGCATAAAAGCCATTTTTACCAATAGTCCTAAATGTATAGACACAATATAGTCTGAAATGGATTTCTGTGTATGTGTAGGGGGAGTGAGGTACGGGGTGGGTGGAGTGGGGTGGGGTCGCAACGCTGAAAAACAAAAGTTGATAAACACATACAATATGCTTTACACGTGCATTCCTCAGATCCCATTCCCCACTCCGTGCACTTCTGAATCCACAACCACTAATACTTGTTCTTATATGGTTTTCATAATTGCACATGATAGGGTAGCAATGAACAGTTTCTTTGAGATTTTCACTTTGATAACGAAATCTTATAATTACAATTGGTAGCAGTGAAACTTTTATCTGTGTTGTAATGCAGACGATAACGCACACGTATCCCTTACATGTGAACACTTGCATTTCTGTGCTGATGTGTCAAAAGCCTTGACAAGAGCGAAGCAAGGTCGCCCACATTGATTCAAAATGTTTGGTAGGAAAAACTGATGGTAAACACTGGGAAGAAAGAGTCCGCTAAGAAAAAATGGTAGTGGACAATATTTATTTTTTCAATATTTTTTAAACACCCTTGACTTGATCAGTTGTTATGTTAAACTTTGTTCCAGTTTCAACCCAGTTATAATGTTATTTTCTCTCGGCAGCTATTATACGCTTACATAAAACCTTGCTTGTTACTTATTGATGTAAATTGTCTAGACATTGTTTCGATCATACTATTCACATGTTAAGGCATAGCCGCAGGAACGGAGTGCGGAGAGGGAGCGAGGGCACTCACCCCTCAATAATATGAGAGGGTTGGGCCTGGTGTACGTTTTTCCCCTACTTCCCACCACATAATTTATTGTGCCAGTTTATGTTTTTACCCAACAAAAGTGCTTGTGGCCGGCAGAACATAACACTAACCAACTGACAAACACAATTAGATATTGTTTGCATTAAAATATGTGACAAGCAAAACGGAGAAGGGAAGAGGTGTGTTGGGGGAAGGGGGGGGGGGTTGGGGGTTGGGGGGGAGCTTCCTCCCGAGAATCTAAAACGTCCAACTCCACTCACTGGGTGCTGACGGCGTCATACCGAGAGCCGTTTTGTTACGAGAACAGGTCATGGTTATGCAGTGAGTATTTGTTTACATACACGTCTAACACACGCTGTGGACTGGAATAACATAACTGTGTACATGTAAAGGTAAGTGTATTTATGTGAAACATAAGCTGTTAATATTTACCAATTGTTAGAAAAACAAACATGTAACTATTTTGTAGTTGTTTTGGTTGTGTGTTTAATAAAAACAGACAATTTCTCTTTGAATGTGTGCTTTTATATAATAAATTCATGATAAAAACAAGCATCCGTTATTAAATGTAATTATTTTGCTTAAACTTTCAGCTTTTGAAAACGAGTTCAACATATTTTTTTACTGTTCATGTTTTTGTTTGATTTTATGCTTTTATTCCTACAAAAATTGCCTTTAATACTCGGTCGTGTTTATAAGAAATGAGTATAGGTTTTCTATCGAAGTCATTACATTGGGTATGCGTTTTCAACTGAAGGTGTATATGTTTTCTATTGAAGACGTCAACAGAATATGTCTAGGTGTTCTTCTGAAGCCATTAGATAATTATGTGTGCTGTTGATCTGTAACATTATTTGTTTAGTTATGTTTTAAAAATTAGGGAAAGATAATTCCTTCTCGTCTGTAAGTTTCACTTAAAAACAATTTGGTCTTGGTAACTTTTTGTATTGATTTAAATCAATTAATAATTTAATTGTTTCATGTCAACTGTTTTAATCATGTTGATACGCCACTCCATTTTTAACCGAAATCATTTTGTCCATATCATTCTACATGTATTTTGGTAATTCATGATCTTAAAGAGTAAGCTATACATGTGTGCATAACTTAGTCATTGTAAGAACTTTTAATTTGCATTTTCAAGGATTCATAGCTACGTTACATTTTCCTGCTTATTGATATTTTCACCTGCTATTGAAATTAACCTTTTCTAAGCATAATTCATTTAATTCAATCCAAGTTTCTTATAATTCTTTTTGTTTTGTTTCAAATTTGATTTGATGCTTCTGCCTTATAAACTTGTATGCCATCACTGAGTTTGACTGTAGACAATCTGATAAATCAGAACTGAATCTGTTGCCTCAGTTGAAGCGATGGTTTCGACATGTTCTTGGTCGACTTCCAAATGTGAAAATAATTGACAATGAACTGATTTTGATGGTGTGTTGATTTTTTGAAGTTTTCGAACTGGGCTGTCGCTGGCTGAAGATTTGGTTGGTACTATCATTTTCTCAGATTGAGGATCAAAATTGATTTCTTGCCGGTAACATTAGAACCCAACACATTATATGTCCTTTGGCGATTATTCCCGTCAATTGATCTCCACATGTAGGACACCTTTTCTGCCGGTGCTCCTCGACACAATGTGGCACCATGTCTGTTATCATCTCAAATGTAGCGCAACATAGCTGCACATAAGATTCTGAAAAAAAGAAAATCGACTTTGTAACAAAACACATACTACTTTGTTGTACTTCGTATGAAAACCTAGACACACTGTCAGAAACACAGACACAAAAAATGATGTAAATTGCCGATTTAAATAATGATTTCGTAATAACAGAGACATCTTATTGTAGCAGAAATGAATATTCACTAATATCACGACAAATGACTCTTTCTTTGAATATTTTGTCTTACTTTTATACAGTTTTGCAAATAAACAAGGTTTTTTATGTAACACATGGTAATTAAACACTAATAAACACAAACAGATTTAAGAAAAAAACAAATGATAGATATAGAGCATACACAAACATAACATACACATTAACTCAACATTTCTCTGTAAATATCCAAAGATCCTAAGCCGAAAAAGAGTAAAATACATTAAATATTTGTAAAACGAAACTATTCCACTCTCTATGTGTAAACAAATAATCACTGCGAAACCATGACCTGTTCTCGTAACAAAACGGCTCTCGGTATGACACCGTCAGCACCCAGTGCCACTGTAATGTGTAATGTAACTGGACAGTTGGTGTACCATATGATGACGTCTACATGAAACCTTATACGACGGTAGCGTTTGATGTTTGTCTTTAATCTTGTCTTGTTGTACACTTAACGGTTTATTACATTGTTGCTTTGGCTTCTGCCAAGACACCGAGTACTTACTTTGTTTCTTTCTCGTTTTTTTTTATATTATATAATACATGATCATTTATGTGTTTTACTTATATTTCCTATTAATGATGCCGTGTGTTGAGAATATAACCTGTCGGGGATATCTTTATTTACATTGTCTCGTTTATTGGCATTACAATAGGGTAAGAGTGAGGTTTGGTGCACCCTAGAACCTGGTTTAAACCCTCAGCGGACCCTTTTTGGTCACTGACCGTCCAAGATTGCTGCTTTTCCTGTTCGATTTTTATATCTACTTTTATTGCTCAAATTAAATAGGCCACCATGTACGCAATGCTACTTAACGGAATAAACAATATGAATATATCTTGATCATTTAATAACTTTTAAAATTAATATCTACATCTAACAAAATAAAGAGTAGATTTTTTTTATATATGTTGCCTGAATAGTATGGTGACCATGGCCAAAATCGATGATTATTTTAAGGGGTAGGTGGTAACAAAAATAGAACAAAACATGTTATATATCAAAATGTTCGTCTTGGTCTGAAGTTTATCAGACAATCAGCATAAATTGGCAAAAATGAGGGCGAACCGAGTAAAACCATATGCCATCCAAGATGGTCGCCATTTGTGTAAAGATTGGTATGGAGCTTATAGGAAGATAAAATACCATAGGTCGATAATTGTGAGTATATTCTTACATAGTTTTAGCAGCTTAATACTTATTTTAACCTTTTAGAGAAAAATAATTGTCCTTAATTTAAAAAAAGAGGCCAAAAACTAGGTCAATACTGCAAATTATATTTAAAAAACGTATTACAGCCCTATAATATTCAAAATGTATTATATAATTGTTTTTGTTTTTTAAATCAAAACTTTACTAACATTAAATTTTAATTAACTTATTAAATAAAAAGACAGGATGAAATTGAATAAACTGTTTACTGTATAATACATCTTGCTACTGCAATGTAATATTTTAGTAAACATTTAGTTTTATGTATTCTTGTAAAGTTATTTATTTTAATTACATTGTATTCTAAACTATTAAGAAGTGGTCATAACAAACGACACTATAAAGTATTTTTCTTCATATGGCTATTATACCTGGGAGTATTTTACCAGAGCCCCGGTAAAGCTTATGAAGAGGGAGCATTCAAATGTAAACGGTAGTAATTAGAATAAAGTTTCTGTTTGAACAATTTCCTTAAAATCAGAAACGTAACATCATGTTACTAAGATGTTTGAGATTAAAGAAATTAATGTATAACATTGGTAGATGTGATATGTTTTTTGATGATAGTGCAGAACTCCTTCCACTCTGAGCGGAATTTTAGTCCAATGTTGCATCTGACTGCTTACATGACACAGGAAAGGTTGTATATACTCAATTATAATCACCCCTCCTAATGAATACAATTCAGTGTACACGGCAATCAAACGAACACACGGACGATGAATTTCCTAGAAAAGACAATGACAAATCATGAGTAGTAAGATTCTGTGAAATTCAAAACAAAATATATCTTAAGTAATGAGGAAGAGATGTATTTAGGGCTAATGACCAAACAATAATTAAACAATACGCCCCTGGAAAGAGTTAAGACTTTTGAGAATGCACCTGTACCATTCAGTAAGTTTTGTGATGATGGGAAAATCGTTCTTCCTTTGTGTGGCTATGAAATTGATAAATATAGATATAACAATTGAACAGGAAAAACAGCATTCAACGACGGCGTCCTCTTGTTAAGAACCAGCTGTTAACGACCAGAATTACTGAGTGGGTTGGTCAGCTTCTGTTGTGGTCCATGTAGGGTAAATTGGGGTAACTGGGACATCGGGGTTACTGGGACACTGTTTGGGTTTTCCAGTTTCAGGTTCGACGAGTGTTATTTCCCCTTAATATGATCTTCTGAGGTGAAAGAACATTCAGTGCCGAAGATTACCAACAAAGGTCGTCTGCAAAACAAGACCGCAGTTTTTGTTTACAGAACGTTTTATTTTGTTCGTTGAGGTGAGTATTGACAGTAATTGGATATTTAATAAAAATGAACTACACACTGTAAACGAAAATCGATGTTTTGTCGACACAACGCAATAAAACATAAAATAAGATCCGTTTTTACTTTAGCAACATAACCTGAAATGCAATCGATGTCCTCTTTTATATATTTTAATATTGGTATATGTATTGCATTCGAGTTTTTTTGTTTTGTTTAAAAGTTAATTATGACGCCGTGATAATATAGGTTTTACGTGACGTCACAATACATTTTGAAATGGGTGAGGTTTCAAATGTAAACAAACAAAACAATTCGAGACGTCGTATTTTAAGATGTTTACGTTAGAAACTTTCAGTAAGTTATTGTCGATTCATTACGCTAAAATTTTACCAGCAGGTCTAGCAACCTTTAAATTACCCTTTGAATTAACCATACGTCATGACCTTGACGTGCATGACGTTCAATAATGTGACGTCATGAAACAGGTTCTTGTTTTTGAAAACATATACACTAATTTGTGCTTGTAATTAATGATTTGCTACCCCAATAAGTTATATTTTGCTGATTAAAGGGAGAAGATATTGATATTTTGAAAAGAAACAATTGCTTATTTAAAAAAAAAAAAAAATTAAATGTATATGTATACACATACGGTCAGATTTCAAGGTGTCCCACTTACCCCAATGCATTGTGTTAGTGGGACAGCTGTTTTACTGAAAAAACATTTATTTGATATCAGAGGGGATTCAGGCGATGTGCAACCGGCGCGCCTCCTCTCCCTCTAAAATCTGAAAAGTTATAGAAAAAAAAAGTAAACATCGGTTGTTTGTTTGTTTATGTTTTGGGTGTTTACATTTGTTTTAATTGTGCCCCCTCCCGCCCCCCCCCCCCCCCCCCCCCACCCACAACCCCACCCCTACCCCACTCACACACACACACGCTCGCACACGCACACGCACACACTAACATTGAGTTTCAAGATATTATACTGCATTAAGCATATGTTTATAGGCGTATGAATTAAGGTGTTATTAATGTTATTCCATTTACTCTATTGTTACAGTTATGGCACGTCGGAAGAAAACTGAACCCTCAAAACAAGGTAAATGGTCTTCGGATGCCATGATAAGGGCCGTAAACGCAATTAAAAATGGAAATATGAGTATAAGGAAGGCTGCAAAATCTCACGGTATCCCAAAATCCACTCTGGAAAGAAGATTAAATGGGAAGGTACAGGTGGAAGCTCCTCCATCAAGACCTCCTGTTTTCACAAAAGAACAGGAATCGCAACTTGTGGGTTATATTTTAGACATGGAAAATTGCGGATTTGGACTTACCATTCTTGATATTTGCAAGTTAGCCTTTGAATATGCAGAAAATCAAGAAATAGCACATCGTTTTAATGTTGAGAAACGAAAAGCAGGATATGATTGGTATGAAGGTTTCATGCGTCGTCATCCGCAGTTATCTTTAAGGAAACCTGAGGGACTTTCCGCAGCACGGGCAACAATGCTTAACAAGAATGTTGTAACGGCCTATTTCAAATTACTCGGCGACACAACAGACAGGTTAAAATTGCACGAAAAGGGTGCTCAAATCTACAATGTAGATGAAACGGGCATGAACACTGTTCATCAGCCAGCTAAAGTCATAGGACAGAAGGAGAAAAAAAGCATTCATTGCAAAACGAGTGGCGATAGAGGAGAAAATGTTACTGCTGTTGTGTGTGTAAGTGCATCGGGGCACTATATTCCACCTATGATAATTTTCAAAGGGCAGAGATTAAATAAAGGGTTAGTTGCTAATGGCCCCGTTGACACATTATTTGCCACGAGTAAGTCATCGTTCATCGACAGGGAGTTATTTCAGGACTGGTTTGAGAATCATTTTATGAAACACATTCCATCAGCTCGACCTATACTGCTTATACTCGACGGTCACACGTCACATATTGGTATCAGAACGCTTACTTTGGCAAAGGAAAATGAAATTGAAATACTTTGTCTGCCACCACATACTACCAGTGAGTTGCAGCCGCTTGACAAGTGTCTGTTTAAACCACTCAAAACGGAGTACAACAAGGCGTGCATGCAGTTCCTAAAGGAAAACCCCGGTCAAGTTATTACACGATACGACTTTTGCGGTATATTCAAAAAAGCATATTACAAAGTATGCACAATGACAAATGCTGCCAGTGCATTTCGAGCTACTGGAATACACCCTTTAAACCCATCTGTTATACCGCCTGATGTGTATGGACCATCAACCACATCACAGTTAGTAGTAACATCTGACAATGTGATATCGTCAGCAACACCAATGAACGAGAGTGAAGGTGAGGCCTTGGCTGCTTTTAATAGCATACCCGCCACTGAACCGGTACCCTCTACAAGCACAGCAAGTGGAAACAACTGTACAGGAAAAGGCCTATTGAATGAAATATTTAAAATACCAACACTTTACAAGTCAACTAGTAACGTTGCTAACAAAAAGAGCCGACGGGTGACTTCTGCCCGATGTCTGACAGCAGCAGAGGTAATTGAACAATTAGAGGAAAAGGAAATATGTCTGTGCTGAACACAAATAAACTATTTCAAGTTACTGTTTTAAAACGCTGTTTTAAAGGGACACATGGCAATCTTGAAGTTTTTATCAATCTTTATAATATTGGCGCAATATAATTAAGTCAGAAATACGCAAAATCAATTTGCTATATACTATTCTTATGATTAATATTAATGACTGAATAAATGCAAGTCATGTAGAAAAATTAACGGGACACCGCAAGTTAAAAAAATCAAGATTTCCGTCTGTCCCTTTAAACACTGTTTATATGTTTAGATTAAAATCACATTTTAATATGATGCCATATTTGTTTTTGAAATGCCATAGTTACAATTACACTTTAGTTAGTTAATAATAACTCTGAAATAAATAGTTATAAGCCTTAGCATGTTTATGTTGTGTTTTATTCAGATTGTTTTCTAAAATACATTTTTTATTCATACTTAAACTCAACTGAATAATTTGGAATACCTTTATTGGTTTCCGATTTGTATTTTTCGTACAAAATTACAATCTTAAATATTTAACTATATTGAATTTAAACATTTGTTTTAATGAGCAACTCATATAGTTGATAAGACTGTCAAAATATGCACACTTAACTTAGAAAAAGACGTGTCCCAAGTTACCCCAACTTGGTGTCCCAAGTTGTGGGGTAACTTGGGACACTTGATCAACTGTTCATTAATTCATTTTTAACATAACTCTTGATATATTTTCGAAATTTTATATCAGCCATGCACTGTGCTTGGAGCACAGAACAATATGTAAAAACATTTTTTTATAATTATTATCTATTTACTTTAATAAAAAAATATATTTTAATAAGTGTCCCAGTTACCCCAATTTACCCTAATGATGTTAGTTCGTCAAATGAACAGCCGTGTGCATAATTAGGCAACAGAAAAGATTTCTGATTGAGATAAGCTCCGCGGTTAGAGATTTAATTATGATAGTTCGTCACATGAACATCCGTGTGCATAATTAGGCATGATATTATGCATGGTGAAGATTTCTGATTAAGATTACCTCTTGGATTTGTGATTTATTTATAATTTATTGTTATGAACTGATCTAAAATCTTTAAAACATAAATATTTTCTTAATCAGAATATTATTTTCAATATGTAAGAATGTATACTGAAAAGCCTGTGTATTAGTACAAATGGACCAAATATGCTCAAATACGCTAAGTACAAGCAGTGTGCATAAATAATACATATATATGGAAGCGGATCACGCCGCAGACACATGCCATGACTAATCCAGTCACATTACACTGACATCGGACCGACCAGTCATAGCATAATACTTATATCATCAGCGTCAAGCAATGGAGCTACTAGTTGAGTATTTGGTGTGACCCGGTCTGGGATCCAGCCCACGACCTCCGGCATGTGAGTCAAAGCCTGCACTAATGGTTAATTGATGAACTAGATACCATATACTAATAAATGAGAGATTCAATCGTTGAATGAAGCGCGGATCGTGGTTAAAATCAAGCCAGATCGAGCCCTAATTCCTACGGAGAATGGGCTCATCGACTCCGTTATATTTATATTTGACCAATGTATGAAACACATCCACATATTCCGCCATGTTGTCTCTCTAAGAAATTAGGGTCTATTCAATCAATGCCAGGTTTAAAAGTTTTGGGCATAAGTTCATCCCTTGAGCACGGATTAATTCAGTTCTAGGTATTCCATGTAAAAGTAATTAGTGGCCGTTCAAATAATGTAGAATAAATGTGACAGAACTTCATTTCAATTCAATTTACTGATTTTATCATACGGTGGAATAAACTGTATTTATGTTTCGTACATCATTGAAAGAAATCGTACGTGACCTATATAACCTTTTTTTGAAACCCAATAAGGAGATATAATATACCTTACATACAGAAATCAATGAACTTGATGATTGTAAAATAAACCCGATCAGGTTATATATCCCAAACGTGTTTTTCTCACAGAGTTCAAAATAAATATTTTGACAATATTCCTTATTGTTGAGAACAATGCATAGTTATTGAATTTGAAAATATATGGTAAAATAACGACATACACACCCTTCCTTTTATTTATGTAGTTAAAGGGAGTACATCAGGCTTTTCATGGGGGTCTAAGTGTCCGACTTAAAATTGACAAATATTAACATTTTCTATTCTACATGGCCAAAATATAATGAATGAGCCTAAAAATGATCCCTGTTTTGCAAAGAAATTGATTCAGCACAGTAATATGTGCTATCCTAGGTGATGCACCATGGTTAATTTCAGCATTTTACGTCTGATTCCGTCCTAGCTATATGGTGTATTTAAAGTTTAGACATTAACAACATGGTTCTAATAGCATATTTTGATTGATATAAGTGTTTAATCATGAAGTGGAACATTTTTATAATTTAAGATGTTTCTAGAAAAATCCTGATGTACCCCCTTTAAAGGCAGCTTCAAAATTAACACTTGCGGACTAAATATCAAAGTGGAGGTAAATGGAAGTGTTATCAATACCATTCGTATACCATTTTGTTTTGATTTGTCCTGTATATGTTAATATAAGAAGACAATACATTAAAAAGTACTATTATAAACGTCCAAGTGTTTTAAAATTCATAGAGCTAATGAAAACAAGTAGTAAGAAAAGAGGTTTAATTTATCTTGGTTTATAAAAGAAGCATTTGATTCTCGTAATGATTTATTGTTTAATCAAAACTAGGTTTATCCTCGAATGAAAACTATTATCAATTAATTATTTATGTTACTGCTTTTGTGATAATGAGAACAATTTTATTTTTTTTAAATTTAATATTTAATTTAATTTGCGTAAGTTAAAGTTCAGTGTCATTTTCACATTTTTCACATTTTTATTCAATTATTTAATATTTCAAATTATTCAATAATACAATGTATTTGAAACTAGTGTGCAAAATTATGCTTTTGTTGTTTGTTTTGTTTTGTTTATTCTGTCACGTATAAATGTTTGCATATTGTATATGATGATAAACTCGATACGGCTTTGTTTAAACATGCATGCTGAGTTTCGTGTTTGGCATGCAGAAAGGGTTCCCATGTAAGTGTGACATGTTTTCCTTTCATATATTTATAATCATTCGATTAATATTTCAGTAAAGTGTTTCTGAGATGAGATATCTGCATTTTTTTCTCCTCACCCTTGATCTCCTTTTTTTTAAAACTGTGTTTGCTATATTATACCGTACCCATTATAGCAATTTCCAAAGCAGTTGGGAACGTTATTAATAAACCCGATGTTTTGTTAAAATCGAACTAAATTTGTATATTACCTCCAAACGAAACCATAAGCAAGCTTAATATTACTCTCCTTTGCATCGGTTATAAATTCTATTTGAAACGGTGTTAAATACGTCCGCTGTCTAGAGAGCGTAGCTTAATATCAGAAACCACAGTTAAACAGTCACAAACTGCATATACGTGTTTTATTTACATCGTTAAATAAGCTAAACAGCTTATACCAAAATCATTCTTAATGGCGCAGATGACAACCTTAATTTGGCATGGTCTTTTGGGAAGATGAGTTTTGTTTTGTTTGAATTGTATTTTACGTCATTTTAGCACATATTAGGTCATATATGACTGTCGGTTGAGGCAGATCACTCCATTTTTCAAAGGTAGACTCAGTACTGTATACCTCCCTCCATCCATAAATCGACCCTATTTCACTTGACAAGTCGGGCTTTCAACGGGATTCGAACCTGCAGAAAATACACGTGTCCGCGTAGGAGACCAGCACACTCTCTAACAAAGCCGATACGGGTCGCATCGGTTGGAAGTGAATCAAGTGCATCAGTAACTAACAAGAACATGTTAACTAAATTTTCATTGAAACTGTAGATTTTGAATAACGTCGTTACCTTTAGCGTAGACAGTTGTTGTCTTTAGCGTTAGCAGAGGTGATTGTTACCTTGAGCCGGGGATTGTTACCTTTAACGTTGGAATTGTTACCTTTTGCGGTGGGTGCTACCTTTAGCGGAATTGTTACCTTTAGCGTTGTTACACAAGTGTTTGAAAGTATAACTCCGCTTACTCACTCCCTTTAAACTGAAAATAAATGAGAGTTTAGTTTTAAATAATAAAAAATAAATAAAAACTATATTTTATTTCTTTTTAATATGGATTAATACATAAGTTTGAACATATTATAATAAAAATGAAATTTAATCATTAATATCCATAAAAATGTAGACATTTCCTAAAATAAGGTTTAATAATTGATTTATATATACCTGAACATTCAGGAGGGGTTAAACGACGCTGCCATGGAAACCTTCTCGCCTTTCTTAGCTGCAGGTTCGAATCCCACTGGGAGTTCGACTTGCAAGTTAAAAAAGTGTCGATTCTTAGGTATGGCGGGTGGTGCTAAGTACTGGTTCTACCCAGGAAAAATGGTTAGTCTGCCTCCACCACATAAAAATCGACCGTCATATATAACCTCATATGTGTTGCAAATGACATAAAACACTAGTCCAACAAACAAACAAACATGTATTTGACCCAAATAAAACAGTACTATGACCCAGGAAAGGTTTACTTTTAGCCAGTTACCAATTACCAGTTCAAAATTGTTTATTCCAAGATTTACAAATGTAAACAGCAATGGATATATAGAAATAAATCATATTTAACAATCATTATGGCAAGTAAGTGACAGAAAATATAACGAGATAATTCATGGTAGTGTGTGATAATATAAAGTTATACAAGTACTTTCATATTGATGACAAAAAAGGGTAAATAATATTGCTACCAACTAAGAAATATTAAAAGAACGGACAGGGAAAGTAGCATTCAAGGAGGACAGTCAACTACAAAACACAGAAACAAACATGCAAACAAACAAGAAGGCAAAAGTAATAATAAAAGCAAACGACATCACAAACGCAAAAGGGTTGACAATAGTGCTACAAAGTAGGCCACTGGGGCTAACACTAGGCCACTAAATTAACAATCAGTTGTATATTATCTAAATTTGAGCACCATTATATAGTGCCTATAAAGTGGGAGAACAACTTTCAGATTAGTTTATCCCTCGAAATAGGTACATTTATCGTGCGTTATTTTGACTATGATTTATAGATTTTGTTGTAAATAGACGCCGAACAACAGGGATATCATATTTTCTATAGCATCGTTAACAATATATGTACTGACCATGCGAACACATACAAGTAACTCCAACATATTACAATATTCATTTGAATTACATCAAATCGTAAACTATAAATAAATCATACATCTTTACAATATTCATTTGGAGTAATCCGTTTTGCCTCGTGTGTGCCAATATATAAATATTGCATCCCAGTGAGGTTGACAGTGGATATTGTCAACCTGAGGAAAATAATGTCAACCGAGGCGAAAGTTGACAATATCCACTGTCACCCTCACTGGGATGCAATATTTATTTTATTATACCGAACAAATGTTTTAATTAAAAATTTAAATATACGAGGGGGAAAAAATCGCAATGTTTTTTTTTAATTTGTATTTTTATACCAATTTTGATTTAAAGTAACAAATCTGCTCGCCACATTTTTTTATTGTCGCTTGGTAAACCACCAAGCGTCTTACGATTGACATAACTTCAACTGTATTTTAATAAGCGTCCATCGATTTCCAATTATCAAAGCGTGTCGTTATTAAACCGAAGCATTGTGGTGTAGTGGTTATAGCGTCTGCCTTGCATTCGGGAGGTCGTGGGTTCGAGTCCCCCGACCGCGTCATACCAAAGACTTAAAAAAAATAAAGTAGTCACTTGTAACCCTTGCCTGACGAGTAAATAATGGGTAGTGCTACGACTGATTGACCGGTGTCATAATAATGTGACTGGGGGTTATCATGTCTACTACGGCGTGGTATACCAGTGTGGCAGCACTATAAAGAAACCATTGCGTTTGCTGCTTCAAGTAGACATATCATCACATCACACAACAACACACAGATAAAAGTCCAGACATTGTGCCTATAATCGTCGGGTAGGACGCCTGTCGTAGGTGGAGGACTATACTCCTTATAAATACACACACACACGCGTGTCGTTATTGGAAAAACGAAAAACCTATTTTTATACTTCCCGTGACGTCACAATCGTGTAACAGTATACAGTTAACATGTGTGTTTGGGGGACAGTCAAAACTGTTTTCCCGAGGTGGAGGGGATGGCAGTGTGAACTGTTTCCCGAGGCCGAACTGTTTCCCGAGGCCGATAGGCCGAGGGAAACAGTTCACACTGACATCCCCCGACACCAAGGGAAAACTGTTTTTTTTTTTTTTTTTTTTTTTCTGAAGCTTCCATAACATATTCAGACAGAACATATATATATATAAATGTTATTATTTACCGATATCATGCAAAAGAAGTATATATTCATTTTTGATAAACATGTAACTCACTACATTCTTATTGTGTAAATATACATATAACAATACTAATATGATGTTACTCTGCAAAAAGATTACTGGAGAGAGGAAATGTTAAATCATGTATTCATGCATTTTATGTAAAGATATGCATTTGTATATTTTCAATTATGCATATATACTGAAAAAAAAAAAAAAAAAAAAAAAATAAGTTCAGCAAGCTTTAATGTTCCATTAGCTTAAAGATATTAAATGCTATTTTATAATGTGAAATATTATAAAAACATTTGCATGGCATAGGGTGATCTTCTCTTTCACCGATTTGTTGTGATCGGAGTTATCTCCCATTTACTTAAAACCGCGTATTTCATATTTCAATATTATATATATTAAAGAACATGGTAAAACGTCACTAAATAACAGTTCTAGGTTTCAAGTTATAAAAAACACACAAACTCAATGGATATTAAACCTTGTCATTATATATGTACCAAAACCTTTTTTTTTTAAAAAATAATTGAAATTACCTCCCTTTACATTGAAATAAAGACTAATATCTGATTAAAACGTGTTATTTTTTTTCAACTCAGATATCGTTTCAAACACAATGTCTGCATATATCTGCTCCTTATGTTAATTATATTGTTAATGACTGCCACGCATGGCCTAGAGTATGTGCAAATGAATTTGCCAACCAATTTACTTGCTAATCTTTTTTTCCTCTCAGCACATTTATATGGTTCGTATATTTTTTTTCAGCACACTAATACTATATGGTTCGTGTAGTATAACTCTGTATACTATCGAATATGCACATTAGGTATTTTATGTATAAATATGCACCAATATCAAATATGCACCATATATGTATTTTATATAGACCTGCAGCAATATATTATCAAATATGCATTATTGTATATTTCACTTATATACATGTATCAGCTTCATATCAAGTATGCGCCATTTTGTATTTCCTATATATATACACACATGTATCAGTATTTTCTCAAATATATACCCATTTTTGCAGATACACACCATATACCACACTCACCCGCATACACATTATTTACACATATATTCACATATGATTTTCCTGGGGTATTGTAGGCATTTAGTATGTCTACTGTACGGATATGAATGGATTACTTTTTTTTTGGAAAAAAAAAAAGAAAAAATTTAATACAAAACAATTTCTAGAACTTAAATATATACATCAAAAAAAGGAGAAAATTGTAAAGAAAAAAGGTTGAGAAGTAGACAATAGTGTTTTACTATGTCGATTGTTGTGGTGTCCCTGCATTTTGGAGTATTTCATTGAAGTTAAGTAAAAACAATTAATTCTGTATCTATAGGCCTATTTTACCTATGTTTATATATCGACTCCACATGGCTTCAAATCGTGCAACTTATAAATTTGTATATGCTATCCACTTTTCCACTTTGTATAAAGATATCATATGTTTTTTAAAAATATTTAACAATGGGATTTGTAATTGCATTTTTTGTTAATAAATGAAAAATTTGGCCTGCAGGAGTATTTTGCTCAAAATGTTATCAAATTTATTATTTCCAAATAGAATATCTGTTTCTGACCAAAGTGTCAGCCTTGTATTACATTTATGTCTGATGTATTCTGCAAGGTCTAACCAAAACTGTTTTACAAATTCACAATTCCAAAATAGGTGATGAATGGTTTCAGGTAAAATATTGCAAAAGCTGCAAACATTGTTATCTAGAATATTCATTTTAGTCAATAAATATTTAGTTCCCAAAATTCCGTGGTTGATTCTATATTGTAACCACAGTAGTTTAGGGTCTTTCGTTATTTTGAATGGTATTGCATATATTGATTCAAATTTATAATTAGGTACAGTTATAACTTCATTTTTCCATTTTATTAATGACTTAGGGTAAATGTTTTTTGTAATTAACACATCATAAATGAGTCTACATCCTTTACTGTGCTTTTGAATTAGTGATATGGTAAGAGGGCGTAAAGGGTTTGGGCTATTGCTGGGTAGATGAGCAAAATTTAATTTAGCCAAGTAGTTTCTTATAGCAGTAATAAGACCTTCATATTCTAAGAAATTAGACCTAATATCATACCGATCCGTGAATTCTCTGTAGGTAAAAAGGTTTCCATTCGTGTTTAAAAGGTCGTTAATTAATAAAATACCTCCTGTATACCATCTTCTATAGAAAATGCTTGAACCTCCGTTAATGTCTGGATTGTGCCATATATTAACTGAATGAAACTGATACCAGGAAACTGGTTTTACTTGTTCAGTAAAATATTTATAACCGGAAAGTACTTCTTTCCAAAATGGATTGTGTATTCTATTTAAGTTCTGTTTTATATAGTCACTTCCAAAGTTAATTAAGCCTGTGAAATTGGACATGTTGTTTTCACTAGTAGAGTATATTAATTGTCTGTCTGAAATATTCTGCGGATCCAAGTAATTTTTAAAGCTGAAATAAATTATTCAATATCAGTCATTCTTAGTCCTCCAAATTTATGATCTTGTATCATAATGGTTCTTTTTATTTTATCTTTTGAATTGTTCCAAAGAAATTTATAAAACATATTCTGGATAAGTTTAATTTTATCTGTTGTTGGATTGGGAATTCCTGTTATTAAATGATTAAGTTTCGAAAGGGCTAGACTTTTTAGAACCACAATCTTCCCTAAAGGGGTAAGTATTCTTTTTGTCCAACTTGCAAGTTGTTTTTTTATTTCTTCTATTTTAAGATCATAATTTATATTTATCATTGAAATCAGATTTGTTGAGAACCTTACTCCTAGTACAGTGAAAATACCCTTTTCCCAATATAGATTGTATTCTGGACATAACTGTGTGACACTTCCTTTTTTTGATCCAAACCAGATAGCCTTAGTTTATCATAAGGCCGGAAATTTGTGCATAGAATTATAATGTCATCATTGTGTGTAAAAGTGAGTCTTTGGAGCCATCTAGAGTCAAACTCGTATCATCAGCATATTGTGATACTAAAAATTCAATGTTCTCTATATTGATACCTTTAATATTTGGGTTGTTTCTTAACACAGATAGTACTTCAGCACAAAGAATGAACAGGTAGGGCGACAACGAATCTCCTTGACGACAGCCTCTGTGTAAATAGAACCAGTCTGACATATGTCCATTAACAATAACACAAGACTCAATATTGTGGTAGAACATTTTTATCCAACTAATAATTGAAGGGCCAAAATTAAAAAAATGTAAAACTTTTGTCCTGAAATTCCAAGAAACGGTGTCAAAAGCAGTCGCGAAGTTTATCAAGAGTAGTAGCCCTGGAATATTATATTTCTCAGCATAAAATAGTATATCATACAGTAATCTTATATTTGTTCCCATAAATCTGCCTGGTAAAAAACCTGTTTGATCTTCAAGATCTTCATGAATGATATTACACAACACATTTTTTATTCTAAAGGCTATGGATGCTGATGCTATTTTGTAAGAGACATTCAGAAGGGAGATAGGTCTCCAGTTTTTTCAAATATAATTTATCTTTATTACCTTTTGGAATACAGGTGATAACTCCTTGCTTTTGTGTTACTGAAAGTTCTCCTTTTAAATATGCATAATTAATTGTCCTTTCTAAAAAATGGCCTATATTGTTCCATAAAAAATTATAGAATTCAACTGTGAATCCAGGGTTACCTGGGCTCTTGTTATTCGACATTCTTTTTAGTGTATTTAGGGAAAACAGTTTTGACTGTTCCCCAAACACACATGTGATAACTGTTTTATTACCTGATTAATGTTATTGTACGAAAGAGTGAAAATGAAAATTTGTTTTTAAAACTAATTCAGATGTACATAGAACCGCCACGACGTCAGACACACTTTAGCGCCAAAACGTCATAAAATAGGTGACGTCGTAACGTCGCCACGTGAGGGAAACAGTCGAAACTAAAGCCCGGTAACAGTTCGGTTTCACCGGGAACAGCCTTTCCTTAGTGAATTAGCAAGAAATGACGATATAGCATTTATATAGGAGATCAGGTAATAATATACAGTTATCACATGTGTGTTTGGGGAACAGTCAAAACTGTTTTCCCGAGGTGGAGGGGAGGGCAGTGTGAACTGTTTCCTGAGGCCGATAGGCCGAGGGAAACAGTTCACACCGACATCCCCCGACACCAAGGGAAAACAGTTTTGACTGTTCCCCAAACACACATGTGATAACTGTTTTATTACCTGATTAATGTTACTGTACGAAACAGTGAAAATGAAAATTTGTTTTATAATGGGAACCTATGGTAAAAAAAGCAACATGACGTCAGGCAAAGGAAATTCCAGCACGTGAGGGAAACGGTCGAAACTTAAGCCCGGTAACAGTTCGTTTTCACCGGGAACAGTCTTTTCCTTAGTGAATTAGCACGAAATGACGATATAGCATTTATATAGGAGATCAGGTAATAATAAAAATTGTTTACCGGTGGACAGTAAAAATTGCTTCACGCTAACACGGGTACTAAACATTGACTCTAGCACATTTTGGAGGTAAATGAAAACGAGAGTCGATGACAATTCCGAGGTACAGTACAGTAGAGACAAAGATGAAAATAACAAAATAAAGGTGAGTTCAGCTCGTTGTTTTTCATAATATCATTAATCCAACGATTTATTTCAAAAATCGGGGAATGCTATTCCAATTGTATGTGTTCAAAGTATGACTAAGTTGCAAAAATATAACAAATTATTGTTTAATTTCACACCTATTGTGTGGGGCGCTTGTTTCAGCCAAAGTTTTTTGGACAATTCTCGCCGGGCGCAGCCCGGCGTCGAAGTTGTCCACTAGTAATCGCTTTTTCGGTTATGGCGGCAATTACCGTAAAAAGTCAAAAAAATCCACAAAGTAAACTTTTGCGAAAGTCGTGAAAACAATATGGACGAGCAGAGCTCGATAAACGAGCCACAGAGCTTCGCGCAAAGGGCGAAGCCCTGAAATTAAATAACACACATTTATATTATCACTAAGCTTCGCGTAGCCCCACATTATTCATATTTACGACATTATGTCGACCGCGTTCTTCATGTCCGGAGTTTACATCGTCCGGCCTGCTCCATATTATTCAGAACGGCGTATGGTACGAAGATGGTACGAAGATTAAGATTTGCATCAATAAGCGTATAAATGGAAATTTCTTACTTTTTTTTTGCGAGAAGCTGCATGTGACGTCAAGACTTGAGTAGGGGTAACTGGTGCATCAGCGACTGACGTTAAACACGACGTCATGCGATATTGTAAACATGACGTCAACGTTCATGAGCGTGAACATGTGCTAATTGCTTTTGGTCTACAATGTTTGCCAGTCTGGCAATGGGGAAGAGGATGTGGGTATTTTCAGATACACATCTGTGACAGTTTACTTACCTAATTAATGCATTCTAAAATGAAATGAAAAGTCCGGAGGATCATGCCTCCACGCCCCCAACCATAGGCCTATGCTGTCATTTGGGCCTAGCAATGTTACTGTACATGTAGTCCAGAGTAAACTTATGTAATTCATGATAAATTAATAATTACAAAGTATTGAGCTTCGCCCGAAGCGAAGCCCCGAACATTAAATAAAACAATAATATTTTGGTAAGCTTCGCGAAGCGAAGCCCACAGGCCATGATTCGTCCTGTTCTTCAACTTCGTAGCTGACTTTAGTTGACATTTTCAATTCGCACGAAGCGAGACCCCGAACATTAAACAAATTCATATATCACATACTGAAATAAGCTTCGAGAAGCGGAGCCCCAACTCGCTTACAAATTCATATGTTATAACAATTTTGTGACAGTGTGGTAAACATGGTGAAATGGTGCTGTAAACGCCAAAATAATGCCGAGCGCAGCGAGGTGTATAACAACAATTTAACAAGATGTGTGCATCTCACAAAAGGTTTAATTATTTACAGTTGTAGTCCCCGTCATCCAAACACACACAAGATGATTGCGAGCGCAAACGAGCGTCTGGTCTCAATTTCATTAAAATGCTTAAAGGAATATTTTAGATATCGCTTCATAATTTATAAAGGGGCTGGCGTGGCCCTATAGACAACCGTTGAACTTGAAATCCGCTGAACCCGGGGTAAAGCCTCACCATCGCCACTGAGTTTCGTCTTTGTGTTCTTCAGCAAGACGCTTTTCATTAGCCTCGTCCGTCGGATGGGGACGTAAATTGGGAGGTTTGGTATATTGGAGTCTATCCTCCAAGCACGTTAGTTTAAAGAACTATATATAAGAATATATTCGTTATAGTATGTCAGGTTCCAGATTCCTGTGTGTGATCTCCTCTCTCGAATAACGAATAATGTGTTGATGAGTCATTAAACAACATTCAGTTCATACCTTCCAGATTGAATTGGCTTATCCCCAAATAACAAGGGCGAACCAGAGGCTATCATCCCACCCAAAACCATCACGCCTAAAATTCGACAAGCAATGTTAGCCTATGCTTGTCAGATATTAATGGCCTCGCACGGGGTCATTATCATAGGATTAAGCAATTAAATGTTTTCAGAATGCACTAGAATTCACATTATGTCATGTACAAAACAAAGAAACTTCGGTAAGAGTAAGGGTATGGGCCTTTACACGTATCATTCCCCTCTCTCAGGGGCGGCTCTAAAAAATCTATAATGTTTTTATGAGCCGTTAATGGCATTCATATTAAGAGTTTCGTCGGTGTGTTCTTGGGCAAGACACTTTCCCTTAGCCTCGTCCGTCGGATGGGGACTTAAACCGGGCGGTCCCTTGTATCGGTCTATCCTCCGAGCACGTTAAAGAACCATAGAAATCTATTCGATAATAAGAGTAGGGCACGGTTCCCGTATTTCTATGTATCTTTCCCATCTCTCTGGGGCGGCTCTAAATAACCTATATTGTGTTGTGAGCCGTTAAACATTCAATTCTCTCAAGGGCGGCTCTAAATAATATATAATGTTTTGATGAGACGTTAATGGCATTCGTATTAAATTCTCTGATAATGATATGCATATTGAATATGACCACCAACAATTAAAATTAAGACATGAAAGTAAAAAAAGCTTTAATTTGAAATGAAACAACGTATATATCATATATTTAAATAAAAATTGACAACATATATCAATCATTCGTCCAGTTTTATTAAACCAATATAAATAATTGTGAATTTCCCACTTCGCTGTACTCTCCTTCTCCCCTAGCTTGACCCCTGAAATATTAATATTATGTTCAGAATTGTCGAACATTTTTTCCAGCAGCTGTGCTGCAATTTCTTGTTTTGGACTTTTAAGATAAAATTAATCTACTACCTATATAAGTTATATATCAGTGGAACAGACATTTTTAGTGGTAAATAAAAAAATACCTTACTTTTCAAAATCGGTTAAGAAATAAAAATTTCATGTGCGAAAGTTGATGTTGATGGGTCATTTTCAATGCAAAATTCTGCTGAATGAAAAATTCGAAAAATTTTTATTCAAAAATAGTTTTAAATTGTTGGATATTAGTACATTAAGACACCCTGAACGTGTTATAACAAAATATCAAGTTTTACTGAAGTTATTCGACATTTTGTAATTTTCTGCTGTCCTACCAACAAGGAATTTACATAGGAAAAGCCCCATCAAAAAATCATTTTGGCTGTAAAATATTTATTTCTCAACTGATTTTCAAAAGTAAAGTAGTTTTATTTACCACTAAAAATGTCAGTTCTAATGATATATAACTGATGTACGTATTATTTAAATTGCTCGAGTCACTGCAGAAAAACCGTTGTCTGAAACAAGCGCCCCAAACAATAGGTCTTTTATAAGATTGAACGGTGTGTGTGTTTTCTTTGACAGATCGTACTTTTTCGGTGCATATTCTTATTTATTCATGAAAGTCTGGTGTTTAAATAGTGGAGATTAAAAGGCCATAATGTAATTATTAAACAGTTATAACATTTTAAATCAGAAAACAGAGTATAATGGATTTATGGTAAATTTTCGGCGAGAGGTAGAGTCAATGAGCCGGAGGTAGGGTCGATGACACAGAGATAGCGTCGATGCTTATGATGTACGGTAATATAATGTGTTGGCATAGTTGGTATTTTGTAGTAAATTAACTATTAAATCAACCTGCATATCGATACTATGCGATAGTTATACAGTTATATTTACACATTCGGATACACTATTAGTTCATGTTGGAGACATAATCGGAAAACGTTAAAAATGTGGGCAGTTTTAGCATCACATATCCTACACCAGTTTCGAACATACTTATTTTTTTATAATCAGTAAAGATCGGATATAAAATGAACGCCCTATCGTCTTAACGAGGCAAAATAAAGCATTTTTAACTAAATCAAGGGCCGTATTTCCGGTCCGATTTGACTGATTTTCGAACTTGTCCGAGCTTTCATTGACATTAACAATCTGGTAAAGTATGATAAAGATCAGATGAAAATTGAAGGCCTTATTGTCTTAACGAGACACAAATTAACGACGGACGACCACCCCCCCCCCCCCCCCGCCACCCCCCGCACCACCACCACCACCACCACCCCTAACTCGACCCACCAACCCCATCCCCCGGTAAGAATGTCGGTCCGGTAAAGTATGTTTAAATTAATATTAAGAAACAGAGAAAAATGTGCGGTTACCTTGACATTAAAACCACGTTAAAATATATGTGATTATTATTTCATTAATTTAACTGACAGGAACACAGAAAGATACGATTTACACAGCGCGACATATATGATGCAATAATAGGAAATTCGAATTTACAAGCCCAGTAATCGACGTCATCAGCAGGTACACAAGATGATCATCCGTAACGAAGGTTTGTCTCGACTCGGTGGGTAAACACATGCATTTCAGCTGTAATTCTCAGTCCATAAAAATTTAATTGTGCCTAAAGTATGTCAGTCAATGGTAAAAAGACCCGGTTAATATTCACTTCTGCTAATACTTAGAGGATTGAGAGCAGAATCAAAGAAAGTTATTTCAGCGAGATGGATTCTCAGCGTAGTTTTCATTTTTGTTGCTTTTAGGTCAATCTTTGGGATTTATAATGTCATGTATCGACCTTTCACACATACCAATAAAAGATACGTGATATAAAACGCAGACAGCAGTCTTTTAGATCTTGGAAATATGGGTTTCGACATAGATATAGTGAACTTATGAAAATGATTCTCCGCGGAACTTGGCAACGAGACGATACTCCGCCAAGCCAAATCTTACACATTTATAGTTATTTTGTCTTTATTTTATGGTATGAATCAGTGTGTTTTATGCCTTTATTATGTATATGTATAAGAATTAGATATAGTGAATACAAGTACATTTTTAATGCGGTCTGTATTTAAAGCCGGTATCATGTAAACTATACCATACGTGCGGTAAACTGCTCAACGTCCGTTTTTTACATGCAGTACCCCTCGGCTGGGTAACAATATCAAGTAATTATAAGACCCAGCCCTCAGTTAATTTCGTTTAAATTGTTCAATTGTTTAAATATTTGTTTGTATCATTTTAAAGAGCGATTCTAATGCCTTCTGATGCATTTGATTATTATGTAGTTACTGTTATAAGGAGATCCATATGTCCATTTATACAGTGAATAACCTACGATTTTAACATTCTAACGAGTAACACAAAATGATTTCAAACGTGTTGAATCACTTTTTAAAGTTATTTTTTAATTTCTTACTTTTATGGTAATTCTTTTTGGATGTCATAACAAGTACGTGTTTAGTTTTCCCTCTGACTTTCCCATCTGAAATTATAACAAATGAAATAAATGAACACATGAGATAATTTTATGTTTTCAAACTCTCAAGGTGTTCATATACTTTTATTTTGATGTACAGTGCCAAAGCACACTTTCCAAAGTATGATATTGTAATATCCGACATTTGAGTTAAAAGGAATTAATTAATACAAGTACTTTTTATTACTGATTATAAAAAAAAAAATATGTTCGAAACTGGTGTAGGATATGTGATGCTAAAACTGACCACGTTATTAACGTTTTCCGATTATGTCTCCAACATGAACTAATAGTGTATCCGAATGTGTAAATATAACTGTATAACTATCGCATAGTATCAATTGCAGGTTGATTTAATAGTTAATTTACTACAAAATACCAACTATGCCAACACATTATATCACCGTATATACCGTACATCAAAAGCATCGACGCTATCTCTGTGTCATCGACCCTACCTCCGGCTAAGTGACTATTTAAAATAAATCCATTATACTCCGTTTTCTGATTTAAAATGTCATTAGTTTAATAATTACATTATGGCCTTTTCAACTCCACTATTAAAACACCAGACTTCCATGAATAAATAAGAATATGAAACGAAAAAGTACGATCTGTCGAAGAAAACAAACACACCTTCCAATCTTATAAAAGAACTAGGCGTGAAATTAAACAATAATTTGTAATATTTTTGAAACTTAAGACATACTTTGAACACATACAATTGGAATAGCATTCCCCGATTTGTGAAATAAATCGTTGGATTAATGATATTATGAAAAACAACGAGCTGAACTCACCTTTATTTTGTTATTTTCATCTTTGTCTACCTCGGAAGTGTCATTGACTCGTTTTCATATACCTCCAAAATGTGCTAGAGTCAATGTTTAGTACCCGTGGCTAAGGGCATGGGCAATTTATACAGGAGTGTAAACGTGAGGTATAATAATTTCAATTATCCATAGTCATGTGTCGAGTATACATAAATATCATTAAGAAAGCATGCAGCATGGAGTGAACTTTTCAATTACTTGCACACGCTGACGGTGTCTATTTGATAGTTCATCACAAAGTTTAACTATTCATAACCGGATTAAGGGTGTAATTCCGAACATCTTTGGATAAATGAAACTGGAATTGGCAATTTAACATATTTCATTTAAATTTAAATAACGATCATTGACACATATGGATACCTAGATACGTATTAGTTGGATTACGTTGTTGGTAAGTATATCATCTACATTGTTGTTATTGTTAAAATAATATGTTAATTTACATATCAGACAACGAGAGAAGAGCTAGTGTAACATAATAGTTCAGTCATTCAGCATATACATAATTACAAAAGTGTACATCAATAGTTACCAATTACCAAGTATTTGTACTTCAGCGACAAACATATAATATTATGGTTACTCTTGGTACGACATAATTTGTAACTTCAACATAGTCGTATTATATCTAGGTTTTTACACTTTTCAAGACATCTATCTATAAACACACTTAACTTCTTAAGTTTTTGTTCATTATTTGTATTCATCACATCCTCGAATTTAATTATATTTGGCCGTTTAAAATAGTATGATTGTATATGTGTTTTTCTTTCTTCTTTAAATTGTTTACAAACAAGCAGATAATGGTATTCATCTCCTACTTCTTGAGAATCACATAGCATACAGAGTATTTCGTTGAGGGGTTTACTATGCCATCTACCTGTTTCGATAGGTAGTCTATAATTTCTTGCGCAGAATTTCAAAATTGCAAAGTGTTCCCTATTATATTATCAAAATGGAAAAGATTAGCTTCGTCGTACCTGTTTTGTTTTAAATATTAAAGCGAGACATGCGATATTTTGGCATCGAAGATCCTCGTGGAAAAACATGTGTTTGACTAGGTAGAAAATGGCCTGTATATCTTACATCTAATAAATACTGATAAAGGTGACTGCTACCATGTTATATAGACGTCAATATGTCATCAAAATCTTTAAAAGTTACAACTTGGGTGATGGAGATATGGTGTTATATATATATATTATAACCCGAAACAGGTCAATATAAATATATATATACCTACTTTTTACACTTTGTTAATTTATATCTAAAAATTTCATTCAAGTTTTTTACAAATATTTTTGTTAAGTCCATTTCTCCAACACCAGATGCCTTAGAGCTTCCAACCTTTACACATTTTGATAACTACATGAATACACGACTACATGACAGCATATGTTCCAACGAAAAGTGGGTCAATACGAATACCTTGACCTACCTTTGGCACTTTGTTAATTTACATTGAAGTTTTACGTTCAAGTTTTTTATTAACTCAGTTTCTCAGACACCAAAAGCCATACAGTTTCCAAATTTCATACACACTTACGTCTGTATGAAAGCAATATGTTCCTACCCAAATCAGGTCAATAACCGCTTGGCCAATTTTGACAACTTCACATGGATCCTTAGATGAATGGTTTTAGATTTGTTAAAATTAGGTCAGTGCGACATCCAACATGGCCGCCATTATCATATATATAGTCGAAACTTTAATCAATCTTCTTCTCAAGAACCGTTGGACAGATTTCGACAGTTTTTCTTTTAAAATGATCGCCAATGCCTAGACTAGTTTGTTCAAAGGAAGTCCTCGGGGTAAAAATGGCCGTATCCCTGGGGTCCAAAGTTTGTATATTGAGGTTTTGCATGTTTTTCATAGATTTATACGGGAAAAAAACTTTTAAAAAATCTTCTTTTATGAAACCACAAGGCACGGAGTTCTCGTATAGCATCAGCTAATGGTCCTCTAATAAGTTTGTTCAAATGATGATCCTGGGGACCCAGACGTAACAGTTTTTCATATTTTTTTTATTTTTTATTTTTAAAATCTTCTTCTCTGAAACTACAAGAGCCACTGAGGTGTAATAGTTTGGATTTACTATAAGCTTATGGTCCTTTACCAAGTTCGTTTGAATGATAACCCTGTGGTCACATTTGGCCCCGCCCCAGGGGGCACATGTTTTACATAGACTTGTATAGGGGAAAACGTTTAAAAAATCGTCTTCTCTGAAACTGCAAGAGCCAGAGGTTTAGTATTTTGCATTTGCTATAAGCTTATATACGTCTACCAAGTGTCTTTAAATGGTGACCGGGGGTTAAATTTGGCCCCGTCCCGGGCGTCTCAGTTTTACATAGATACAGGGGGTTGCATGCTAGTACCTTCATTTTGTATTTGATCTTTACCAAACTTTGCCAGAGGTTTACTATTTTGCATTTACTATGACTTGTATATGGAAACACTTAAAAAATCTTCTCCGAAGCCACAAGACAGCTTCCATATATTACATGTAGCCCTGGGGTCCCATTTGGCTCTGCCCCAGGAGGTTACACTCTAGTATTTGATCTTTACCAAACTTTGTCAGTGTCTTTATATCAATGTTGTTAACACAACAAAGGCCACATTTCTTAAACACTCTTTACAAAACTTGCACATATTTTATCGGACCATAAGAATGGGACAGTACTCAGGTAATCGATTTAGGGCCATCTTGTACTCTTGTTTTTTTAAGTCAATTACTCACATATCAAAAGCGTTACAACATTCAAACTTCATACACACTTATAGGCTATACTGGTACAGCGACCTCAGAGTGATTGAATAACAATGACAATATGAAAACCAACCTCAAAGAGATTATACTGCACAATAAACAATAACCGCTTATGCAATAATGTAATGACAGTTAGACTCCTCCGTAGAAAAGTACCTACACTCTGAATCGCGTATTCCGTTTACTACCTACAGAACAACTGGCATTATCAATAATGTAAATATATGCCCCGATAATCTTATCAGACAATACTTGCTAAAATATTCTGACGTTTGAAAACGTACAAGATTTAGAGACAATATCCTGCTAACTATCTATAGCTTTTACCGGCAGATAATCCCTTCAGATCAACAATTTAAATACGACAACAATTTACAACAAATAAAATAGATTCGACTTACCCTTTGCCGTAATAATATTGGCCACTGACTATTCTGGATAATGGCTTGCGATCCTGTGACAAGTTCTTACGATTTCGACACCCATATATACAGTCTCTACACGGATACCTGGTGAAACACGCCATCCATGCAAATGTCATGTTACTCGGGCTGCTCGGACTGCACGTAGTGTCGTAATAAGAATTCTATACATTTATTAGGCCCGTACTGGTAAATACTGGCAAATTTACTCATAATACACAGCTTGTAAAATCATAACTTTCTTAATAGTTGATGGATTTTGATGAAATAAACGCCAAAACAATTTCTTCTTTATAAATAGAATGAATGTAGTAAAATATCATTTAATAGATATAGGCACCGATTAAAAGTGATGCGCTTGGCAAAAATCTACCAAAATTCCTATTCAAAATCAGGGAAAATGAGGCCCCGACAAACACAGTTAAAAACTCTATGTAAAAATGCACTCATTTTGTTACAGAGTGTTGACCTGGCAACATATAGCATTTTTCTTAAATCAAGGGCCATAACTCTGGTGTTTATTATCCGTTATTGGTCTTTTTCGAACTCTTCGAGTTTCCATTGAAATTAAGATTCTGAAAATTTTGGCAAAATACAAAATGTGTTCATTAAATCAAGGGCGGTAACTCTGGTGTTTATAAACCTATACTGGTGTTTTTCAAACTTTTCCGAACTTTCATTGATATTAAGACTCTTGCCAAGTTTGGTAAAGATCGGATGAAAAATGTAGGTGTTAGTGTTGACAAGGCAAAATACTGCATTTTTTAATAAATCGAGGGACATAACTCTGGTTCTTATTTTCCAATAATGGTTTCTTCAAGCTCGTCTTCTGACCAAGTTTGGTAGTCAAGATCTAATATGGAATTAGGGTGCTAGGGTGTTGACAAATATATTTATGAGTTTGTACCTTTACTAATTGCTATGTCAACTGTTAAACAGGTTTCATTTGGTCATTCATCTTTCCACGGGCATTGTAATACCTATCCATTGTAAATATTCTGATGACATAATGAGAAATTACAAACTAATATTTTAAATTGTATTCTTTCTGATTGAACTCGTAGGCATTTGGCGAGCAGACCTCAGTTAGAGTCTCATCCGAAGGACTGGTTAAGTGTGAAATTCCTGTGTTTCCAGAATGTATCCAAACTCAATCCCTGGATCCATGGTGTATTGCTAACCAATACACCATGGTGATACCTTATATTGTACAGAAAGTAGTACACTCCATGATAAATGAAAACCACAGTTGATTTGTAGGTAATATGCATTTTATTGAGAAATGTTATTAATGATATCCATTTCAGTTATTCTATAGTTAATCATAGGAGCACAGATTAACGAAGCTATGGGTTAATGAACGACACGATGAGTTCCGGAATTTGAACTGTGGATACAAGAGCAAACGTGTCTAATGCATGTGGTTCTTAGTGGGGGCAGTGTAGCCCGGTGTTCAATATTGTCAATGGTATGTTTGATGACGTCTCCATCTTTCATAGGAGCTTTGCTAATTGGAATCATCGCCATTGAAATGATTTGTTAGATACTCGAATATATGTTTGCCTGTGTAAATCGTGTCCATTTCTTGATTATTGTTTCTTTACATTTATTTGGTATAATTTGAAAACTTGCTATTAAACAAGTTCAGATAATAGATAATAAATACGTGATGTGTGTTTGAATGTAATGAATTAAAACATAAGGCAAGATATATATAAGGTATAGCCAGTTGTGAACTTGGCGTTGAATGGCGACGACAGCCAAAGTGACACAAAAAGAGTCATCACTCCAGTAGAAATTGTTGAATCGCAATAACACGGAAATATAATCATACTTTCATGACGGCAAATAAACTTACCGCATATGGTTTGAATCTATTTAATGGCGAGTTGGGGCCGCAAGGTTTTTAATAGGCTATAAATGACCATGTACAAAAAAGAGCCATATTTGCAGTAAAAATTGTCGAATCACAATGACGAAGAAACATTTGTATGATCTCAAATAATCCTACCAAATATGGTTTTAATCCCTTCAACACTGAATGACTGGGTGCTGCTCTAAATTTTTATAAACTCTAAAATGCACAACTTCAAAAAGGTCCTGACTGGTGTAAAACTCGTTGAATCGGAATGACGATTAAATATGATCATCTTCGAGTTATGGAAAACAACCTCGATGATCGATCGCCAAATATGAACTGAATCCTTTCTATCATAAATAGTTAGAGCCACAAGGCCCTATAGATAGTGATTATTTCGTATATTGTAAATCAAGTATTCATACACAGCTTAGATCTGTTGTAATTAATGAATGTACGAAACAATACGATTTGCAATTATTTATTTTATGTAAACAATTATGTTAAAATATCCATTTAATTGTATTGTTAATTTACAAATGAAGCCATGTGGAGTCGATATATAAACATAGGTAAAATAGGCCTATAGATACAGAATTACTTGATTTTACTAAACCTCAATGAAATACTCCAAAATGCAGGGACACCACAACATTCGACATAGTAAAACACTATTGTCTACTTCTGAACCTTTTTTCTTTACAATTTTCTCCTTTTTTTGATGTATATATTTAAGTTCTAGAAATTGTTTTGTATTAAAAAAAAAAGAAAAAAAAAGAGAGTAATCCATACATATCCGTACAGTTAATAGACATACTAAATGCCTACAATACCCTAGGAAAATCATATGTGTATATATGTGTAAAAAATATGTGTATGCGGGTGAGTGTGGTATATAGTGTGTATCTACAAAAATGGGTATATATTGGAGAAAATACTGATGCATGTGTGTATATATATAGGAAATACAAAATGGCGCATACTTGAAATGAAGCTGATACATGTATACACGTGAAATATACAATAATGCATATTTGATAATATATTGCTGCAGGTACACTGCATGAAAATAGGCATTTAATCATCAATTAAATTAGAATTAAACTACACTTTTACTTGTAATATAATGGAATGACAGTGAATTTAAATTATGATTAAATGTGAAGTTTAATTTACATTTAATCAACATTTAATTTTCCACAAAATTCCGCGTTTTTATGATGATTTAAGTTGGACTTAAATGTTATTATATATGGCATATACATGCATTTTGTGGAAATTAAATATAGAATCTTGAATTCTCAGGTCTGCTTAAATTCCAATTAAACATCTTTTAAATTTGTTATACTAAATATTTATACCTGCTTAAATTTCAATTAACACCTTTAAATGTGGTTTACCTAAATCTAAGGCCTACTTAAATTCCAGCTAAACACCTTTTAAATTCGGTATACTAAAACTTTAAGCCTGCTTAAATTCCAATTAAACACCTTTTAAATTTGGTATACTTAATCTTTTAGTCTGCTTAAATTCCAGTTAAATACCTTTTAAATTTGGTATATTAAATTTTTCAGCCTGCTTAAATTTCCATTAAAAACATTTTAATTTTGGTATACTAAATCGTTAAGCCTGCTTAAATTCCATATAAATTTGGTATACTCAATATCTAAGCCTGCTTAAATTCCAATTAAATTTCGTATAGTAGATCTTTGAGCCTGCTTAAATACCAATTAAACACCTTTTAAATTTGGTATACTAAATCTTCAAGTCTGCTTAAATTCAAATTAAATACCTTTTACATTTGGTATACTCAATATCTGAGCCTGCTTAAATTCCAATAAAACACCTTTTAAATTTGGTATACTAAATCGTTAAGCCTGCTTAAATTTCAATTAAACACCTTTAAATGTGGTTTACTTAAATTTAAGGCCTACTTAAATTTCAATAAAATGCCTTTTATATTTGGTATACCAAATCCTTAGGCCTACTTAAATTTCAATAAAACACCTTTTAAATTTGGTGTACTAAATATTTAGGCCTGTTTAAATTCCAATTAAATACCTTTTAAATTTGGTATACTAAATATTTAAGCCTGCTTAAATTCCAATTAAACACCTTTTAAATTTGGTATACCAAATCTGTATGTCTGCTTACATTTCAATAAAACACCTTTTAAATTTGGTATAATAAACTGTTGGAGCTACTTTAATTTCAATTGAATGCCTTTAAATTCGACACTAAATCCCAAGGCCTGCTTAAATTCCAAGTAAACACCTTTTAAATGTGGTATACTATATCTTTAGATTTGGAATTCCTAAATCATTACAGGTCTGCTTAAATTTCAATTCAACTCCTTTTAAATATGGTGTACTAAATCACAGGGCCGGCTTACATTTTCCCGAGACCTGTTTAAATGTAAGCAGGGATGATCATATGTTGTTTACTATGTTTCAAGGTCTGCTTAAATTAAATATGACAGAAATTATACAAACACTTTTTTTTATAAAAATAACATTTAATAATTAACGATCATACAATGTATTTCATTTTTAAATTCAACATGGAAAATACATAGAGGATCTTAAACGAGTTCCCATTTCATATAAGATTTATGGAACGAGTCATGAATTATTTTAATTTTAATGAGCCTTTTGGCGAGTAAATATTAAAAATAATTCATACCGAGTTTCATAAATCTTATATGGAATGGGAATGAGTTTAAGATCCTTTTTATCACATAACATTGCAATAAATTAGTAAAAAATAATTCAGATGGACATAGAACCGCCACGACGTCAGACACACTTTAGCGCCAAAACATATATGACGTCGCAACATCGCATCTCACACGTAAGAAAGAAGACAGAAAGCGTTTAAACTTTGAACATAATATTGAGGTTTAATTGGTATCTTCTTTTTACAACACAGAACTTCAGCAGATGTTTCCTGCGCAGGGCTTTGATCCAGCAACCACCTGTAATCAAAGAAAATATTATAATGAACAGATTGAATTACATAAATGGTTTTGAAATATATAAAATATAATATACTTTTCAAAAATCAGCTATATATCTAGCATATTCATCATTATGGTTTGTTTGAAATGAACAGAATGGTGTTTTAGGTCATTTTAAACCTATGTATGGCCATATATGACAGTCGATTTTTTTGTGGTAGACATACCATCCCATTGTTCCTCGGTAGAACCAGTACTATAAACCTCTCGCCATTCGTAAGAATCGACACTTCCTCCTTGGACAAGTCTAGCTCCCAGAGGGATTTGAACCCACAACGGTGAGAGGCGAGAAAGCCTTCAGTCGTATCGTCTTTTCATGGAGGCACTTATTAAAATGCATATGAAGAGGAAAAAGGAATTGAGTTAATGAGATGTAAATATATATATGTATATATCAGCTTTACTCCAGCTGTTCCTGAAAACATGCACGCCCCAAAGACAGCACTTTTAAAAACATATGTAGGGATAGTTCCTTTAATTCCTTCTGTAGGGGCTAAATACAAAAACAAAACAAAAAACATTTCTATAATATGGGGTTGTCTGTTGGGTGGAAAAATGCTTCTGGATGTATTTTTCATGCAAACTCTAACCCAATTAAAATAATCTTAAAATGCATGCATTCAATTTCGAAAAGCATGCTGTTGACGGTAAAAATCCAGTGAAATTTTAATAATGCTGGGAAAAAAATAATTCCCACAAATTAATTCACGAACGAGAACTCTTTACCAGTTTCGTAGGCAAATTGATAGTGACACTGTAACTATCGTACTCATACTCATTTTGATTTTAATAGTACAATCAGTAATGTTTCAGTCCTAGGAATATAAAAAGCGGCACCTAGTTACACTGATCTTAAGACAAAGTGCCTACATTATCATCAAAGACATTGCTCTGAAACATGGTATGTACCTTGATTGGGGTAAGGCATAATACTCTCTGAAACTAAGTCTGACGCCACTAGTGACACTGACCTTAACTCTAAAGACAAACTTAGGAAATTTCATAGGGTTTGTTTCTCTTTTTTTTTAAGACATACATCTTCAAAACCATCAAAATATTTGCTATGAAACTTGGAATGTTCATTTACTGTGGTGAGACATAACCAGCTAATCCCCACTTCACCCGACCTTGACCTTTAACGTAACAAACAACTTTTTCACCATATGATATTGACTTTGTGAATGAAATGCCAAATGTATTTAAAGGGAGTCGTGGCAATCTTGAAGTTTTTATCAAACATTACAATTGGCGTCTTGATTTATTTATACAGTATCATTTTTAATTTAAACCTGCTCGCATTTAATTTAAAAAAAATACCGAACTGTTGTCTTTAATTTCAGTCTACATATAATTTTAGCAGCAGCCAACATACCTTTAGAATTTGTTACTTGCAGGTTTCATTTTCATCAGATTTCGTGCATCGGCACACTTCTGATTTACGGCCTGGGTGATGTCCCTCTCCAGACAGCCTGGTCGTTTTGATGTTACATATTCTGAAAAAGTGATTCGGACATTAAATTTGTATTGTTTATCATGTCTGTTCTATAAACCCTGTATCTGATATCAAAATAACATATCGGTAAATAAAAAATAATGCTAGCCAAAATCTTAACTAATCAAATTGTATGTTTCATTCTTATTTAACACATTGACGGTAATATTGTGTATTTTAAGAGCTAAAAGTTACAGACATTGTCTCTTTAATGGATGTCACATGAGCAACAGATATAAATATTGCAGTGCCAGCGATTACAAACAGTAAATAAAACCTTTTAGCTTTTAATCAACACATTTATTACAGCACACTTATGTGGGTCTATGAGATCATGTTTCTACACATACATTTCATGAGTGAAAAAAAGTTTATTTGCTTGTGCTCAATATCTGCTTTAATTATGGACAGTGTCAAGTTACAGTAATAATAAAACTAGCTCAAAACTACTTACTAATAATGGCATTCACAATCGTGCCGTCTAGTGGTGCCCTTGATTTAGAACCCTTCACACAACTGTTTCTTAGTGTCTCGTCGTCAAAAAACACAATTATCAAAAGCCTTGCCATGGCAGTTCCACTGTTTTTTGCCTTCTAAGGCAGGCATCAAGCTGTGCTACCGATAGTCTCACACCATAGCCAGGAACCAACTCGACTTCATGTGTGCTGGAACTCTAAATGAAACAAAAAAAGAGGTCAACGACTTTGAAGCTCTACTGATAGGTTTTGATAGCTAGATCAGCATTCCTGTGAAGTTTCATAAAAATATGTAACATAGTTTCAGGAGTAGTCGTTACAAGTTTTTACTATATAACTCTATGTAAACAAAGATGGCCACTGGCGGTCATGTTTAATGTTGAATCAAAATAATTTTCGGCAAGGATCAACATCATGTCATGGTGATCATTTTAGAAAAAGTCCGATATCAATATCACTTACAGTTGTCAAGAAGTAGTTGCTACAAACTTGTTTTTAAAAAATATATTTTTAGCCGTGGTGGCCATCTTGAATTTCAGGCCTATCCAACATTTTGCTGGGATCAAATAGACATCAAGAGCAACATTCCTGTCAAGTTTCATGGAAATCTGTCAAGTAGTTTCAGAGGAGTAGTCGCTACAAGTTTCTACTATGTAACGCTATGTAAAAAAGATGGCCGCTGGCGGCCATGTATAATGTCAAATCAAAATAGTTTTCAACAAGGATCAACATCATGTCATGCTGATCCGACCAAATGTGACCTATATTTCGAAAGGTCGGATGAACGAACAGACTAATGGACAAATATATACCCGGACAACATTGTAATCGCTAAATCAAGATCCGTAAACGGGCTCAACAAAAAGAATATATGTCTGCACTTTATACCTACATTTTTTTTTAAAGTATAATAGATTAACACGTTTTTATTACATTTTCATCGGCAAAAGATTGGAATTTCTCAGCTAAAAATTATTACTATTACTAATTATATCTAATTATATCTAACTCCGGACACAAAAATAACTAACTGTGACGCCGAGTTGACGTCAATAACGTGGTACTGACGTCAACGTTATCCGCTGATAACGTTCAACAAGGCGAATAATTTCGGTTAAAATCATGCACAAACTGATTTAAAATGTAATAAACAGATTATTTAACTGCTGTGTTCGATTATAGAGAAATCCTTCAATCGATGGTAACATGTTGTTTTTTCACTCACTCATACGCTCTTTCGTGAAAAGAATCACACGTCTCCCATCTCATGAAGGATTTCCTTATAATCGATCCCAGCAGTTAAATAATCTGCGCAGTATCATCAGTGAATATTTTTAATTATAAATATTTATGGAAGATACTCCTTACTTTGAAAATGTCAAGCAAGACGTATTTATAGACCGATACTTACAGCTTGATATGCAGTATAAATGTCGTCATCCATGGAATCGATACTTTCCACTTGCTGGCTCACTGACGGACTATTCTTCTGTGTGTTTGGTGTCATTAGTGAGTTTGTTGGTGAAATATTCTGTGTGTTTGGTGAGCTTGTTGGTGAAATATGTGTGTTTGATATTGTCGGTGTAGTTATCTGCAGCCTGTTAAGTGGCATTGCTTTCTGTGTGATTGGCTGTATTTGTGAGGTGCGCATATTATGCTGGGTGTTCAGTGGAATGGATTGCAGTATGTTTGCAGGTGACATTGATGATGTGTTTTGCATAAGAAAGTCAATCTTCTCCTCTAATTTTTTTTGTTCCATGATTGCAATTTGGGAAGCGCAAGAGCAATCCACTGTTGAGCACTGGTCTGTGTTAGAGTTTGCTGTTGACTGGTTGCTTGGTCCTTGAATTTTTCTCGTGATAGTCACCAGGCCATTGAGTTAAAAAAAATGGTCTCGTTTATTTCTTCCTCCCTCAACCTCCAGTCCTTTCCTGGGCATATTTAAAAACCTTTTAATTTCATCCTCCACAAAGGTCTCCACCACTTGTCTGAAAAGGAAAGAAAGATATATATATGAACAAATTTACTGAAAAGGAAAGTAAGATATACGAATCTGTTTATTTACACATTTAATATATCAAAAGGCCACGGCGTACAACCATTTCATGCTGAGTGAGGAATTTACAAATCGCGTAATTACGCGGAGTTTGGGTGATAAAACTACTCGGCGTGGGAATCGGCTCTCGGCGAACTTACGCCACGATACTTCGCGTATAACGGTTACGCCACGATACTTTGTGTATACAAACTCGGAGTTCGCCGAGTCGAAACTGCACAGGTGAAAGGTGCAACATTTTATTACTGCAGTTATTTTAATGCATAAGTATTCAATAACTTTAAAAAAAAGCAGAAAACAATTTTTTATTTTTGTTTTTTGAAGATTCGAATGCCCGGATGCCACGATAATTATATGGCGGTTCCTATTACCGGCTTCGCGGCGACAACATAAAATACAATTAGTAATTACTATACTGGAAATTACAATTATTATTTAATCGGTGTTTGTAAAACGATTTACGATTCTGCTGTTGATTATTATTATATCGATGAGTTTTTTAGTAAAAATAAGCAAACAAATTGTAAAGAATTCCGGGTCATAAACCTGTTGTTAGTGCTGGGGATTATGGGTATCCAAATTATTTATGTCGGTCTCAGGAGAACTGATTTTTTGACAACAGAAACGGAAAAACGTTTGATTAAATGCATTAAAAGTTTGAAATCCATATTTTTTTCCGAAATGTCAGTGATTCATTTTGCTCTGCGTCCCGCGTCCTAGACGCACATTTTTTCTGAGGACGCATCATTCTTAAACATGTGCGTCCGATGGACGCATTGCTCGAAATTGTACAAGTGGTAAATAACCGTTTTCGATGTGATAACAAGAGAACAAATATAACACGACACCGGTTAAAGTAGAACGCAATCACAATGTAGTACGCGTATTCTGATTGGGTAAAAGCTATTTGTCATCCAATCAGTAACAATGTTCTACTAACTGTTGGTGTTCGCTAGTATGGAAATCCCTAGACTGTGTCATGGTCTTTGCGCTTCTCTGTTGAGATAACAGAATAGAATAGACTAGGAAATCCCGGATGATGAACACAAAATGCCACCGAAGAAAGTTATAAAAAATTACCCTCAATTAAAATGTTTAAAGTTAAATTGACACTTGATTGGCATGTCAAACTACTCAGGACTAATTGAACTGTTTAAAATTTGTGTAGACTGTTTGCAACCATAAAATAAAGAAAAAATACAGAGATTTTTATGATGGTGATTACCCGTTACAGAACCGAGACAACTGCGCCATATAAGCACATATTCTAAAAGAAATACTTTGAAAAACAAAGAATGGTAGCAATATATAATAAGGAATAACACGAAAATGATACAGTTTTGAAACTGTATACACATATTTTGCTGATGTTTTACTGAACTGAATGTTGTTTAACGGCTCATCAACACAGTATAGGTTATTTAGAGCCGCCCCAGAGAGAGGGGAAGGATACATAGGAATCTAATCTTATTATCGAATAGATTCCTATGTTTTTTTAACGTGCTCGGAGGATAGACCTGATACACGGGACCGCCCGGTTTACGTCCCCATCCAACGGGTGAGGCTAAGGGAAAGGGTCTTGCCCAAGAACACTCCGACGGAACTCAGTAGCACCACGGAGGATTGAACCCGTGGCCTCCAGTTACAAATCCGTCGCGCTACCGACATTCAACATATGTGAGTCCCAGCGACTCATTAAAGTAGACTTCAAAATGAATTACTGAATGTATTCATTATATTTATCAGTCATGTCAAATTTGCACGGGAAAGATGCACTCGGCGTTTGTATTTTTCTGCCAATTGATTGCTTTTTTCAAGCACGATGTCGGACAAGTTGAAGTTGTCGGAAAATTTAGATTTGTTCCCAAAAAATAAATCGCCAAAGGTGTGAACTTATGGTGAATTTGATTCTACACGGAGTGACTTCGTGTCCTTTCGCCACATAGATTCGCCAAATCAAAACATTGACTTGGCATAGATTCGTTTGGCACTCGATAGGGCCAAACTCAGCGAATCGAGTAAAGTGTGTGCTTCGCGTGAGCCGTACTGTACATGTTGCCCTCTACAGAGCTAGATTTAATACCTTTAATTAATACATTACCAATTATAATTTTGCAGAGACATGTGTTCTTGAAGGGAAATTTCCATTCATATTGATTTTCGCCATCAATCCATTTGACATCGTCCTGAAAGAGAATAAGGACCTTTAAGAGAACAATCATTTGATTCTTAGTATTTTACTCTTTTCACATGTTTTCATACTTCAGCTTCCAGTCGGGTAATGGCTGCTTAAACAATGTTGCTGCAAAACAGACTGATAACCCACTCTTTCAATCTTGCGCGTTATGTACACAAATGTTTAAATGGAAGTTATACAATTTAAGCGCTATAGCTACTAGAAGCGCTAGTTCAAGCTCAAATCAAGATGGATATAAAAATAGCTGGGGCCAGAATTAACGATTGTTTGTTTGCCGTCAACTGACTCACGACTTTAGGTACTGCGAAAGTATGGCTGATGGGGTCATTGTCGTATTGTGTACTACAGAAAGGTACCCGGGGTACATCTATGTATACAGAAACGTACCCTAAAATCTTTGAATCCAGAACTATCCCCAAATATACAGAAACATAGCCGGACAAACAAGATCTCATTGGCGGAATTGAAACAATTTAGAACTTGATAAACAACTACTTAAACAATATTGTTTATCATTAACTATTGCACTATTGTTCTTAAAAACATATTTAGGCTGCCATAGTTAGTAATAAAATCTAGAACGTATTGTCATAAAACCGGAAGTTGTAAATCATCAAACCCCGCGCAAAATGTAAACAAATACACAGCTCGTCATTCAAGAATAGTTAATGAAGGAATCCCTGTACTTTTATTTCCGAAGCCCCCACTGGAAAAACACACACACACACACGCAAATTTGCATTGGGAATTCTGATAATCGAATCATCAAAAAGGGATATCAAAAATATTGTTTTTCAAAAGATAAATTGGCGCCATTAAAAACGTAAATACATTAAATATGTAAGCTAAACTTTTAAAAAAGTGAATCGTTAATGAAAGTTTCGCATTGTACTCTTGCGTTATTTTGTCTCGGGTACATTTATGTATATTTGGGGGCCTTTCTGGATTTCGATAATTTTCAGGTACATTTCTGTAAACATAAATGTAACCCGGTTGCCTTTCTGTAAATTCGACTGCTGGTGTAAGGCGTTGCATTCATTCTAGAATCGGTGAGTAACAAAATGTCCCATAAAATTCCACTCACTATTTTTGGTTCGCTTTGATTTGATTTTAATTGCGTTTTCAATCATTTTTAATTGGGTGTTTATGCAAATACGTCTATACTATGCCTATCTGTTGCTCTGAATGATTTTTTGTTGCGATTAGTGTAAATGCATGATATGATGATACATCTGAACTATAAATATAAACTGCTGTAAAGTTGTATTGAAAAAAAAGAAAATTCAAAGTCCTAAAATAATGTAAATCTATTAAGTTGAAGACGTTATTAGATTGTAAGAATTAAGTTGTTATTAAATTAAAACCACAAAAAAATGTTGTTTTCCCCTTCATTTTAGATCCGAGCCACTGGCTCATGGTGAGGTATTGTCATCAATTTGTATGTTGTCTGTTTTTATGCCCCAGGTCTCGAAGAGCCAGAGGTCATATAGTGTTCAAACCGTCTGTCCATCCGTTCCAGGCCATAACTTATAATATTGTATGTTCTAAATTATGCCCCCTGTCTTGAAGATATAATGTATAGTGTTTGGACATAGTGATAGTCAGTCGGTCTCGATGTTCATGTCCTGGCTAAAACTTCAATAACGTTTGTTCTATTACTTTCAAACTTACCGCAATGAATAACCATCTTGTAATGATGTGCATAACACAAGATCTGTAACTCTGTCTTGCAGTTCTGTGGATACCAGAGTTATGCCCTTTACATGTCGCCTACGTCTTAGGGCTCACTTTGTCGTCTGTCATCCGTCAAACTTTAAGTAACCTGCAACCTTACCTTGGCCAAAAGTATTTCACATATGTTCATAAAACTTCAGACAGTTCTTCATCTTAACTTAAAGCTGCTTAAGTCTATATTAATTGATTTCCTCTTTGTAGGCATGTCTTTATTTGTAACTTCATGTTCAACAGCTCATTGGGTATTTAACGCAGGACATCATTTAGTTTATAGTCACAAATTACGTCAGAAAACATACATTAACATGACGTCATTAACTTTGTTATACCACTAGTGGAATATCAAAAATATTGAATGGTGTTATTACACTCCCACACCGCATGTTATATGATAAATACATTTAATTGCACATAAAATTTACAACTTTGTATATTTAAACATTTAATCACATATTTAAAACATGGTGTATGTATACATTTAATCACACCGTAAATTTGCTACATGGTGTATATATACATTTAATCACATCTTAAATTTGTAACATGGTGTATGTATATTTAATCACACCTTAAATTTACAACATGGTGTATATATACATTTAATCACACATTGCATTTAGAATATGGTGTATATATACATTTAATCACACATTGCATTTACAATATGGTGTATGTATAAATTTAATCATACCGTAAATTTACAACATGGCGTATATATACATTTAATCACACATTGCATTTACAATATGGTGTATGTATACATTTAATCGCACCTTAAATTTGCTATATGGTGTATATATACATTTAATCACACCTTAAATATGCTACATGGTGTATGTACACATTTAATCACACCTTAAATTTGTAACGTGGTGTATGTATACATTTAATCACACCTTAAATTTAAAACATGGTGTATGTATACATTTAATCACACCTTAAATATGCTACATGGTGTATGTACACATTTAATCGCACCTTAAATTTGCAACATGGTGTATGTATACATTTAATCACACCTTAAATTTAAAACATGGTGTATGTATACATTTAATCACACATTGCATTACACTATGGTGTATGTATACATTTAATCGCACCTTAAATTTGCAACATGGTGTACGTATACATTTAATCGCACCTTAAATTTGCAACATGGTGTATGTATACATTTAATCACACCTTAAATTTGCAACATGGTGTATGTACACATTTAATCACACCTTAAATTTGCAACATGGTGTATATATTCATTTAATCACACCTTAAATTTGCTATATGGTGTATGTATACATTTAATCACACCTTAAATTTGCAACATGGTGTATGTATACATTTAATCACACCTTAAATTTACAACTTGGTGTATATATACATTTAATCACACCTTAAATTTAAAACATGGTGTATGTATACATTTAATCACACCTTAAATTTAAAACTTGGTGTATGTATACATTTAATCACACCTTAAATATGCTACATGGTGTATGTACACATTTAATCGCACCTTAAATTTGCATCATGTTGTATGTATACATTTAATCACACCTTAAATTTAAAAACATGGTGTATGTATACATTTAATCACACCTTAAATTTGCTATATGGTGTATGTATACATTTCATCACACCTTAAATTTGCAACATGGTGTATGTATACATTTAATCACACCTTAAATTTACAACTTGGTGCATATATACATTTAATCACACCTTAAATTTAAAACATGGTGTATGTATACATTAAATCACACCTTAAATTTAAAACATGGTGTATGTATACATTTAATCACACCTTAAATTTAAAACTTGGTGTATGTATACATTTAATCAAATCTTAAATTTGCAACATGATGTATGTATACATTTAATCGCACACTAAATTTGCAACATGGTATATAGTTACATTTAATCGCAAATTAAATTTGCTACATGGTATATTGATACATTTAATCACACATTAAATGTGCAACATGGTGTAAATATACATTTAATCAAAATTAAACTCAATTAAATTCGACATAAAAGTGAAAAATTTAATTTAGATATTTAAGTGTATTTAAATTGCTCTTAAATCCAGCACATGAAATTTAAATATATTTAAGCATATTTAAGTTTTAATTAAATCCCTTATTTCATGCAGTGGTATATATAAAATACATATATGGTGCATATTTGATATTGGTGCATATCTATACATGAAATACCTAATGTGCATATTCGATAGTATACAGAATTATATTATACGAACCATATAGTATCAAAATTATACGAACCATATAATATAAGTGTGCTGAGAGGAAAAAAAAGTAAATTGCATGGCAAATTCATTTGCATATACTCTAGGCCATGCGTGGCAGTCATTAACAATATAATTAACATAAGGAGCAGATATATGCAGTCATTGTGTTTGAAACGATATCTGAGTTGAAAAAAATAACACGTTGCTTCACAGATATTATAGTTTAGTCTTTATTTCAATGTAAAGGGAGGTAATTTCTTTTTTTTTTTAAAAAACTTTGGTGCATATATAATGACAAGGTTAAGTAACGATTGATTTTGTGTGTTTTTATAACTTGAAACCTAGAACTGTTATTTAGTGACGTTTTACCACGTTCTTTAACATATTATATAATATTGAAATATGAAATACGCTGTTTTAAGTAAATGGGAGATAACTCAGATCACAACAAATCAGTTCAAGAGAAGATCACCCTATGTCATGCAAATGTTCTATAACATTTCACATTATAAAATAGCATTTAATCTTTTTAAGCTAAATGTACATTAAAGCTTGCTGAACTTATTATTTATAAATTTTTTTTTTAGTATATATGCATAGTTGAAAATATACACATGCATATCTTTACATAAAATGCATGAATACATGATTTAACATTTCCCTTCTCCAGTAATCTGTTTGTAGAGTAACATCATATTATTATTGTTATATGTATAATTAAAATAAGATACTTGACACAATAAGAATGTAGTGAGTTACATATTTATAAAAAATGAATATATACTTTTTGCATGATATCTGTAAATAATAATAATATGTGAACATTTATTTATATATATGAAGCTTCAGAAAAAAAGGAAAAAAAATGATGGCTGGAATGAATGGTATGGTATTGCTAGGATAACAGAGTGTTATAGTCAGGGCTTTATAAACGTCCCAACACACACTTTCCCATCACCAATTTAATTGTATATACTAATTCAAAATAAATCAACCGTAGTAAAACGTATCTCTTATCAAAGTACAGTCCTATTTAAATTTGTCCTAATTCTAACTGTTAAAATATAACAGAATTCAGATTGCCAAAACTTGAGCCTAGCGGACTGGTGATGCAAGATTAAAAGTGCATAAAACATAGACATGACTTCAACTCAAGACTTGCTCATAGACTCCCTCGGAACACGGAGTGGGCCCATTTTATATATGATCTCTCGCGGCAACAGCCGTGAGAATCTGTCCAGACCGCCACATGGTTCCTGACTTATTGCCGCTAATGTGGCCAACATTCAGTCTCTTGTGACACCAGTATGTGGTTCAGCTTTTGATCAGACACACATTATACTCATAAATAGCAGGCATATGGCTTATACATGACAACAGAGTCAGCGCTACCGGTCTTTTTAATGAGCTTGTTGGACATATAATATAGAATGATGAAATACCGACTACGACTTAGGCGTATATTCAGCAAACAGTAAACAGCAAATCAGATATTAATTATATGGCTGTATTTATGTAACTGACCAACTTAAATGCACGCACGTGTCTCACATCTGCCTTAAGCCAAGTACTGATGCCGCTACCAACATTTCGGTCAACAATATGCTTAACCAATATAATGAAACACGAAGTCTATATTATTTACTTTGATAGGATGCGAGATACTATAAAATATTTCAATATATGATCAAAAACAATAAAACCAAGACGACTTTAACACATTCGACTCTGTCTACAGAAAACTATAAATGTTTCTATTAATTGTTTTCAAAATACAACAAGTTAAAGTCGTTTATCAAGTTGAACATCTAATGCTTTGTCAAAACGTCCCGCCAGGTATAGTCACCTATATGTATCCTGTGAACATCTAATGCTTTGTCAAAACGTCCCACCAGGTATAGTCACCTATATGTATCCTGTGAACATCTAATGCTTTGTCAAAACGTCCCACCAGGTATAGTCACCTATATGTATCCTGTGAACATCAAATAGTATAATAATAGTAAAATAAAAATAAAATAAAAACATTTTAAAATCAAAGTACTTTAACAAAGTATGATCATCAAAGTCAACATTGTATACTAGCCACTGATATAGTCAACGCCCTATGAACATCAAATAGCAAAATAATAGTAAAATAAAAATGAAATAAAAAGTTTTCAAAATCAAAGTACTTTAACAAAGTATGATCATTAAAGTCTCAACAGTGTATACTAGCCACTGGTATAGTTATTGTCCGTAATACCATCATTTAATAAAATTAATTTTTTCAGCACCTGAACATCTTGAGGATGTAGAGGCGGACTTACCGAATGTTTTCTGTACTTCAAGCTACAATATTTTACCTTAACGTATATGAGCACGTGTCAAAGACAGTTATACCGGCACTGCCTTTTTCGTCGTGGGGACTTTCAGTCCAGGTTACATCTGTCCAACGATGCTGATTGACCCTTGACCCTAGATTTCGCTCACCTCCATTAAACGCGCCGACGCTTCACGGTTCTCTACGTTGCCCTGCCTAACTCGTGGATTGCGCTCTCTCAACTTGGCTCCTGGCCGTGGCATTACATTTTTTAGATCGATCTCGATTTGAAAAAAGTGTAAAACCCACCCCAGTGTATTTTCTAGAAATAACTATTATAATTAATATATACAAAAAACCCGTCCCGCTTGCAATAAGTGTATAACCCCAAAGTGGAAACGGTTTGACCACTGGCATCGCTTCTAATGATTGCAATTCTTCAAAGCTCTGTTTCAAAGTGGCTAAAGGGAACTCATTCAAATGACCTAAGCTCTATGGAGTAATTAGGGTACCATCAAATTCATTATTTAGGTTTGAAATTTGAACAGCCATTTTTGGAAAGTTTAAGACCTTAAGAAAATTAATGGTCGGTACAACGGTATAATGTGACCGATTCTCCTGTGGCACATGTCAGCTAATATCTATAAAAGTATTCACCAGAATTTCTTTAAATTACCTTATTTCATAGATATTTCCATCATAAAGCCTTTGAAAGTGTGAAAAAGACAACTTTTCCAGCTCAACCTCTCTGCACATGTCTGTGTTTACAAACACTATTGAATCCGCACTGAATATTGACATGCAATTTCAATGGATGTTAAATTATCAAAAACATTAAAAAATATTATTTTATTTAATTTAATGATCCTAGCTGATGGGGATTATTTTACCTATAGTTTATCCTTCCTGAAAATGCATATTGAATATTTCAAAGTTATATCTGCTGACCTCTGTGAACTTTCACTTTTGTACTGAATCGTACACAACAAAATGCGGGGCTTCAGCCAGGCTATATTTAGCTGTACGCAGCCTATAGAGAGACAATCAGACCTGACAGAATGTATTTTTTCTGGCTAAATCTTTTGATACATTTAATCTGAGAAAATTTTTGTCATTCTTTTTTAGAAAAAAATCCATTTCGACAAAAATAGCTTTGGCTAAGGAAAATTCCTTCGGTTTTTATGCGTAAATCCAGAATCTTCAAAATGCCATATATCGGCAACCGTTCCAATCTTTTGCTTCAAATAAAGTGATTCTAAAATGAAGGGGGTGGGGTAAAAAAAAACTTTTAAAAAACATAGAAAAGGTCATATGTTTTGCCAACTAAATAATTTAATTTGTAAAATGTATTAAACCGCATAAAATATTTGCATATCGACACTAACCATATAGAAGCGATGAACTCAAAGTTTACCTCAACATCTTTTTCATAACAGACATAAGCGGCTTTTCGACATCTTTTCGGAAAGATGTAGATTGTCGCTTACTGCCATTTTTGCCAAACAACGTATGCAAAGCCCTCAGAAATGAATACAACTTACTAGATATACATTTAACTGTGTCAAACATGTGCATTACAGGCCAATTGTGTATACCAGGTGTCAGGTATGGCTAATTTTGTGTCCACAACCTTTAATAAAAGAATTAAAATACCTATTTTGCATCATAAAACGTTGAAATATTTAAAAATCATGAAAAGAGTTATAAGAAAAGTCAAAATACACCATAATTCAACATTTCTCACACTTTCCAATCATTGTGTTAGAAAAAAGTGTCTACTTTCACTTTTACCATATGCAGAATCTAGCCTATCGGTTGCAGAAAACTAAATACTTTCCCATAGACCTCCTGTGGCCCCTGTCAGCTAATATCTTAAGAATTATGCACCAGATTTTCTTTAAATTACCTTATTTCATAGATATTTCCATCATAAAGCCTTTGAAAGTGTGAAAAAGACAACTTTTCAGGCTCAACCTCTCTGCACATGTCTGTGTTTACAAACACTATTGAATCCGCACTGAATATTGACATGCAATTTCAATGGATGTTAAATTATCAAAAACATTAAAAAATATTATTTTATTTAATTTAATGATCCTAGCTGATGGGGATTATTTTACCTATAGTTTATCCTTCCTGAAAATGCATATTGAAAATTTCAAAGTTATATCTGCTGACCTCTGTGAACTTTCACTTTTGTACTGAAGCGGGGCTTCAGCCAGGCTATATTTAGCTGTACGCAGCCTATAGAGAGACATTCAGACCTGACAGAATGTATTTTTTCTGGCTAAATTTTTTGATACATTTAATCTGAGAAAAATTTTGTCATTCTTTTTCAGAAAAAAATCCTTTTCGACAAAAATAGCTTTGGCTAAGGAAAATTCCTTCGGTTTTTATGCGTAAATCCAGAATCTTCAAAATGCCATATATCGGCAACCGTTCCAATCTTTTGCTTCAAATAAAGTGATTTTAAAATGAAGGGGGTGGGTTAAAAAAAAACTTTTAAAAAACATAGAAAAGGTCATATGTTTTGCCAACTAAATAATTTAATTTGTAAAATATATTAAACCGCATAAAATATTTGCATATCGACACTAACCATATAGAAGCGATGAACTCAAAGTTTACCTCAACATCTTTTTCATAACAGACATAAGCGGCTTTTCGACATCTTTTTGGAAAGATGTAGATTGTCGCTTACTGCCATTTTTGCCAAACAACGTATGCAAAGCCCTCAGAAATGAATAAAACTTACTAGATATACATTTAACTGTGTCAAACATGTGCATTACAGGCCAATTGTGTATACCAGGTGTCAGGTATGGCTAATTTTGTGTCCACAACCTTTAATAAAAGAATTAAAATACCTATTTTGCATCATAAAACGTTGAAATATTTAAAAATCATGAAAAGAGTTATAAGAAAAGTCAAAATACACCATAATTCAACATTTCTCACACTTTCCAATCATTGTGTTAGAAAAAAGTGTCTACTTTCACTTTTACCATATGCAGAATCTAGCCTATAGGTTGCAGAAAACTAAATACTTTCCCATAGACCTCCTGTGGCCCCTGTCTGCTAATATCTTAAGAATTATGCACCAGATTTTCTTTAAATTACCTTATTTCATAGATATTTCCATCATAAAGCCTTTGAAAGTGTGAAAAAGACAACTTTTCCAGCTCAATCTCTTTGCACATGTCTGTGTTTACAAACACTATTGAATCCACACTGAATATTGGTATGCAATTTCAATGGATTTTAAATTTTCAAAAACATTATAAAAAATGTTTTTTTATTTGATTTAATGATCCTAGCTGTTTTTGTATATATTCAAATATTGCCTTCAAATGAATTAATTAACATTATTCAGCAGTTTCTATATGTGAAATCATCAAGAAAATGCAACTTTTCAGTTTAAAAATGACAAAAAATAATTTTGAGACTATCATCCCCAACTCCATTTTTAGGGCCATGCCATGTTTTACAATATGCTCATTACACAAGATTGACTGTAACTGTACTATTTATTGCATTTGTTTATTAGATATTGTTTGTAGCATATGTACAGGTCATTTTCATGCAACCGTGCAGCCAATAAGCACTGTTTAAAGTACAGATCCATGAAAATCCATTAAAATGAAGGGGGTGGGGTAAAAAAAAACTTTTAAAAACCATGGATATATATGTACACCGGATTTGAAACATCCTATACGCCCCTTGTAAATTCCCGATTTATCCGCCGAATGGTCAATAAGCTGGTTCCCTGATTATTCTGCGGTAAACAACAGGGTACCTGCCAGGGTAACAGGTGCGCGGTGGCCAATTTTGACGCGATCGATTATCCTGAAATGAGTTGATGCTGACATAAACCTGAATTATTAACATACTACTTCACGATCTATTTCAAATATCGAGGTAAGTTATTTAAATCTGATGTATTGCTTTTAATTTATTGAAAGAAATTATGGAATTCATACTATAACTTGGGTTTTAGCGGCGAAAATACGCTCGATAGCCGTGTTGATTTTCTTTTTTCTACAGTTTACGGCATTTGCGGCTTGAAATCGAGAATGTACATCTTTTGAAAATTTAACTTCTCTTTCATTAACGTTACGATATTCAAAGTAATTATTCCTTCGTAATGCCATTATTGTGTAGAGTTGCTTGCTGATCTTGGATTTCTGTATAGCCTTTGTTTTGTTCGCAAATTACGCAGTTGAATTTGGTTGAAAATTCATAAATTCCTTTTCTAGTTTTCGCCATTTGCGGCTTGAAATCGAGAATGTACATTTTTTTGAAAATTTACCTTCTCTTTTATTTACGTTACGATATTCAAAGTAATTATTCCTTCGTAATGCCATTATTGTGTAGAGTTGCTTGCCGGTCTAGGATTTCTGTATAGCCTTTGTTTTGTTCGCAAATTACGCAGTTGAAATTGGTTGAAAATTCATCAATAAAATCGCCTTTATTTTTCATAAATGTATAAACCTTCTAAGTGAAACCATATATCTACATACATATAATTATTCCTTTGTATTGCCATTATTGTGTAGATTTGAATGACGGCTTTGGATTTCTGTATAGCCTTTGTTTTCGTCTCAAATGTTGCTGTTTAAGTTGGTTAAAAAATAGTATTACGATGCGAGACCTGTGCATTCGGTAAGACAGGTTTGACATTTGGGGTTCTTGCGTGCAATAAAACAGACATATTATATCGATCACCAACATCCTGTTATTTGGAACACAAAACAACTCTTTGAATTACATCTGTTACCGCCCTTCTAAGGGGACAATATGCCGAAATATCGCGCACGACCACCTTGTATATTCGGTATGACATCGCTGACTTAGGGGTGGAAGGGTGTAATAAAAACATACACGTCGACCGCACTGTATATTTGGTATCGAACGGTATTAATTAGAAGGCGCCAGATGTGCAATATGGAACAATAGACCACTAAATCCATCATAGTTTAATTAAACAAGGCAACTGAAGCCAAAATCAAGTCGAATTACCTTATGAGCCAGCGAACTTATGTACTTACATGTATCATTATGCATGTATATTTACAATTTGCAGAGTCACATGATCATTGTCGCAGTTTCACCTACGGTCATATTATTTATTTTGTTAATTAAAGTTAAAACAGAAGTCACTTTATAGAATGAAGAATACTCTCCCAGCTTGTATTTGAATTAGCCAGCTAGTTTAAATACTTTTCCCAGAAGAAATAATACAGCAACGATATATATAATAAAGACTCTATGTTAATTTTTTTAACTCCGCCAAGCTTTCGGACTTACGTCCTTCATCATGCAGGGCTAATGTACTACTGAATGTATATAAGTAGCGATCATATTATATATCTATATATATATATATACATGTATATATATTTAATTTGTCGAGTCACGTCACTGTCGCAGTTTCACATACGGTCATGCGGTGTTGGCCACACAAATTGCTTTCGGCATTTTGACAGATGTCACGTATAGCTCACAACACAGACATATTAATAAACAGATAGGAAACTTCCTATCTTAACCAATGAAGTAACCAAAATATCACGTGGCACCTTAACTTTTCTTTCTATATCCTCTCTCAATTATTCACTGATTTTGATGAGATTACATTCAAACGATTCATAGTGAATAGCAAAATGATATTATAATAATTTATGCTTATGTTGAAAGTAAGAAATTGTATAAAAAGATGTTTAAAGTTAAAAATGTCATCATTTTTCGCTTTTCTCTTAAAAATCAAGGTTTTGACATAGTCGAAGTTTCCGTCAAACTCCGTTTTTGCTCTAAATGTAAGAGAAAGAAAAATACTATCATTGGAAAGAAAATTAAATTTGTGATGGTATTTGGCATGAATGAAACTTGTATCTATAAAACCCTTCATATTATGTTAGTTTAAATTTGGGAAATAATTTGTAAAATTTTCGCACTGTGCCACCTGAAATTTAGATAATTTTCGTAGTATCCAATCTATTTGTTATTAGGTCTGTGCTCACAATAATTAATTCGCTCACCCTTTCCTTGCAACTAACTAAATTAAATATAGACAATGTATTGATATAGGTTAAGATATACCGCGTCTCAAATTTCATGACTATTTATCAATATGGCCTATTTATTTAGTCAATCAATTTATTTTTCCACTTTCTTGTCCGGTTATGTCAATTCGCTTAAGATAGTTGTCAAAATCAATATATTATTAATCATGAATTCTTAAAGCTGGAGATGCCATTATTGCAACGAAAATAACTCGTAGCTTGAATTTGCGAAATTGTCTATCATCTAAACAGTTATATGAATGTTCCTTAATTGCTCCCCGATCTATATGTTATTGCGGTAGTTTTTCTATAAAAATTACCAAAGTTGATCATTGCATCATACCTAATTAGTCTTCTCAAAACCCCATTACACTATTTCCCAATAGCCTACATACTCGCCTCCCTTTTGAACCCAGTATTTTACAAATCGGTCAAAGAACTGCTTCCTGCAACACATGCACGGAATACATCTCATTACACTATTTCCCAATAGCCTACATCCACGACTCCCTTTTGACCCCAATATTTTTCAAATCGGTCAAAGAACTGCTTCTTGCAACACATGCACGGAATGGTAGACGGACATTAGCCCCTAGGACATTAGCCCCTAAGCTCAAATTTGTATAGGCGGACAAAAGCCCCTTCATGATAGTGCTCATGCGGAAAATAGCCCCTTAATAATTTCGCATATGCGGACAAAGGCCCTTCACTCTAGGACAATAGCCCCTTCATGATTTTGTCAGGGCAGTTCTCTCACAGAACGGCACCATGAAGTTCCGCCGAACTGCGCCGCGATTCGAACCAGAGACGTGGAATGTGCACGATGCGACCATGGCAGGAATGGCACGAACAAACAACGTCTCCGAAGGGTGGAACAATGGGTTTGGCAAGCTTGTCGGGCATGTCAATCCGTCACTGTGGACTGTGATTCTGTGTCTTAACAAGGATGCAGCTATGGTGGAAGCAGACATCCTCCGCCATGAGATGGGTCAGCCAGCTACCAAGCGTTGCAAACGTGCAGTTGTGAAACACCGGAAGACTCTAGAGACTCTATGTTAAAAAGAAGAAGTCCCTGGCACAGTTTATGAATGTCATCGGTGCCAACATCAGAATCCATAAGTGAAGGACATAAATATGTAAGGTGAAATAAGACTCTAGAGACTCTGTGTGACCAGTATGTTAAAAGAAGAAGTCCCTGGCAAAGTTTAGAAGGACATATATATGTAAGGTGAACTAATACTAGTGTTGTGCTATGTTCAGTGCTGTGTTCTATGTTCAGTGAATTGCTGTGTAGCGTTCTGTGATGTATATACATGTAAATAAATTTATCTTTTATTGTGCTCATCAGTGTATCTCACCTTAATATTAAGCATAATACATTTATGACAAGTCCAATTCATTCGGCCATTTAAAGTGTTAATTATAGCCAATTAGTCAATTAATTGATACAATAAATCTATTTAGTGTTTAACTTGTTTGTTAACACCTAACATGTGAAATTATTGGGAAATATGCTTGAAATGTATTTTAAAGTGTATTTATGGAAATTATTTTTTATTGTCTTTGTGTAATAATATTAGAAATATATGCATTTACATGTGCTCAATAAAATAAAAAAACAAATATATTCATGCAAATAAAATTTCAATACCATATACATACTGATTATTTCATGCTTTCAAAGAAACATTATTAATGGGCTAATGTCCTATGTTGAAGGGGCTTTTGTCCGTATGTGCAATATTAAGAAGGGGCTTTTGTCCGCCTGTGCAAAATCATAAAGGGGATAATGTCCTAGAGTGAAGGGGTTATTGTCCACATGAGCACTATCATGAAGGGGCTTTAGTCCGCCTATACAAATTTGAGCTTAGGGGCTAATGTCCTAGGGCCTAATGTCCTACATTTGCACTGAATACATCTCATTACACCTTTTTTTAACAGTTTACCCCACTTGACCTCAATATTATACAAAACGGTTAGTCTATACTTTCCTCTCTAATTACACAGGTATTCGGCTTGTTTTGACCACAGTGTGAAAACTGTCATATTTTCAATCATAAACATGTTGGTCCTAAACTACCTGTCATTTGCATCGTTATCATAATTTACTTGACACTGTGTACACCTGTCTTACTATATCCCGTGTGTGTGTGTGTAATTCTAAGGCTTATAGTCCGTCCGCCAACGAACACGTCAAGGTATACCTGACGCGATGGGCTATCTCCCACATTTTGTTTGATATTCATTTAATATGTAAGCAAGCTGTTACATGTAACCAGTTATTACATTAATGCATCTTGTCATTTTAACATGTATTAGTGATTATCTGCCATGTCATGTTTTGTGTTTGTATATATTTGCACATGTTTGACAAATACGTTTTTCTTTTATAAGCCTATAGAGAATCTGTTTTGTTCTGTTATTTTAGCCAACAGACTGAACTTGGTAATGGAATTATAAATGCTTATTCCTAATTAATTCAACAACTCGTGTTAAGGTATTATACCACTAATTATTTTCCCCATAGACTCCAATGTTAAAGTGTCAAATATTAATGATTTGCTGCATATTCAACTCAAGTATGGATAATGCAGCAGTGTAATGTTCATATAGAAAACTAATTTTCCGCTTGAAAAATCACCAGAAAAGTTGGGGTCACAAGACATGTAAGAAAGTTCTTGTTTGTTTACTAAACAGGTCAAGGGTACAGCTGTTTTCATTGACTGACTGTTTTCATTGCTCACATAGTGTAAGCATAGAGTCGAAATTTCGAAAATGTTCATCAGTGATCCAGTAAAACTTATTAATACGCTTCTTATACATAATCGAATAGGAATGGGCAGTTTTCCTCTACTTATAATGCCCGTTTTCATCAAAAAGGAGGGATTACTTTTTATTATAGGAACTACATTCGACTACACCTCGGAGGCTTACATGTAATTAGTGGTGGAAAACCTATAAGTAAAGAAAACGTGTTCAGATGTTTCTTAAATGAGGATTTCGTGTTGTCATTTTCATAACAAGCTTAAAAACACCTACTTTATGCAAATCGAATGATTATTTGCGGAGATATGGTCTTTTGAATACCAAGGACATTAGTCTGAAATCGACCAAAGTCAGAGATATTTTTTTTAACTTTTACACTATCTGAATTTTCATACCAAAGGGCATTTCTTGTCAATAAACCATATTAATTTGATCCACTGTTTAGAACAGTCAATGGGCATTAATAAAATATGCATTTTAGGTACAATTAGGACGATGAATATGCCAATTTATGTCGATTTTCATGCCAAAATTGATTTTTTAAGCACATTCTTCAAAATTGGTGGTATCATACATTATTATAGTAGCGAATACGAGCTCAATAATGTCAAAAATACCGTTAAAATTAAGATTGATACTAGCTGAACGCTACCAAGTCGAGTTTGAATGATAAGGAATAATATTTTACCTTTTACACAAACATCATTTCTTCACCACAGTATCCTATTTTAGGGGGGTAGGGGAAAGATTTAGTAGTTTCATGCCTACCAAACATGTTGGCATGCGAATTTAATTGATGTAAATATGTTGCACACTTGCAATTCTACATGTTGATACCCAAAAAACATAATTCAATTGCAAACACTTCACAAACACGTCATTTTAAACACGAAAAAAAATTAAACTCAAAAGTACGGCTTTTATAAACAAAACTGGACTATAAACGCTTAAAAAGTATCTAAAATACTATGGAAAACTTATTTCTGAGCATATTTTACTAATTGTTATCGGATAAGTATCCCTAGGTACGAATCTGAACGAGTCCTAATTACTGCACGTATCTCTTATAGGTATTATACCACTAATTATTTTCCCCATAGACTCCAATGTTAAAGTGTCACATATTAATGATTTACTGCATATTCAACTCAAGTATGGATAATGCAGCAGTGTAATGTTCATATAGAAAACTAATTTTCCACTTGAAAAATCACCAGAAAAGGTGGAGTCACAAGACATGTAAGAAAGTTCTTGTTTGTTTACTAAACAGGTCAGGGGTACAGCTGTTTCCATTGACTGACTGTTTTCGTTGCTCACATAGTGTAAGCATAGAGTCGAAATTTCGAAAATGTTCACCAGTGATCCAGTAAAACTTATTAATTCGCTTCTTATACATACAACCACAAAATCGAATAGGAATGGGCAGTTTTCCCCAACTTATAATGCCCGTTTTCATCAAAAAAGGAGGGATTACTTTTTATTATAGGAACTACATTCGACTACACCTCGGAGGCTTACATGTATTTAGTGGTGGTAAACCTTAACCGTATAAAGGTTAGGCGTTTGGCCGTCAATACCTCCGAAAACACAATATTACTCATCATGTCTGCATCAACAGACATATCAAAATATCTATTTTATAAATGTCATGATGATGTAGAGTCATTTTGGCGAGCTTTTTCAATAGAAGATTTCGGAAGCCGGAGAGTCCTGTTGTAGCATAACGTATCTCGTCCAAGTAGTTTATTGTAGAACTGTAGAAGGCATCAGCAGAGCTGTAGAATAGTAGAAATCCATCGCAGATAGCCTGTAGAAAATTTAGCTGTTCCAAGTAGATTATGAAGTTCAATAGAAGATTTTGGCCAATCGGATTGCCTGCAGAATTGTGACTAGGTCAATCCGATTGTTGGCTCGAAATCGTCTCAACCAATCAGGGCACAGGTTATTTGAAGCCTCCCAGATAGGTCAATCCCATCGCTCGTGGAGTCGGTGTTGGTGGTTTTACACGTTCGTGGTGATGGCTCGCTCCTCCGGTATACACGCCGTCGTACCACATCGTCGTTGTCCAACATCATACGACTGGTGTATATCCCGCAGGGTTTATCCAAAGATTTTAGGTCCCGTGATGTTTACGTCCTGGAGCTGGCACAAAATGGTGGACGACCCCGGAACGTTCCCCAACGTTTGCGGAGGTGATGTTGCGGCGTCTTCCATTCTGTGTAAGCTCCATGGTCTGTATCCGTGGTGGTTATGTCTCAGTAGATCACAAAAACGGCCCTGAGAAGGGCCACGGTATCACCCTAGTGTGGGGTGTACACCATATTGGAACGTGTATCAGTGCAGATGACAACTAAACACTACACTTTCAACGTTCGGCTCGATGGGACCGAAAAATAAGCCACACCGGGCCCGACGTTGATGGTGATCGATGATGGTCACGTTCCGGATCCCCCTGCAGGACGCGTCGACATCGCTTGAAGAAAACGTTGTAGATGGACACGTCCTGCTGGTTCGATGGTCTGAACGGGAATGTATAAATGTCATGACTTCGTAAAGTTAGTTTTGTTTTATACGAATTTTGATAATTTCTGAGTTAATGACATCAGCCCTACCTCAAATAAACCATCTACCTGCGTTATTCACGCCCTAGGTTTTGCGATAAAGTAAATCGAAACACTGTTCGAAAATGCCCGGAAAACACACTTTTGTTATCATGTCATACAAAACAGATCGTCAAAACAATTGTATGATGGCATAACCCAGTGAAATTATTATCTTAATTGGTTTTGATGTAATTTTGTTAAAATTGGTAGTCACATATTGTTTTAGATTACTTTTGCTAAACGGACTTGTTTATCTGTCAGTAAGTTTGTTTCTATATTTAATGTTAAGCACGTGGTATTACTTTATGTCGATTAATGTCCCTGCTTGCTTACAATCCTTATCGTAACAATTTTGCAATTCATAAAATTATGAACACCTGTGAACACCTGATACTAAAAACATTTTGTGAGTAAGCAGTGTATGGTCTGACTTCAATATATACACATCCCTTAATATTAACCCCCACAAAACATTAACTAAATGCCCCATTTATGATTTCTTAAAGATCTCCAGCCAAGTTAATATTACCCCATTTATATAAATATACGATATACTAATAAAAAAAACTGAGGAATAGCTGCCAACCACAAAAAGATATTAGTTAGAGGAGAAAAAGATGATTTTAATAAACAGATTTGTCTTCGTGAAAGTCCGGAACAATTCGATATTTTCTGCGCGCACTTTACGTGATGACGTAGATGCTGCCATTGACCTTATTGCCTGGTTGTCATCTGTTGTATTCATGCATGGTAATTTCGGGAAGACGTCATATATTTATTATTGTATGTGACAACTTAATTTGTAGTATTATATTAGATAAATATTGGAAAATTATTATATTAAAAATAACTAAAAAATGGTTCCCTGTGTGTTTGGATGCAGTACCACGAGAGCAAAGGGTTCAAAGTGATTATATATAAGAACCCTGAACGAAAGTAAAAGTATATCAGTTTGGTTTATTTTTAGCTCAGACTTCGGCGACTATTTATATCAAATCTCGAAACGTATCCTGTAAAAAACTGCAGGAAGACAATATGCATATACTTATCAGTGGGCATTTCATCCATAAATGGAAATTGAAACATGATAAATATACCATGCCGTTATTATTTGTTTGTGTTTTAACTTCGGTGCTTTTGAGTTAACTCGCGTATGGATCCTATATGTGACCGGTGAAATTTACTACTACTACTACTACTACTACTACTACTACTACTACTATTTAAACCATTATGAAAATTATATGAACATTTCCACTTTCAGATTCACTTATGTTTAGAACATGTATTATTTATTATATTAATTATTATTGTTGGTTGGGATAATGCAGTACTGTACAGTAGTTTCCTAATAGATCCGCTATGACATGTATAATTATCCAACACAAAAAGTAACTTTTAAATTGCGAGTATGCAATGAAACGAACAACGTTATTCACAATCAACAAACACCTGGCAAACTGTCGGTAGCTATTGCATAACAAGGTCATAAACCACTGATTAGTCCCACCAAGTGGGCCCATCAAAGGTACCGCATGACTGCAGCTGAGAGGCATAAAACACATAGGCGGTACTTCCGATGCTTGTCCTGTGTAGGTCTATGATGCGTGTAACATTCTTAGGAGTGTTTTGAAGTTGATTACACGATTACATAAATAGAATAGGGATATCTGGGCTAAAGCTCAGTGACGTCACATACACTGTGTAAACATGTTAGTACGATGTCCGACATAACTTGTATAGTGTGCAATTAATGAACTGTTTGTCAGAAATCATTGAGCGTTTCAGTTTAATTTTAGAACATACTATATCCAAGATATTAAAAAACAAACTATAGCTGATATCTAAAAAAATATGTTGAATACGGAGTTGATTTTATTTTTTACGACAGTTAATTTTGGTGCGCATTCTAGCTTTTTACAATGCAATCATTCTATTTTGGAAACAACATTTTGTTCCATCATACGTTGATCCTAAAATACTGCTGGCCTTATAAATACAATATATTGGAGAAAAATAAAGAATGAAAATACAGCACAGTAAAATATAAGGTTTTATTTCTCAAGTAAGAATATATTCAAATATAGTTATAGTATCATTTCAAAATTTCAACAACATTTTGCAATTCCCGCCACTTCAAGAACCTCAGGTGTGAGGCAGTTCCCTTCAAACACACGAGTTTCTGCGATGCAGACTGCCACTTTAAGCTATTTCCCCATAATCTCTGCAACATTTCAGAACGTCATTTTGTGTTTTCATGGCACTGCCGTGGGTACAGCCACACCTGTAATTGAAAGAAACGCTAATCTTTGTAGACCAAGCAAAATTATATTTTAAATAAGAACTGTTTTTCAAAATGAAAATGTTTTAGACAGGCACTTTATAATAAAAGAAATCAATTTGCAGGCATCTGATTACGTGACCAGAATTCATTTAGTCATACTAGGTCACTTTATCTTAAACATGAAGGTACTATATGCCAAAAAAACACACAACACAGTGACACATACTTCGGCAATAAACAATAACAAAAGGGGCTATGCGTCGTGACTTTAGTGGGTGGGGAACAATCGATTGCCACAGCAGACATAACATCTAGAGATTGCGATTCGACTCTTTTTCATACATGTTAGGCCTACCAGTTATTTAAACTCATGCTACTGTCTAGAAAAACATATAAACCTTGACAATATGCCGGCAATGAACAAGAACGAAATTACTGTACGATGCATAGTCACGTTTGTGGGTGGGTGGATGGGGTAAGACAGTCATCGAACGGTTTCATTTTACAGAACAGACAACGTAATCCGACTTACTCCCGTCCCTGTCATACTTAAATGGATTAGCAAACAATACGTAATTATCATACGCGATTACAAAATATAATTACCAGTCGGTATGTCCGATTCGCTCTGCAATCAGGCAAAGCGTCGAAGTCGGTCATCACTTTTAGATTCAGTCTGATAAGCTTGCTGTTTTGCAACAGGCCGTGGCTCATACATGTACGGCTGTACAACGAACTCATTCTCGATCACATTGTCCAATAATTCTTGCTCCATGTTATTTGTGTCAGAATAGTTATATGATAAATCCATGTAGGTCTATGATAAATCGTATCTGTACCTCAACAGGGAAATTTCCGCATTGTGAAATCTACGTCATCAGCGTGGAGCGCCATCTATAGGGCAAAATTAACATGAAGGGGAGGTAACTCCATCTTGAAGGGAAATATACCTGTTGTTTTTACAAGTATTTCTTTTTCAAAGTTTTTTTTATTTTAGTTGTTTTACCATTCAATTCACTTTATTGATTTAAATATAAAAATATATAACAATATGCATTTTAAAGGGTGTCAGTGGAACTTTAAGCATTTGTTTAGAATTATCCAAAAATATAGCTCCTTAAATGTATATGTTCCCTAGATCTCTAGTCTAATTTGTTAAACATCTAGTTTACAACTCTGACACTACTCTAACTCCGTCTATCAAACCTCACAAGGATTTGTAATACTATTTCTTTTTCATGACGTATGCCATCACATATAACTGCTGGACATAGTGACATTTTTTAATTAGCATTGCTCGCTTACAACCATAATCGTAAAAAAATGTCCGCTTATAAATTTCCTGTTGATGTTTTGTTTTGTTTCTAGAATGATCCACAATATATCTTCTAAATTGTTCCAATTATCCATAGTTTTTAATGTGTAAACATATATTTTACAACTCTACCAAATGTTTCAAACACCACCACAAAAGCAAAGTGGTTGATAATGAAATCACCCATTTTCTAAATTTTCCTCCATTACAATTAAAGCATATTTTTCTATAATTTATATACGTTCTTTTTGTTATAATTGTCCATACATTAACTTTTCAAAATGGAATGTGTTTAGATTTTCACACATAATCCTGTACTTTTCTTTAAACATAGTTAACCACGATAAATATCAAAGTTTGTTATTTCAAATGAAATCATATTTTATTTATTGACACGTATTACTAGAAACCAGTTCTTAGACTTTAAATGAATGTAATAATCTAAAAATAAACTAGAATCTAATACCGTCCTTTGTCTTACACTTTGTTACATGTACATTTGATTATTTATCGGCACGCGACCTCTGTCAAATTGTGTAACTACGTGATTTATTCTACCACATATCTCACATGAATGTCCCTGTCTACTCAGTACATTATTGTCTAACCTACCAGGCTTAGCATCTGGTCTTGCCATTGAATCAATTAACAAATGTAACGTATCGGCTTTCTGAGTTTTCAATATTTTACTAAGATTAAGCGTTGCCATATGATGGTTCACGTTCCTTAAAACTACCCCCAAAGTATGTTTCCCCCATTTCCAATAATTCCTAATAATTTTGAATATTGAAAAACAAATGGCCAAAACTGAGATCTCTCTTCAATTTGTAAAATGCCACTCACCTTGTTTCCTTTAGTGTTTAGTGTAGTACTTCGTGTCCTCCCGCATTAAAACCCTTGGATCGAATTTAATCCTGGTTCTAGGCGCCAAAATACCTTATGTGTTATAGTCAGGGCTTTATAAACGTCACAACACACACTTTCCAATCACCAATTCAATTGTATATACTAATTCAAAATAAATCAACAGTAGATAAAACGTATCTCTTATCAAAGTACAGCCCTATTTAAATTTGTCCTAATTCTAACAGTTAAAATATAACAGAATTCAGATTGCCAAATCATGAGCCTAGCGGACTGATGATGCAACTTAAAAGTGCCTAAAAACATAGACATGACTTCAACTCAATACTTGCTCATAGACTCCCTCGGAACACGGAGCACGGAGCGGGCCCATCTTACACATGATCTCTCGCCGCAACTATCCAGACCGCCACATGGTTCCTGACTTATTGTCGCTAATGTGGCCAACATTCAATCTCTTGTGACACCACGATGTGGTTCTTTGATCAGACACATTATACTCATAAATAGCAGCCATATGGCTTATACATGACAACAGAGTCAGCGCTACCGGTCTTTTTAATGAGCTTGTTGGACATATAATATAGAATGATGAAATACCGACTACGACTTAGGCGTATATTCTCGGTAAACAGCACATCAGATATTAATTATATGGCTGTATTTATGTAACTGACCGACTTAAATGCACGCACGTGTCGCACATCTGCCTTAAGCCAAGTACTGATGCCGCTACCAACATTTCGGTCAACAATTTGCTTAACCAATATAATGAAACACGAAGTCTATATTATGTACTTTGATAGGATGCGAGATACTATAAGATATTTCAATATTTGATAAAAAAAACACCAATAAAACCAATACGAATTTAACACAAGAGAGATTTTAACCCCAAATATTATTATATTACCTTTAAGGCATTAATTTTGTGACATTTACTATTCCAAGGAGCAGAATTCTATAATTACTGAGGCGATGAGACCGAAAATCACAAATAGCGGAGACATTGTGCCCATACATAATTTGTCCAAGTTTGGAGGACTGACTGGATAACAAAACCCAAGTTAGAGGCTGGACAACATTACTTTTATGATTTTTTACTATTCCAAGGGGTATATTCTGGGGTCCAAGTTTGGAAAAGATTGCATATAGAGAATATTATGTCAGTGCCTTTTACTATCAAGTTTATTAGGCGAGGCTTAGGAAACGAATAATGGCGAGCCATTCTTCTTTTTCGTGCCGAGCCTAATAAACTTGATAGTAAAAGGCACTGACATAATATTCTATTTATCATGTAGATTATCCACATTTTTTGTATGAATTACTATTATTACCTATTTCTCAGAATATTACGCTTATCGAGGACGCCGCCATGTTGTTGTTTTTTGTTTGTTTTATGACGTCAGGCAAGTTACGTGCATGACGTCAGATAACGTTACGTACAATAAACGCCGAGGGATTCCGCATTGATTTGCTCTATTGGTCAACTTGCCTATTAAAGCAAAATTTATTAGGTCACCCCTTTATTTGGCAGAAAAGTGCACATCTGCATGATAAAATAATTTATACCCAAGTGAGTCTGGACAACGTTTATTTCGTGAATTTTTACTTTCAATAGGCATATTTCTTGAAATTACTGAGGCAATAGAACCGATTATCGACTTGGCTGAGAGGTAGCCCTGCCTATATGCCCTATCACCATTCTTCGAATAAGTGGGCATTCAGCTTTTAAAGTTTTCTCCTAAAATTTAACCCAGGCAATTCTATATGGTTAAAATATCAATACATGATGTGTAACATAATGAATTGGAATAATTCAGAGTTTGGCTTGAGTTATCTAATTCGTTATTTTGAAATTATATAAAGTGTTTATAGAACATCTATTTAAACTTTCACTATAACAGCATCACAAGATGCTGGCTTTCAAAATAACTTTGGGTAAAAATAAAGCCAGACTGCCGCGTGCAAATTTAAGATTTATTGAAATGATTCAATAAATGTTAATCGGTGTTTTATTCCAGATATGGGACCGTTTGCTAGCAAAATGTGTTTAATACACAGAATAAAAGTGTATTTACGCGAACCAATGTTGTGGAACTTGTGACTGATCTCCAAATATAGCCTATATTGCATGGTGTTCAATGGGCTGATTTTCACCAGTCTGACATCTAGATGGACAAAATGCATTTTTTTTATCAATGACAAAATCCAGTTGATTTTTCCTGTGAAAGCTTGCAGCTCAGTGAGAAAAAAAAGCTGATGTTAAATTTCTGAATTTTACAACAGGACATGTTTTTTTGCAATTGTTATAGAACGTGTGTGTTTTAGGGTGGAATTTGGTCACAATTCCTACAATAAATTTTATTATTTTAAGGTACCGTATATGAGGCTAAAATCTGAAAATGTATCGGTACTGACATTTTGACATGACGCGACTCTAGGAGGAGTCTTACTTTGTATCGAAAGCCTGAGAACCTGTAAATTTTGTACACGATGATAGGTTTTACAATCTGAAACTGAAATATACAGAAAGGACTAGGTATGATAAGGGCCAATTTTGGCCCCCATTTAAATTTTGATGAAACATGTATAGATGTTTTGCAAAATTACTATATTTCAACAAAAAGGAAAAATTAAGATGTTGGCTTATCTCATTTTCCAAAAAATAAGATGTTTGCACACACGTGTATGTTGTTTAGATAATTACTTTAAAAAGCGGGGTATAGGAAGGAAAATGCAAGAAATATTTATCCAATTGCAAATCTGTATAATGTTTTAACCCAAAAGTGTAACCTAATAAACTACTAATACTAATACTAATTAGTTTGACCATATTATATCAATCTACGCAAACTACAAGGGAGGTAACTCTATGTTTCGGTCTTCATTTAACCAAAATCTGTTTTTCCCAGTTTTTTTCTTGATTTTTAACGTTGCAGAGAATATTAATCAAGTATCCTTATCATTTCACATACTTATTTATAAATAGTCGCTAGCTAGTGTGAACTAAACTTGTAAACGCTTAATAATGTCACCTGTAACCATGGCAACAGGTTTTAAAATGTTTTTTCTACAAATATTCTTTTAACCAATATTCTATTTTCCTGTTATACCTTAAATGACTGATATTTGTTGATGCTACATTTTCATTAAGCATATATAGTAAGTGTACATTCTTTAAGACGGAAAAAATGGATATCGTGACATTGTGTTACCATGGCAACATACAATCAATAGGAGATGTTTATTCAACATACGTGTTTCCATTTTTTTTAAAGGTTTGAATGACTGATATATATTAGGATTCCTACATATTATAAACAATAATTATATAGCTAATGTCAACTTAATACGTAAACATTTTATAAAATCAAGCGTAACCATGGCAACATGTTTTTAAAAACCATTTTTCTCTATTCTGTTGTTTTATTATTCTTTCCAATGAGTGAGTGAGTGATATTTGTTGATGCTACATTTTTGTTACGCATATATAGTAAGTGTACACTCTTTAAGGCAGAAATAATGGATATCGTGACATTGTGTTACCATGGCAACAGACAATCAATAGGATAAATTTATTCCAAATAATTGTTTCCATCTGTATTTAAAGTTTTGAATGACTAATACTTGTTAGAAATCCTGCCTATTATAAACAGGCATAACCCAGTGTGAACTAAACACGTAAACGTTCTATAAAATCATGTGTAACCATGGCAACGGCATAACTGAGAGCTTTCTCTGTAATCTTTCCATGTTTATGTCCCCACAGAGAGGCATATAGAAATGGCACTGTCCGTGCGTCTGCTCGTCCGAATCTCAACCATTCCTCGGAAACTCTTGAAGGGTATTTCGTCAAGCTTCACACACTTGTTCAAAACATTGAAAAGGTGTGTCTTGCGCAAGAATCATGACCGTTTCTCAAAGGTCAAGGTCAAATGTGGAGGTAAATAAATCTTGAATAAAATAATATCCCAGCAATTACTTGGAAACTGCTGTAGGGAGTTAGGTCAAACTTCACACTAATGTTTATCACAATGAGAAGGTATGTCGCGTGCAAGAATCATGTCTGTGCCTCAAAGGTCAATGTCACAGTTGGAAGTCAAAGGTAAACAAATCGTAAAAAAATCATGTCTCAGCCATAACTTGCCAACCTTCTAGTACTGGAGTTAAGGCATTTTATTTTTGGTTCTTTTGTGTGAAAATATCATGTGAGTCTATGTCCTTCCACAGCTTTCAACCAAATGTTTGCAGTGAGGGCATCAGACACAACCATGGACACATTTCTTGTTTTTGTTATATTTCTTCTTTTTTGAACTTTTTGATGATAGTGTGTTTTTTTATGGGAAATATTTCACTCGAACACGTAGTTTAGTTACAAATCTCGTGCTTCGAACTCGTGTTCTCGTGACATATTGTTCATACCTTAGTACCTCATGTTGATCATTCTCTATGTATTTACTGGCTTAAGGGATAACAAGTGAATATCATCAACAGGAACTCTGAACACAATAAGTGATTCAAACGGAAGGTATCTGTTACTTTTTACATTTGCATAACCGATGATGCTGATGTGTTCATTGTGGAATAAGACAATGTGGAATAAAACAATGTTGAATAAGACAATGTCTTATATTATGAAAGAAAAAATACAAGCTTTTCAGCAAATAAGCACTATGTTTTATTTTTTAAATGTTCATTTTAACTTCAACAACATAACAAGTTGGTATACCTTAAATTATTACGAGTATACCTTTAAGCTTTGAGGCCTAATTTATTAAACACATAAAACAGTATGAAATTACTAATTTAAAATGTGAATTAGTTCATAGATATAGAAGGAACATTAACTGTTTCCTATAATACGGCACAATATTTACTAATTATAATTTACAAGTCCTAGCAGTCTATAGAGAAATTCCCCAAGTAATAAATAGCTGTCACGCGGAGCAAATCGGAACCCGCTTTGCAATATATTGCGATTTATTTTACCGCCAACTTTAAAATAGCTATCTCTGGCGCGTCACTTTAGTTTGGAAAAACTTAAAGAGGGTCTTTTATTTTATATGTTTCAACGTAACTTCTTTTGGTGTTTTATGGCTCATTTAGTTTAGTTTTATCAACAAAATACATACATAATGTATTTGAACAATTCTAAACATAACAGCAACCTGATGTATTTACGTTAAGTGTTGCAATATTAGCCAATGCTGAATGTGGTGCTCTTAATCTGCACAAAAATTATGAAGCTTATATGGCAATATACAATACTAGTGAACAAGGTATTAGCTTAATATATTTGCTGGCAAAACAGACTTTTACAATGGTACAATATTTTAAATATAATTGTTATACCTGTGATTAGTTTTGTTAACTTAAAGGTTGTTTATAAATACGATTGCAAAATGTTGTCAACAACTAATATCACATTTTAGTTTGTAATCATGATCAAAAGTTTTACATCTGCTAGTCCCTTCACCCATCCACACAATTCAACCGCCCACCCACAAACCCAGACTCACTCACTCACTCACTCACTCACCCACTCACCCACTCACCCACTCACTCACTCACTCACTCACTCACTCACTCACTCACACACAGATATTATATAATATACTAGTATGACGGTGTAAGAACAAACAATGCATAACAAAGTAGATCAGGTTTGAAATATTTCAAAAACGAAAAACATAGAGCATGAAAATATGTACATACATAATGTTTTTAACACTGTGAGTAATGATACACATGAACTTACTACAAATACTCATAACTTTTAAAATATATGAAAAATGAATTGGTGTAGTATGACCTAAAGCTAGATTCTGCGAGGGTAAAAGTGAAAGTGGACATACTTTTTTTCTAACACAATGATTTGAAAGTGTGAGAAATGTTGAATTATGAAGTATTTTCATTTTCTCATACCTTTTTTCATGATTATATATAAATATATCCATGAACTGTCTTATAAACATTCCTCTCTTTAGAACCTTTATTCACCAAAAGAAATAAGAACGAAGCTAAAATAGAAAAAAGTTCTAGAGTGGAACGTGGTCCATGAGTGGCATACTGTAATACGCGATTGTCTAACTCTAAGAAGTTGCCACTCTTGCAGGTTTGTCTGCTAGTATGTTAATGCTTTGCATCTTATGCAAACATATATTGAGTTACACTGTCAAAAACAGGAATACCATATCCAAGCATGACATTATACATCTCTTTGCCATGAACTGGTTAAATTGACCACTATCTAAGATCAAATATAAATCATAAAAATATGTTTGTCTTGACAACCAAAAGGCTTCGCATGTTGTTGTTGAATGGTCGACTATGTCGTTTACTTTAAAGTGGTACAATAACATTCGCTTTTATCGGATTGGCTAAAATGAAACCGCAGTTTAAGTACATACAACACAAAACGAATGTATGAACTGGGAATATCCCACAGTACTGCTGAATTAAAGAAAATAACCCGCAAACCGTTCATCAAAACTCGTTCAGGTGTTTAGGTCATGTAATAACGTATATGTACCAATTAAAAGTATAGGTTTATTCACAGGTTCTTAAAATACCCGTGATTAGAGATGTGTAAAATTAACTCTTCACTCAGTCTCACATCCCATGATTCAACATGGTGATTCATAATATTATTTAAAACAATTCTCTTCCATTTATATTTTGATTGAATACCAGTATTGGATTTTGTTTTCGACGAAAAATGAAAACATATATATTTTACGAGTGCACAGAAATATATTAATTTTAAAGATAAAAACCAAATATTGGTTTTGGAAAAATACAACTTCCTGCCTAACACGCTTAAAACATTTTTTACCAAATGTGAACAAATTATGATGTCAGAAAAATAAATGTTTTATTAGCAACACAGATTATTACGTTTAGTGTATCCTGTACGAAATTCGACGCTTGGAAACAAGGCGTAATTTTTTTAAAAATCCAGGTGTCAAATAATCAGTCACCATTATATTAAATAGAAAAAAACAGGCGTCACCTAGACGGAAACAAGACGTCAAGTAGCAGGAATTTGAGGAGTAATATGCAAATGAGTTACGCCTGGAATAATCGACGGGCGTTGTTTAGGCAGACGTAAAACACAAAAATGAAGGTCGTCACTAAACGACGGGTGTCATTTGGGAAAAATGACAGGCGTCATCCAGGAAAATGACGGCCGTCAATTAGACGGAAACAAGACGGAAAGTAGCAGGAATTTGAGGCGTAATATGCAAATGAGGTACGCCTGGAATAATTTACGGGCGTCATTTAGGCAGACGTAAAACAAAAATGACGGCCGTCGCTTAGTAAAATGACGGGCGGAAATTGGCAGGATTTTATGGCGTAATATGCAAATGAGTTACTTTCGATCATGAACTTTGTGTACTACCAACAATTTATTAATAAATAAATAAAGCCACATCAATTAGGTAACTAAATCACATATGAAACAATACACATTTCATGTTATCCAGTCAGGTTCTAATATGACAATCCTAAAATACCATTATCTTGTAGTTTGGTGCTTATAAAGTTGCATAGCCTATATGTTCGTTCCGAAACCGCGGAGTGGCTTAGTAATAAGTAGAGTGTCCGCCTAGCATGCAGGAGGTCATGTGTTCAAAGCCCATGTTCAAATATACATCTAAATGTTGCTTTCGACCTATTTCTCCACTGGATCACTTACCACCTCAGTAACTGGAAGGTGAGCAGCATCTAACAATTTACTGGATGAGCACATGTCTCTGCAACCAGTTGACTTGTTCTGGTATCTCCCTAGTCCAAAATACCACAAGATGCTGGCAACATGAGCACAGCAGCCAACCACCCTTGCACCAACCTTGCATGTACAGTACCAACCTCTTATTTTTTCTCCTGTACTTGATGGTGAAAAATCGATCCAAGCATTGTGTAGGTGCGAGTTGGTGTGTCGCGACTGAATCTTTACCTTTAGGAGAGTTGGATGCTCTGTGCATATCCCTAAGCTATATTCACTACCTTCAGATAAATGTTCCTTTGTATAGTGAGGCGCCTGCTTCAACTGGTAAACTCCAAGAGTAATTTCCCTTAGCTCGTCCATTTCAAACGAGGAAATGTTTCCAAGATGTCAGAGGCATCGGCCACTGATCTGTAAATTGATCGCTTCGATATCAAATTGTTCTCTTCTAAGAACTCTTTCGTGTAATTTCTACCAACCGACTTTTCCAGCATCTTCTTCGCTGTATGTTCTGCAGCATTGTTTGGTGTAGAAAGAGAAGGACGAAATCTGTTGGTGATCGCACTAATAATCCGTACAAAGTCCCCTATGCAAGGAATAAGACTGTTTGGCACTACCTTATCTAACAATCTCCATTGCTTCAATCGGCCGTTTGCGCTCTCAACTACCCACCTTACTTTTGTAACCAATCGCGATGTATTGGCTTCTTCAACACTATGCTGCTTTTGACCCTTTGGTAGGAATGATGGCATGTGTACGTGAATTCCCCTTTCTTCCATAAATGGGATGGCATCTCTAAATCCCCTATCTACAATGCATATATCGTTCGTTCTTAGCCAGTTGTTAATGTCTTTACTGTTTGTAGACAATGAATGGAGTGTGATTTGGGCATCGTTGTTTTTTCCATTAGCATAGTATGGACCAAAGACCGTCAGTACATAGCCGTCAGATCCAACTACCATCATTGGCTTAACTAGTGGTCTGTTTTTATGCAGGCTATAGGATTTTCGCTGGAATAGGTAGTCCATACTCTTCTGAATGTAAATATAAGTTCCGTCCAAAATCAGTACTGCTTCATCTGCATCTTCGCTTGATCTGAAGAGGGGTTTTGCAGCAGATGTTGTATGGTTGGCACAAAAGTCATCGTGGCTTATATGGTGCATGCCTAGATGTTTTGGTACAAAGTCGGTCTTTAGAGATTCTCGTGCAGAATGAATTGCCCTCTGGACCTGACTCTTTTTCATGCCAAACATGACTCCAAGCAATTTGTTTGACAGTCCTGTTCTCATTTTGGTCATAAATATGGCAACTGTTGTTCGTACAGAACGTACACTTGTGTTTCTCATATTCAGCAGATAATCACAAAGCTCGGAGAATTCATCCCTATGTAATCCTGTAAGTTCATAATAACCGTCATCGGATATCAGGGATGGAATATCAAAATTAAGCTTGCTAGCGCATTTCATCATTGTCCTTACGTTGTGTAATAGTCTAGTGATATCTGTTCTTGAAAACACGTCACTACTTTTGGAAGATGACAATACAGATATAGCATCAGCTGTCAGATATGCATTATCAATGTGTTTCTTACAACATCTGTTCTTTTCATCAATATAGATGCCAGTTTCAATAAACGCCTGTGTCCTTGCTTTTGAGGGAAATACAATTAATGTATTTCTTTTGCTTGCTCTGTTTTTACATACAGCACATACCTTGTGTGTTCTTGGTGTTGTCTTGATGTTTAAAGTTACTGATTTTGGACTTTTAAACGTCTGTCTTGTATCAACTCCTACATTACCGACATCTGGCTGACTATCATGTTGAGAACTTGATGCAGGACTTTGAATAGTTTCTTTCGTGCGATGGAACTTGGCATGACAACCGTTGCATATAACTTCATTTTCTGAAACAGTACATTTCAAGATTGTCGTCACATATCGTTTGAGCTCCTCTCCCAAAACTCGTCTCCTGCTGCGATACGGAGGTCTTTTGGAACAAAGGCAACATTTTACTTCTTTTCTTTAATTAGTGTCCATGGTTGCTTGAACTCTATTTACCCTGAAAAGTATGTAAATGTTGGTGAGTATTGTAACTGACCTTAACAAGTGTGTAACTGTCATATATGGAATGTGCTCCAACTTGAACAACTTCCTACCAAGTTTCATGAAAATCAGATGAAAAACAGGAGTATAGCGAACAAACTTTAGATTTAAAAAAAAAGCAGGTCCCGTAACGATACCAACAATCATTCAACCAAAACGTCCTGGCAATAAGCTCTACTAAACATCACACTGATACTTCCTATACATTTTCATGAAAATCGAAGGGAAATAAAAGGAGTAGAGTGGACAAGCTTTAGATTCGAAAAAACGGCATAAGGACATCATGTTCAGTATAATATAGTTATACTTTTGTTTCACACACACAACACATTATGTCATTATAAGAATATTCTTAAAGTAGCCATCCCACCAACAACATCCACATTTTACAACATAAAGGTACTTTTTAAACCCGAGAATCCAGGCTTTATCGACACAATATCAAGTGGAGCGTTAACCTCAAAACTGGAACGTTGAATTAATAGCTTCCAACTCGTAATTTATTTAAGACATATGCAATTACGAGCATTTTAAGAACCCATGAAAGATCCTATTCTGTTAATTGGCTTTTAACTGGTTTAATAGAATACTGAGAGAAAATGGACCAACCTTGTGAATGAATATCCCCATCTCTATTAAAAAATACCATATGCATCGTTCTAACCCATACTTTCTTGTGTAGTTGTCGTGGTTGTCTTCCGATGAACTAGCACCACATCTAAAAAATACACACACACATTTTTTTTAATGACAAACTTATAATGTACTTACTCTAGTGTAACTTAAATAACTCTAGTCTAACAATACAGTATCGTATTTATCTTGAAATCGTATTATGATGTTATTAATTAAGTGTTTTCATATTGGCCGAGTTATTGGTCCAAGGACTGTCATATTGGCCCAAGGCCGAAGGCCCGAAGCCAAGGCCGAAGGCACGCTTCGGGCCAATATGACAGTCCGAGGACCAATAACTGGGCCAATATGAAAACACTTAATTAATGACATTTTTATTAATTAACTATTTATTATAACTCTCTTTATTCCTATGTTTTAAATATCAATTACAGGTAAGAAAAAACAAGAGATATATGTTCAATATAACATTTAATAACAAATATCTGATTCAAAAAAATCTTCCACTGTTAACGCTTGATGTCCCACACAAGATAATAGCTATATTTCAGCGAAGTCGATGTAACCGAATTTACAAAAATAATCAAACCTTAATTATTTTGATTGTCTACATTATATAGGCGAACTAGTTTATCATCGAAAAGCTGCGACGTTGTGTTTTTTCTTCAAAATGGCGTCCTTAAAGAAAACAAAGCCTTGGTCGTATTGGCCGTGTTGGTTTATCTAATCAGATTGCTTGAATTTCATATTGGCCGAGTTTTTTCCTACAGGCCGAGTTTCTCTCCATATTAGCCTTTTTTTACCATATGATGCGTGCAGTTTCCTGCAAACCACGGCAGATATTAAGTAGTTAATTAATAATAAAATTACGTATTAGCTTATTATAATTAATAATAATTTGGTGGGGTGGCCAAACTTTTTGAAAAAGATAACTGACAATGAAAAAAAGTATGTTTCAATCATTGGGGGAGTGGGAGGGGGGTGGGGAAGGGCCAAACTTGTTCACAAAATCTTATACAAGCAAAAACAAATAAAATAAAAAAACGTTATCCAAGTTTTTCTTCAAATTATAGGGGGTGGGGGTGGTGGGGGTGAGGGGGGAGCAAGTGGGGAAGTGTGGAAAAGCATACTCTGGCACCGCCCACTCTGAACATTGGTCGGTGGCGGGTCGGTGGCGGGCTAATATGCCTGTGATAAATCTGTCGTGTCGGCGCCCTCTAAATATTGAGTTGTCACGTAAAATCTTTTGTGTTGTCGTGTCTGCACCCCGTCAACGCGACAACGTGACAACTCGACAAATAAGGTATTAATTTTGTCGTGGTTTGCCACAAATCAGCCACCATAGTTTTCGCCGTGTACAGAGTTAAAATAACCAGTACAATTTATAGTTTAAAAACAATATCAACCTTGTAAACTTCTTTTCTCCAATTACTGCGACAAGTCCTTTACATCTTACAAGATCTGTGATATTTCAAATGAAACCTGAAAGTAAAATAATACAGATTAGTAATAATAAAATGTTCCATGTACTATATTGTAATAAAATATTAAAAAAAACAAAAAAAAATTTTTTTTTTTATGTAGTAGATCTAGTCGTAGCTGGAAAAAAAATGGAGTATTAAAAAAAAAAGGAAGGTTCTCAGAGGAATTGAACCTCATCTTTCCAGTCAGTAATACTGCGCCTCAGCCTACTGCGCCACGAAGACGGCGGTAACTTTATGATGCCAATACACATATATAAAGTTAAACCAGTGTAATACACACACTTGCGTCAACCTTGTTTTTGCAGTTTGGATTTCTTTTAAAAGTGTTGTGCAAGATTTTCATCATTTGTCTTGGTTTACCTGTATCCATGTTTATGCAAGTAAAATAAAGCGTCGTCTGATTTTACACCAGACAGAGTGAGACGGTCCGAATTTGCATATGTCAGACATAACAAATACATGTTTCTATAATAAATACCGTTTGAACGCTTGTAAAACTTTGCATTCGTGATAATAATATTTAGGATTGTATCTGTTACAACTCACCTTTCATCGGAATAATCGTGTTCCTGGTAAAAAACAGCAAATTTGCAACACTTGTCGTTCGTATCCAGGTAGTTGTTTACATGTGCGACGGTACTTTTCGCACCTCTTTTTGGAAGAGCTGCATGTGGGAACGGAGTCCAAAATGACATATTTGGACGACTAAATATGGATTTTAAACCATAAGCGCAGGCACGAGCACATTTGATATTTTAACTGGTTATTTTAATACATAAAATACATTGAATTCAGCATTTATTTTAGTTTTTTGCTAAACATGGTGTAAATCCAACCCATTTTCTTCATTAATTCAGTTGAAATCACTATGCAATGGCATGCAATTGTAATTTAACACATTAATTTGGTATTTTGTTAGAGATAATGGTATAATTCTGGTGTGCGATTCAGTTTGTCTTGTTGTTGCTCAAGATTTGAATGTATTAGTTGGCTTTAAAACTGCTACAGGCAAATGGGGTAGGCTTAACTTTTGAGTCATTACTTAAATTGTGTCTCTTTTTTCAGGCATTTTATAGCCAAACTGTATATTTTATTGGATATTGTGCATGTAAATGTGCTCCAAATCAGCCTTGTGGTCTGTTTTGTGCCTCAGAATGGTTGGAAATTATGTCTGTTTCTCCATGAAAAATAGTGATTTTGATTACATTATGTGTATATTTTAGTTTGGTATATAGAAAGAGTATGAGAGTGGACAATGAAAGCAATGTTTGAAAACTTTACTTGATGGAAATATACCAAACGGTTCATTTATTTTGGTATTTTTTCTAGTTTTGTATAACGCGTAAAATCCTTGGTTTCTATAAGCCGAATGGTTCTTTGCATGCAGGAATTGAACCAAAAAGATAATAGGTCCTTGCAAAAGCATCTGATTTTCCATTCGGTCAACCTTATTGGTCAGATGTATTTGTTAAATATTTTTGACAAATGTCGCGACTCATTTATGTGTCAGACCAGTCAGGAAGTACTTCCGGGTCGTAGGGTGCTTAAATAGTTCCTTGAAAAAATCCAAAGTTTCTAGTTTGCATGTGTTTTTACCAAGATTAGTTTTTATTTCATTGTTAAATCTAACCTGAGGTCAAAGTAGTATGTCTGTTGTCATGAATAGTAAGTATTTTACTGTGTTTGTCAGGATTATTTCTTAGGAGAGTATGAGCACAGAGGTTAGATAGAGATGTGGTTTTGACAAATGTTTATTTCAAAATACGCATAGTGTGAATGAATGACGCGAAATGTTGAAAAACTGAATCGGTGTTTTATTCCAGATATGGGACCGTTTGCTAGCAAAATGTGTTTAATACACAGAATATAATTGTATTTAAGCGAACGAATGTTGTGAAACTTGTCACAGCTCTCCAAATATAGCCTATATTGCATTGTGTTCAATGGGCAGATTTTCACCGGTCTGACACTATGCGCATTTCGGTCATTTCACGGTGACTACTAAATTGAATTGTTGGGGAAATGGGTAAAAAAAGACTGGATGTGTGCATACCCTTTTTTCTTTTTTTTTTATAATAAACGGAAGTTTGCTAGTTCTTTTAAATGTTTTTATAAACGCAGAATAAAACATAAGAATATAAAAATAATATTTTGACTTTGTAATTTAGTAATTTGCAACTTTCCGGGACTGATACTGATGATCATGTCTGGACCAGTCGTACTAATTATTATGTTTGGAGTAAACTTTATATTCTTGTTATTTAAAATGGTATGTATCAATGTAGGATGGTTTAGCGGACATAACTGTAAATTTGATTGTAAAAAAGGTACTGAAATGACTTTTTTTTTAAACAGTTACTTTCCGGGGCCACTTAAAAATAGACATAATTTTGGCTATACGGATCTTAGCGCTCATATTCTTCGATCTTTTCAACTAAATGACAAACAAAATATTGACTTTTAAATTTAACACAAAACCTCCCGGGCCGTTTGTTGAAACCATCATATCACAATCATTATACCTCGTATTCATCAATGTAGGATGGTAAAGCAAACATATTTAAGAATGTGCTTAATATTATACGGAACTGTTTAAAACAAGTACCTTATTGATAATTGTCCTAACATGATTGTTCATTTGGAAATGCCATACCCTTACTTTGATTTTTCTCTTAATATTTTATTTAACATAGTTGTGTAACATATCAAGTAGATGGTAATACGTTAATAGTTTAGAACTAATCTGCAACATATGAAATATAATAGCCAAGAAAGGAGGCAACACATATACACGTTCACAACATTTAATATGTCATTAGGTCAACTCTTTCGAAAAAAAGAGAGCAATTGTCATCACTTGATCCTCGTCTCCGCTCGGTTGAAATTTGTGTGTAAGCTTGTATCTCCGAAACGGCTTTAAATAATGGACTGTAAGTTACACATCTGTTTAGCATCATTATACAAGATCATGCAGCCAGGTTACGGTCATAAACAACTATTAAATATGAACTAATTTAAGATCCTCTGTCTATATAATATATGTTTTATTAAAAATTCCAATAGGCCTTAAGGCCTGTGAGGATACAAATAGTTAACACAATACAATGACAGGTAATACTAAATGAAACAACATAAACAAATGTACATATGGAGAAGATGGTATACAATGCAACTGAGTATATATTGCATATTATTTATTTTGAAATACAAAGCGAAACCAAACTTTAAGACAATGCATAGATAATGCAGATGTGTATATACAATAATTGCATATATGCTATGTCTAAAAAAACAACAAAAAAACGTTACAACATGATATTTCCCTTTACTTACACACGATTTAAAACTTTTGTAATGATCACTGTAGGGATCCGTACACCGGATCTTGGTCAAGACCCCGTTCACTAGTACGGAGTTTTGGTCAGCCATGTTGTAGAACACGTGCGGATAACAACAGCAAAGGTAGGTTAACCACGTTTTTCTCCTATTTTTGTTCCTTTATATGAATGATCATTATAGCTATATGTTACGGAAACATTTCCCCGTTCACATATTACCGTACATTGTTGACATATTACTTTAAATGCTCCAATTGGCAGATTTATTTGTTTTTCCAATATACGTGCATGTTCAAAATGTCAGCATCATTCATCCGAAATTGGCCGAGATATGAATCGAAACAAAACGTGCCCAGCGTAACTAATTCATATAAAAAGATGCTGATTTTTGTACGGAGTCTTGTCCATGTACTGTACGGGGTTTTGCAATGCAAAGATTGTTTTCGCTGCTCTGCACTGATGTTATTTACTTATATTTGTAGTAATTCGTAGACATTATTTAGGTCCTATGTCTTATGCCATTTTGTATTGTTAAGATGAAAAAATGCAGAAAACTAAAACTTAAAAGGGGTAATTTTTGATAAAGACTCCGTACTTATTCCAAATAACTACATGTACTACAAACTAAGTCCAGACGTATATTATTGTCTGTTAGAATTGATACAGTTGTCCAATTTTATATATAATGTTGATGTGTTGTATTATATAGCGGTTTGTAACCGCTATGATTGGGTGTAGTTTATAATAATGGCAGCCTCCTTAGTTAGTTTGTCGCGTTGTAAATAAATGAACTTCATGTGTAGAACCCCATATGTAGAACCCGATGTGTAGAATTTGGTATGCACAAGTTGATATGATATTTTACCACCCCTCACCTACTAATGATGTTGGAACATTGCATACACATTTTTATTTTCTTTCATTTTTCTTTCGAAGAATTATGTCCAATTTCTTTCTAAGAAAGGAAACTGAACCCCGTCACAAAAAAGTTAGATGCTTCCAATGGATCTACCTTTCCAAAACGTATTTAAAGAGTGCATTTCAATATGTTTTATGACCTACGAACGGTCAGACAGACGAATGGTTGTCAAAGTATTATTATACGTCCCATAGGCGTTAAAAATCCTTACCGTATTTTTTCAAACAGTTTGCCTGTCAGGTTAAAATTAATTCTATGCCCCATACTGAGATCTAAACTATGTCAAACTTTTCTAAGTATGTTAATAGGAAATGTAAAGTTGGTTCTTAAACTACATTGACAACACATGATATATATAACGGCATGGGTTAATATTAATTATCTATATAGCTCGCATGATTATATCTGTTCAAGGAAATCTACGTGGATTCAGTTCTAATGACACTACATTGACTGTTTACAAACATTCAATGAATGTTTTATGTATTACATGTAATGCAAGTACCATTAAAACCATAGTTTTATACAATATATTTAAAGCAAAACTCCGTCCAGTAAAAAGAGAATATTTGCAGTACTCCGTACACAAGTGCCCAAGACCCCGTACACAAACATTAATTTTGTTTCGATTTATATCTCGGCCAATTTCGGATGAATGAAGTTGAACATTCGAACATGCACGTATATTGGAAAAACAAATAAATCTGCCAATTCAAAATTTTCATTAACTTGAAAATTAATGAGATATTTATTGCTGAAGTGTATTTTGGGCGAATTTCAGCACCGGCAATTGTTTTTCTTTGATCCGAATTGTAGCATTTAAAGTAATATATCAACAATATACGGTAATATTTGAACGGGGAAATGTTTCCGCACCATATAGCAATATTGATTATTCATATAAAATGAACAAAAATAGGAGAAAAACGTGGTTAACCTACTTTTGCTGTTGTTATCCGTACATTTTCTAAAACATGGCTGACCAAAACTCCGTACTAGTGAACGGGGTCTTGACCAAGATCCGGTGTACGGATCCCTACAGTGATGATTAGTTATTGGAAAATAATATCCTTTCGGATTTCAAATGCTTTGTATATAATATACATAATGCAGTTAAAGCTTGACACTTATAACTGATTAAGATAAAGCCAAACATATAATTATCACCACAATATTCATTAAAAAAGGTCTGATTTTTTTTTAATTAATTGCAGAATCAATTCATTACTTTGTTCAACATAAGATACTTACATGTTTATTGCCTTACACAAGACTAGTGATCAATATAATTACGATGACCATTCTGCGTTTATATAAACGATTTAAAATAACTAGCAACCCTTCATTTATTATTTATTGAACATACGGTATGCACGGTCCCTGTTCGATTTGGCCCGATTCCCCGGCAGCTCAAAATCATCCCGACTTTGCAACGCACTGCAGGCTTAGTGGTTGACTCATTTACAGTTCGTCACTAAGCCGTCCTCTTTGATTGTGCGACGACCTGACAGATTTGGGACCCTATGATGATGTAGTATAAGTAGGTATAACAGTCAAGCAGAACATGTAGCATTCACAGAACACTGTCAACCAAAAACACGCATTCAAAACAAACAAGCATAAGGAAAAATATAAACAAAATATGCGACACAACAAGCACAAAAGGGTTGACAATTGGGGTATCGCATTGTAACGGATATTGGAAATGACAATTGGGGTACCGCATTGCAACGGATATTGGAATGACAATTGTGGTACCGCATAACAACGGATATTGGAAATGACAATTGGGTATACTGCATTGCAACGGATATTGGAAATGACAATTGGGGTACTGCATTTCAAAGGATATTGGAAATGATAATTGAAAACACATGCCACTGTTTTTTTTAACATGTTCTATGGTGCACCAAATCTCACTCTTAACTATTGTTATTTCAATGAAACGTGACAAATCAAAGAAAAAATCTAAGTTGTATCCTCTCATAAAGTAGGCAGCATTAATATGATATATAAGTATATCACAAAGATGATCATGTACACTCAAGTGATATGAAAACGCAACACGGGAATTTCCGCTATATATTGTATATACTGCCCACTTAATTGCATATAATATTCCAAAGAAATCCCAAGATGTTTTTTAAAAAGAAAGTTGCAGTTAACTAGAGAAAGGATACAACTGTGATGTTGTAGACGTTTTAATCACACTGCACTTTGTAACAAGAACTTCATAAATGTTGAAGTAGCTCTTTGAAAAATTTAGCTAGTTCAGTACTGTATTTAACGTAAATAGTTTGCAAAATGTTGCATCCTAAGTTTGCTCACATGATTGAGCCAAACGCGTACTCTGTGAATAATGAAACATTGAAGGAATACTATTTGCTGTATTATTTGTTGTTTTAGTATTTTTTCCAAAAGGAAAGGTCTTACGTAGCCATGTACCATTCGATTAAAAGCAGCATATTGTACATACAATATATAGCGGAAATTCCCGTGTTGCGTTTTCATATCACTTGAGTGTATGTATATATATGAATACAAAATGAGCTAAAACATAAAAACCATAAAGCAATTTCTCATTGCCTTCGAAGAAGCCAGAGCAACACGAAACCGATAAGGACTCGACAAGTCAAGACTGAAGACAAGCATTACACTTTACTATCCCTTTCAGGATTTATTTAGGTAGACGTTATCTTACTTTACTATCCCTTTCAGGATTTAGGTAGACGTTATCTTACTTTACTATCCATTTCAGGATTTAGGTAGACGTTATCTTACTTTACTATCCCTTTCAGGATTTAGGTAGACGTTATCTTACTTTATACTGTCCCTTTCAGGATTTAGGTAGACGTTATCTTACTTTATACTGTCCCTTTCAGGATTTAGGGTAGACGTTATCTTACTTTACTATCCCTTTCAGGATTTAGGTAGACGTTATCTTACTTTACTATCCCTTTCAGTATTTAGGTAGACGTTATCTTACTTTACTATCCCTTTCAGGATTAAGGTAGACGTTATCTTACTTTATACTGTCCCTTTCAGGATTTAGGTAGACGTTATCTTACTTTACTATCCCTTTCAGGATTTAGGTAGACGTTATCTTACTTTACTATCCCTTTCAGAATTTATCTTACTTTATACTGTCCCTTTCAGGATTTAGGTAGACGTTATCTTACTTTATACTGTCCCTTTTAGGATTTAGGGGTAGACGTTATCTTACTTTACTATCCCTTTCAGGATTTAGGTAGACGTTATCTTACTTTACTATCCCTTTCAGGATTTAGGTAGACGTTATCTTACTTTACTATCCCTTTCAGGATTAAGGTAGACGTTATCTTACTTTATACTGTCCCTTTCAGGATTTAGGTAGACGTTATCTTACTTTACTATCCCTTTCAGGATTTAGGTAGACGTTATCTTACTTTATACTGTCCCTTTCAGGATTTAGGTAGACGTTATCTTACTTTATACTGTACTTTATACTGTCCCTTTCAGGATTTAGGTAGACGTTATCTTACTTTACTGTCCCTTTCAGGATTTAGGTAGACGTTATCTTACTGTTCACAATCTATCCGATCATCGGAAAATCAAGGAGGAAAGCATAGTGGGTCAACCAAATAATACACATGATTTGTTTGTTTGTTTGTTTGTTTGTATGATGTTTAAAGTGATTTTCAAGACATGTAAGGTTATATATGTAAATAGTTTATTCAGATAATTTCAATGGGTCATAAGACCCGTGAGGATACAACAAATACATAAAAACTTGACAGCGATAGTGAGATATATATACAACAATATACCAACAATTAACATAATTAACAGAAAAGTATTCATATGTAAAAGGTAACATTTAATACTTTAGCAGTTAATGTTGTTGATAATTTTACTTTGACCGCAAAATATGCAGAGAAGGTGACTGAACCATCACACTGAATCGCTAATATGTTCATGTACATATTTATATTAATTTATATATAATATTAGATTTAACTAACGTGATAAATGGAAAGCTTCTAACTAGTACACAAATGTATATACATAGTTTGTAATAAACAAATATACACATGCAACTTTAGAATAACATAAAATATATAACATATATGACGGTCGATATTTTTGAAGTGCGTTTGTAAAATGATAGGGTCTCTAAACACTTTTAATAACAATTGTATATAAGTTATTACGTCGCCATATAGAAGAAGAACTTTTATTGCGCCTCGTCATACGTCCATGGAGGTTCGAGGCCATCCTCCCATGAACCTTACAATGTGTACATAAATGTAATCAATTGCAATAGGTCAAACATGACCCTTGAGCAAAGAAAAATAAACGTTTACTAGAACACTCCGTTCTGGCGGACAGTGCTACAAAAACACACAGCATTGTATAATATGTCTATATTAATTATGTCAATTCTAATTGCATGCATTTCAAAATTATGGTAAACTACTGTAAAGCCAAAGAAGCAATATAAAAATATATCAACATGTTTTTAATTTGTTGTTTAGTATGTAGTGTATCAGGGGATAAATTTAAATTTTGGTAATCTTTTTTTAAGTGTTTTATATTCACCATATACTTCTTTATTTTTTTTATCTCTACTACTGTATATTCAATACAAAACTCTTTAATTTTAATTTCTGTTAGATCATTCTAAAGTGATAGTATCTGTTCTAAAAATTCTTCGTCTTCCAGTAATTTATCATTACATTTCCAATAAGATTTTTCCAAAATACTAACCTTTATTTAAATTTAAATTTTAAATTTATATAATCATGATCTGAATAAGAACATGGTAAAATGTCAGAGTTAATTAATGCGTCTGTTAAACTCTTTGGAATATAAAATCTATCTAACCGGCAGCCTATATATTTATGTCTATTAGCAGTTTCTGAATTAATGCGTCTCTCCCATGATACGGTTGTTTTATTTGGATATAAAAACCTAAACAATCTATTAAACTTATGTTTATCAATAATATTATTAAAAAGTTTAGATCCGACGGTACCCTTTTTTAAATTACCTCCAATATTATCTAGATTTGTGTTTTTAAAATTAAATTTTTACCCCCAAATTAAATGTGGTATTATTTCAGTGAAAAATTTATTCTTTCATTAGAATCATTTGGTGTTTTTTAAAAAAAATTATTTCATAAATCTTTATTATCATATATACAATAAAATCCAAGTGATGTAAACAGTCACTCGGACGGCACTCTTAGATAATAAAGAGACGAAAAAGTATTACTTTACTGAAAATTATTACTCCAACTGTGTAATGTACATTATATAAAATCTGAATGTTCTTTTAATCATCTGTAATCCCATCACTGAAACGAGAAAAATATTGTAAATATTGTGTTTTTAACATATAAACCGATGATTAATAACTACATGAGTGAAAATTGTTCCAATACTGGATAACATATACATATGAGTGAAAATGAATTATATTAACTACTGAATATGAGGTACTTATAATGATTCAAAAACTCGATTACACAGCACAATGCAAATGATGATACAAGTCCTAAATTAATTAGCAAACAATAGAAACGGGTGTAAAGTACGATTTAATATAAAGACAAGGATCAAATGTTATTTCGTTTGTTTTATTAGAATTAATATACTGAAAGGAAAAAGAAACGCAGGGTGCGTATTTCTGCTATATATTGCATATACTGCACACTTAATGCCATATATATTCCAAGGAAATCCCAAGATGTTTTGTAAAAAAAAAGTGCAGTTAGTTAGATAAAGGACACAACTGTGATGTTGTAGACGTTTTTAATCACAGTACACGTTGTAACAAGAAATTCATAAATGCTGAAGTTCCTCTTTGAAAAATTGAGCCAGTTCAGTACTGTATTTAATGATGTGATTGCAACATTTAAAGCCTAAGTTTGCTCACCTGCTTGAGCCAAATGCGCATTCTGACGATAATGAAACTTTAAAGGGGTAACCATTGGTGTGTTCAGTGCTGTTTAAACCTTCTTTCTAAAAGGACAGGCCTAATGTCGCCCTGAACCATTCGATTAGCAGTAGCATATTAAACATACAATATATAGCGGAAATACGCACCCTGCGTTTCTTTTTCCTTTCAGTATAGTTCCAAAACTATAATCACACCAAAAGTGACCAAAATTAACAACACCAATTCTGGAGAAATCAGCGAACATTCTGTATTTAATTTTGTTCAAGAACTTTTTTACTAACGGAAATGGCGTAAACGTTTTATCTTCGTGTTTTGTAAGGTTTCTACAAGTCCAAATAATATGTCTAGAATAAGTGCGATATTATGAATATCTCTGTCTAATTTCGGTAAGTAAAAAATATCTAAATACTCGTTCACTAAGGATGAAGTTACATCGACTTATATTTTTCAAAATCGTAAAAAAATCTGATTTAATGGATGAACCACTTTGCATTCTATGAACAGATGACTTACAGTTTCTATTGATTTACAAAAGGGACATGTTTTATCCTTAGTAAATTGTCTCATTGAAAAATAATAATTCACATATATATAACATCATGACATATTCTCCAGGCAATATTTCTGACATCTTGATCGATACACGGCAAGTATAAATTGTTAAACACTTGTTTAAAATCAATTAAATGGAAAACAAAATCGGGTATAATAATATCTTTTCGGACATCTGAATTATATTTAATACATTTTCCAATGCAATATTGGAATCCAAGGATATTTTGTTAAAGACGAACGCGTAGCCACAACGTCCAGGTAACGTTATACGACAACCTCACCAAAATACAACCAAACCATAACGTTGTAATAACGTTGTAATAATGTTGTGTGTTTGCTGGGTAATACATAAAGAACAAACATAAATAGTGAATAAATCAACATATTTATATAATACATAAATCAATCATATTTACAACTATTTAAAATATATCTTGATCCTATTTCCACGAAAATCTGCTAAGTTTCTTGCAAAGGCTTATCCGGAAATATGTTATACATATTTAAAGGGATAACGGCAATGTTGATGTCATCTTTCACACAATTGCAAACATCTAAACAAAGCCACGACTAATGTGTATTTTTTGTTTTTACTAAATTATGTCACAAGGGGTGCACAGTTCGTACCCATTAGGATACAGCAGTTTGCGTTTATAAAAAGTAGTTCAATACTTGATAAAAATATTTTCTAATATGAAAATAAGTGCTTCACAAACTTCTTGCAAATCCACTTAGTGTAATTGTCAAAATTGCAGTTTGTGAAACACTTTAAAATATTGTTACAATCCAAAAAATGTAGTATTTTCTCTAGCAAAAAGCCTTTTGAATAAGAGCAATAAGCTTGTTTTTGATAAGGTTGTGTGGTACGGTTGCATATAATGTGGAAAAGTAATAAAGTACCTATAGATGAAACATGAAGCTTATTATGCTAATTCAATCCGGAAAAAGAATATGGTAGTTAGTAAAAACAAAAAATACACATTAGTCGTGGCTTTGTTTAGATGCGTGCAATTGTGTGAAAGATGACATCAACATTGCCGTTATCCCTTTAAATATGTATACCATTTATAACAAGCTTCATTTATTGTTGTTATGACTAATTGTCAAAGTTTTCTTCCCAAACAATAAAATGTTTCCTTTTATTTATCTATTTGTAAATAAATACTGATAAAGGTGATCCTTTGGGAGCAACAAAAACAATTAAGAGAACAAAGCAGCAGACTCGGTTTTATTGAGTCTGTTCATGAGAAGTAATGAAAGAAGCAACACCTCTCACGCCCCCTAGCACCGGCTTAAGCGGTATTCTACTTCAAAGTCACCTATATTGGGCTCGTTTGTCCCAAAGGACCAATAAAAATAACACTACTGATTCGCCACACTGCACTAAACGAACGCTAGTGTGAATGTTAATAAATACTGATAAAGGTGATCCTTTGGGAGCAACAAACACAATTAAGAGAATAAAGAAGCAGACTCGGTTTTATTGAGTCCGTTCATGAGAAGAAATGAAAGAAGCAACACCTCACGCCCCCTAGCACCGACCTAAGCGGTATTTTACTTCAAAGTCACCTATACTGGGATCGTTGGTCCCAAAGGACCAGCAAAAGTAACACTACTGATTCGTAGCATGGGGAGACGTTTACAGCCGCCGCGCTACACTAAACGAACGCTAGTATGAATGTTAATAAATACTGATAAAGGTTATTCTTTGGGAGCAACAAACACAATAAACAGAATAAGGCAGCATACTCGGTTTTATCGAGTCTGTTGAAACGTCATTTTAAACGCCAAATGCAAAAACAACAACGCAATGCAATGCGTTATTTTAAGCGACGCCACGTTCCAACAACACATTTAAATAGGATGAAGCTGTATGTTCTTCTCGTTTGATGTTGAGATAGGCGCAAAATGTAACTTATGAGAATTAGTTTGTATTTTGTGTAATATCTCGAGAAAATGTGTATCATGATACATCAAACTCCATCTTAGATACTCCATGTTAGATAAGAAATAAAATATTTCCAGCGGGTTTATATTATGCGAGATAAAAACGTGTTTGGGACTTGAAAACATCGAAACCGCGGCCCTGCGGCCCTTGGTATCGATGAGCTTCAATTCCGCCGACTAGGTTTTGATCTGGGACAATATAAACCCGCTGGAAATGTTTTAATTCTTAATTTCACAATTAACTCACTAAACCCGATTCCTGTACATTTCCCACTCTATGATAGGTTATTAAAGTATTGTTTACAAATCAGTGTGAATTAATAGCTTTCAATTTAATGCTCATATCATTTATGTAAAAGCATTACACTGTGTTTATTCCGAAATCATTCGTTGATCCACTCTCGGTCTGATAAAAGGAGAGGCGGTACCTAGATGACGGGGGGAGCTAACGAATGCGTAAGTGTCGTTTTCTAAACGAATGCGCATTGGTCCATTTATGGATGAAAACATATCCACTTCCAAGAATTTATTTGCTGTCAGATGTAATTCCGCAGTGAAGTAAAACAGTTAACGTTACACTGGACTAATTTAAGGTAAGTCTTAAAACTACGTATAGTGTGACCTGTCTTAAATTCATGTCAATTAATCGTTTCTCTGGTTAAATATAAAAATATTATACAAACGTGAATATAGATCTATAATTTACTCGTTGATAATTTATATCATAGTTCGCGTTATTATTCTGCATTCTGCATTTTGCTTTTCATTTTTCAATTACTAATTAAAGTCAATGTAAAGCTGTTCTAAATCCATACATGTATGTAACATGTACCTATCTGTACATGAATAATGAGTATTTGAATTGTTTATATGGTTGTAAAAATTGTGAATTCTGGATTTAAATCCTCGGATATCTGACATTTCCACACCTCGGTGATATCAATATGTGGCACATTTAAATATATACGTGTATTTCATGTTGAACACATTTTCTCGATATTTGCTATAACATATTTTATTTATCTTGAAGTTCATTGTAAATTATTAAACTATGAATGTTAACCCTTAAACAGCTACACACATACATATATAGGCGCCCTGCCGTAGTTCGTCCGAAGGTTGTCTGTCCTTGGTTGTTCGCAATACTTTTCCCTATACATATACACTAAACCGAAGTACCAACCTAAGAATATGTAAATAATATTCTCATTGTTTTGTGTATTTTGAGCTTGATTAGAGATACGGTTAAACTGAAAAATAACGAGTGTAGATTGAATGAACATATTTTAAAACGTGTAAGTCAATGTGTTTTCTTAGAAATAAGTTATAATACTTATACAACTGGGTATATAGGATTTTATTAAGTACTTCAAATTAGTGAAGCTTTCGATGTTCCTAATTCTAAAATATGCCAGTTAAAATTATTTTGACATCATGTTTTACTAGCATTACCACTACAAATGCGTTTGCAAAAGAAATTTTCGAAATATTTAATGTTAACGCTGAATTACAGTTGCATGAATTTCAAACAATATTCAATTTAAAGGGAGGTAATTTAAGATTATCCATATTTCATTTTTTATAGACGGAGAATCTGCAATAAATGGGTCAATTTTTTATGTTTTTTTTCTATTATTTCATACCAATATTAATAATTTTATATCTTTAAGCGATCTTTGACTCATGTTATGTGTTTTATCAGTACATTTCATGTTTTCATATAAAGGGAGGGTAACTCTCAAAAAATGTAACAATTTAAACAAAAAATAAATGTTTTACAAACTATGGGTCAAAACAAAATACTTATCATATATCTATTCTAAAATATATTTAAAATAAGAAAATTAGTTAAGATACAAAAGTTGATACTTAGAAATTTTGTTCAGTGTATATATATATATATGTAATGGACTTTCTTTGAATTAATGCGTGACAAATGGGTGTTTTGGGGGAAATGACTGATAAGCAGCCGGACATTGTAAACCCTGATAAGCCTACTCGCAGACTGATCTGGGTTTACAATGGATGCAAAGGCTATTATAGTCGTGCTTAGCGGGTTAAGGGTTCTAGAGAAAGAAAAGCGGGATCACATAACCGGTATTTAGCTGTCGTTCTAGAATGTTGTCGTTCTAGAATAGTTCATAGTTTCATTTTCTTGAAATATAGAATCGTTGTATCCATTATCTACCTCCAAAACATAAGATGATTGTCAAAAACATTGGATCCTCGTCTCTGAAATAGAAATAAATTATGCCGTACAACTGCCGAAATTTACAATAAAGGAGAAAGCTGGAGACGATTCATTTATTGATCGTTTAAGTTGTTTATTTATTGATCGTTTAAGTTGTTTATTCAGAGTGCATATGCATCATACTAGACCCCAGGACACGTCCGATTTAAATATTGTTAATGATATCGTCTGGAAAAATAGACGATTCGGCTAGATATGTTTTTAAAATCGTCAATAATAATTAATATGATGCTTTAAGGCTATACTAAATTATTGTTTTGGGATTCAACAACGTTATATGTACAACTGCTGTCAATATGACCCCGTACGAATTACTATTTATGAACGGGGTTTAATCGTTTATCAATATTTCAGTCATACCACGACGGTGTTTACTTGTAATGAATGAATAGTGTTTTACGACCCGTGGACACATAAATAGGTCATATTGTGCGTAAAAACTGATGAAAGTTGAAGGAAATCTAAAACAAGACTAAAATCTATAGTATCAAATAACTCTTTCACAGTATTAATATTGTTGTACCTTTGACGCATATATAGGATCAAAGTCTACACATTCCAACAAGATGTGTTTGACCGTTAACAGTGCAAAGCAGGGTATACATTCTGGTAATTGCTCACCTTGTAATAAATATGAATGAGTATTACGTGTATGCCCTATCCTGCACCGGCTAGAACAACTTTTTATCGACGAATGGGTTTACTAGAAGAACGCCATTCTCCGAGTAACGGTGTAGAGTCTACTTGTAGCCACTAGTTCAATTATATACTTGCACATATTCGTGTTAAGAAGAAGAACTTTTATTAGCCTCGTCATAGGTCTATTTGGGCCGAGGCCATCCCAAATAAACCTTACAAAGTACATACATATTATGCAAAAAGTCATATACGACTCTTGAGCACAATTTTATAACAGACATTTCTAATATATCAATGGCGTTATGACAGTGTTAATATAAATATAACTTAGAATCATGTTTATCAAATACAATGTTATATTAATCTAACAATGTCACACATGAAATGCACTATTCTTTAGTAACAAGTGTTTTTAAGATATGAAAATTGTAAGTATTACAATACTGTTGTTTAACAGCTTCTCTCTGAATTTTGACATACATGATATATTATAACTCTAAGTTGCACGGAGCGTGTTAAATAAAAACACCAACATAATTGTTATTGGGAGTTTTCACAGATGATACTTTTTTCTTTTTCAAATCCTTTAAATACATATGTGGCTAAGTTTCGTAATTGTTGCTTATTTTCTGACTGAAATAAATCTAGTTTTAAACATGTTGCTGTTTTTCGAAAAGTACTTTTTAAACAATGTAGATCTCAGATCGTTGTATAATGTGCATTCAAATAAAAAATGAAATTCATCTCCAAGAGAACTACAGAATAATTTAATAGCAATTAAATACCATAAATTCAATATGAGATATCACTAAAATTTAATAATCATTAAATGTGCAATATGATGTGTCATGACATTTAATTTGAATTGAATTGAAAGCATGACATCTTTGCGTTACGCACTGTATAGAAAATATATCGTTAAGATTTAATTGCAATTAAAATGCCATACAATTCAAAATACAACATTTACGCACTCCTTAAATGTGCAACATGATGTATTGTTACATTTAATTGCGATTAAATTCAGTAAGAGATATCACTACATTTAAGTATTCATTATGTGCAATGTGATGTGTCATTACATTTAATTTGAATTAATACATATCATTAAATTGTAAGTTTGATATCTTAGGAGTAATGCTTTGTATATGAAATAATCTTATATTTAATTCCAATTAAATTCCGCCAAATTCAGTATGAAATGTTAAGCTATCATTAAATGTGCATCATGGTGTATCGTTACCTTCAATTGCGATTAAATGCACTTAAATGCCAAATACAAGTTGCAAACATTTATTTTACCTTTAAGTGTACTAGCAATTAAGTTTCAACTAAATCACACACATGGAATTTAATGACATTTCAGCAAATTTAAGTTTTGATTAAATCCCTTATTTCATGCAGCGCAATGCTCAACTTTATAGTGCTGCCACACTGGAATACCAGGACGTAGACGAATGACACGATACCCCACCCAGTCACGTTATACTGACACCGGGCAAAACATTCATAAAACTACCATTTATTTATATGCTGAACGGCAAACTAAGGAGCCGTTTGTTTTAAGCCGGCCAAGGATTAAACCCTGACCACCCGCATGCGAATCGGACACTACTACTAGGCCCAGATGCGACACAAATACGCCGAATTTTCCAAACTTAATATGTTCATAAATAATAATAACACAGAAGGTAATGTGCGACAAATTTAATACATTTGTACATTCCTTATGAGTCTGCAGCAAATTATGCGATTTCTTTCGTATTTGACACAAATGAATTAATCTTCCAGACTGCCTCCAGTCTCTTTAAAGTCAACCGCCAATTCAGTTCAATGACATAACAAGCACAATGTATATGACTAATTCCCCTAAACATTGTAGATGGTTCAAGTTGGACATTGGTTAGCTAAAATGACGAATTAAGGGAATCTTGACGCTTGTTAGGAAACGTTCGAGGGCTTGCAACTGAAGCTATACAGTTATTTTCTACACGAAAACTATTGTGTATATAGTTTTTCTAGACGGAAACTATTGTGTATATAGTATATTAGTCTAATTAAAGCAGGGTCCCAGTGATCAGTACATGAGAAATGCTTAATAATAAATGCAGACAATTCTCAAGTTTTTGCGTCTGTGTGATCAAGATCGATTCAGGACGTTTCGGCACCAAACAATTTCGACAACTAGACGAATCGGCCTAGACGTTTCGGCATCAAACCATTTCGGCATCTATTTTAATTTTTACCCTAGACGTTTCGGCACCCATTTATATTTGAGTATTATAATGAAGTAAAGAAGTAAACAAATTAAATACTTTCTATAAGATCACTTGTAATTAATTTAAAATGCAAAGTTGATTGCCTTAACGGCAACTTCGATGCGATTTTGAGCCTGAATACAACTAAAACATGAACATAAATAGGGCCCATATGATAATCACTTGTAAAATTTAAGTAAATATGACTTTAATATTATATTGTAGCATGGTCACTGAAATTCTCTTTGTAATAGCTCAGGTGTAACTCGTTTAACTGAAAATACTTGAATATGTTCCCTTTAACATGTATAATAATGTATACCTAAGACCAAATAAAAACTTATTTGTATTCATTCATACAGTATCTTTTAATTCTTCACTTTACCTTCCTGTCGTCTCCATAAGTGACAAAGCCTCCGCAAACTAACCCATTATTAAAAATCGTCTACATATAACGCATGCGTTATACCTTTCTTGTTTATATATAAAACTATTCAACTTTTGACGATTTCTTTACATCTGCGTGTGTTTAATTTCCATTTTGAAATAATTGGAATAAACAAATTTCTTATGCACATTTGCGATTTCGCGTTATTTATGAAGTAAAAATAAAGTTACCAATGAAGTCGGAAAAGTCTCGTGAGCCTACGCCGTAATATAGACAAATATTTTTCCTTTATAATTAAATCGTATTTACATCGTATCCTCTTCGTTATTTAATTCATCAGTTTTTGCGCACACTTTATGTTTATGTGTCGACGTGCCGTAAAACACCATTCATTCATTCGTTATTTAATTACATTTCTATAGGCTGAACAATGTGTATCCGTTTCGTAAATAGTTGCTTTGGACAAATCAAGAAGGAGAAGAAGGCACTTGAAGAAGCGACTTGAACTAATTTTTGTTCAATATTGAATTGAAAGATGAACACGTTTTATTGTTTATAAAGTAATGCTGACGAATCCGGACTTGTTTATTTTTACAAACAATTTACTTATCCAGTTATAGGACTGTCCCGAAAACATGTAGTAGTTACTACTCAGCTCAAGTTACATGGTAATCAGCTTAGTGTCGGCATACCCAGCATGAGGTCAATAAAACGGCAATAAATCACCTAACATGCCAGCTAATGAACTAAAACTTTGTCCATGCAGAATTAAATGTTAGAATTATATATCACTGCATATCTCTATTTGTAGATAGCATTTTGTAACACCAACTTTCTTCTAATGTTTTAAATGTGCCTATCTGCTGTCAGATAATTGATGTCCTGCTATGAAAAAATGGGTATTTTATTGCTCTGGTGTCAGTTAATTACATGGATGAATTATAGAGATTCACAATAAACAGAGGAATCTCGGGACAGTCCTATAACTGTATCCCGGATTTTGAGTCACACTCGCTATGTTTATCAGTGCGGATAGGCATGGTGAGTTTATGGTCGTAAACTATCGGTACGTGCGGAATATTGTTTGTGGCGTGATGTACATTTACAGGATAGGCATATACGTGTTACCAAGCCATTATTTGTTTTTACACTTCGCTGCATATGTAACCAGGTACAGGTAAATGGTGAATACTCAATTTTTTAACACCTATTTGGGGCTTGCCCGGAACTCGAAGGAGGTGACCTCTACATTAATATTAAGGATTATTCACTAATTGTATGTAATGTTACAATGATAAACAATCTCAATACCACTGAATAGTTTACATGCAACTTGTAGTACATTATATTTACAATTATATCCAATTTTTACCATTTAATGAAAAACAGATACATGATAACTGTATGTATGAATTGAATTAAATATTGTTCAAAGGCTCATCGACACATTATAAGTTATTTAGAGCCACCACAGAGAGAAGCGAAGGATACATAGGAATCTGGGATCCAGCTGGTATTTTCTTACATAGATAAATACAAGCAAGCAAAGCAAAGTACAATATCAAACAAAAAATGCATAAGTAAAGATAGATAGTTTATTTCATACAAAAGGCCATAGGCCCATGAGTACACAAATGCTTATTTAACAATATACAAAATAGCAATAGGTGGTGATACAGTATACATAGTAACTATTATCAAGTGATTAAGCATAGTTCAACTGAAGTATACTTGTTATAGCAATGAAGAATTCATATACTCCTATCAAATGTAGGTATATACATAGAAATATGAACTAAATATGATTTTAGAATTTGAGCTGACGAGGAGAATCTTATGTATTATTATACAATAATTCATTACGTATTTTAAAACTTTCAAAAACATACATGGCAAGGTTTCTTTCTATGCGTACATTGTTATTGTTCATGAGTTCAGAATATTTGGATGCTTCCAGTAGTATGGTTTGATATATTTTAAACGCAGTTCTTTGTACATTGTGCATTCAAACAAGAAATGGAATTCATCCTCGAGATTGTTACATAACTGACATTTACGTTCATGTAGTGGTAGTTTTTGTGGTTTGTGCCATCTCCCCGTCTCTACTTCAAGACGGTGAGATGACACTCGTAATCTGCTTAAAGCACATCTGAATTTTCTTAAATTTACATTTTCTAAATACGGTTGAAAGCGAAATTCTGAAAACAATACGTATGTCCTAGCACGGGTTGAGTTCGCTAATTTTTCATTCCAACTTTGAATAAATGTATCCTTTAATCGTTGTTTAAAAATTGACATAAAACCTATTTTATTTCCAACGCCATGGAATAACCAGACATGATTAAAACCAAGTTTATCAAAAATATATTTAACTCGACTTGCCCAATTTTGTTTGTTAGGATATTTTTGCCATATCATCTAGCATCATATTATACACAATGGTTATGTACTTTGTATCATTGCTCCCAACAATCTTAAACCAAAAGTTTATAATTCTATGAATTCTATAATTAATGAGTGACTGTCTTCCTAGTTCTCCATAAATAAAGTTATTCTGCGTCTGTATTTTTACACCTAATAAATTTTTGCAAAATGATAAATGTGTTCTCTCTAGTTCATCTGCTTTCGCAAACCCCCATACCTCACATCCATAGTTCAAAATAGGCAATATCAATTTATCAAATAGACTCAACATGTGAGATACTGACAAATTTGTAAATTTATAAGTATATTTCTTTAACTGGAATATGGCTTTTAATGCTTGCCCACTTAGAGTGTTAAATGTTTTTACAAACGACCCTCCGGTAGAAAACACAACACCTAGATAAACAAATGTATTAACAATATCAATAGCAACTTCACCATACTTAAAATTTAAACCCCTTGGCAAACGGCCTCCTTTTCTAAAAATCATGACCTTCGTTTTATTTACATTAACCATTAATTTCCATCTATTACAATATTCATAAAGCAAATCCAAAGCCTGCTGTAAGCCTTTTTCCGTTTCAGACATGATGATAATATCATCCGCGTACAATAATAAAAATATTTTCAACATTCCAGTGTCAATGCCATTATACCCATTTAAAGCAAAATGTTCTTCCAAGTCGTTAATATACATCGAAAATAAAAATGGCGAAATACTCTCTCCTTGACGTACCCCTAAATAGCATGTAAATGCATCTCCTAGTTGGTTTTCATACTTAAAGACATCACACCAGCCTAATCCATCCTACAGAAATAGTGGGGGCATAATTATGATTGGTTTTTTCATGCATTGTGAGAAGTACGAGAATTTCATGCAAAATTGGAGATTGGTATGTACTGTTATATCATGAGGCCCCGACAAACAATTTTAAATCCGATTTAATTATTTCTAAATTTTATGTGTAACAGTACCAGCATGATTTAATTTCAATATATTTAGTATTGATTTTAGTTAAGTTTAAGACAACATATATTATATTGTTAATTTAATAATAATTATGTGTACACTTACATTAATTGGGTCTTTTAAAATGGTCTCCAAATACAGTCTATAAACTGACCCATCTTAACCAAATTCGATTTCGGTATCCATATAGGATGATGGACGTGCGTTGTCCAAACTAATGTTTTCATTTCAATGACACACAGCTAAGTTTGTTTTTAAAAAGTACTGTATATCACCACAAGAACCTATCCTTTTGTCGTGAAAAATGTTTAGTGTGTTATTAAAAGATTCCACTAAATAAGAGTCCATACTGAAAATGTAATTCTGGGGAGTTTTGTAAACGTCAAAACTTTTGATTGTCGATAATAAAAGCTGTTTTGCAAAAGGGTCTGTTAATGATCTGTTATGATAATACGACTTGGCTCATAATTTTTATCTGTTTTACATTGGGATGCTGGTTCACACTTGTCATGGATTTTCTCATAGTGTGGCACAATATTCTCTAACATAGATTTTAATTTGTCTTTATCACCCTTGCAATTTCTCATTGCATATTGCACGTGAGTTTTTACAGGTCCAACCTTGTCATACAATTGAACAGACTAGGTTTTGCCGTGCCTACATTTAGCGCCTGAAGATATGTTTTTCAAATTTTTTCACACACGTGCCACGTGTCATTTTGATTTACTGTGACTTTTCTCTGCTCGCGTACAAATTTATTTATGCTTGCATTTCTATCGCGTACATGACGGCGCATTTTAATATTTTTTCTTCAAATGCCATATTTAAATGTTTCTATTCCAAACAGCAAAATGAACATTTAGCAATTGTAAGAAACATTGCACATTGTAGTCTTATATAAAATTATGTCAGGGCCTTAATAAATATTTTCCACAGTAGAGGATTAACAAGTTTGTGATCGTCTCTAGCTGTAAAATGCCCGTGATCTTTTGATTCTGGTGTGATGTCTTTAACTCTTGATTTTACATTTTCATACATAGCTTTAACAATATCAATCATTTTCCCTCTGACGCCATATTTCAATAATTTGTACCATAATATATCTCTAACAACATAGTCAAAAGCCTTAGTAAAGTCAACAAAAACCGAATATAGTTTTTTATTTTCACAAATAATATGATTTATCAGCCCATGCAATACGAAAATATTATCAATAGTTCCCATATTTTTGCGAAAACCAGCCTGTGCTTCAATATATACGTTATATTTTTCGGCCCACTCATTTAATCTAGTATTTAGAATTCTTGTAAATAATTTACCCAGCGTACTTAGTAATGTTATTCCTCTATAATTTGCAACTGTATTTATATCACCCTTTTTATGCAGTGGGACTATGTAGCCCTCGGACCAATTTTCCGGGAAATACCCATATGAAAACAATAAGTTAAATAATTTATGTAAATAAGGTATTAATGTGTCAATGCCGTATTTAAAAAATGCATTCAATAACAGATCTGGCCCACCACTGCGACCAGTGCGTATCTGTGTGCATGCTTTTGATAATTTCTGGAAGAGAAATTTCAATATTTAATTCTTCAAACATAATATGTAATTCGCCTTGAATATATTTGACATTAAAATATAACACATCTTCATCAGGTTGAAAAAATACACTCTCGGGGTCATTTATAGATTTAAAATATTCCGAGAACTTTGTGGCACTCAACGTAGTAGACTTTTTTTCGGTACATATATTTTTCAACATCCTCCAATACTCTTTCGCATTATCTAAACGAGCACGTTCCAATTTATTGGTTTGCTTTTTATCATAATTATGGCTCCCCCACACGAAGTGTGGTAGGGGAGCCATATTGATTTTGTGCTTTCTGTCTGCGTGTCTGTAGGTCTGTGTGTGTCACAAACGATGTCCGATCAATAACTAGAGAATGGTTGGACCTAGGGTCCTCAAACTTGGAAGGATGGTTGGTCATGACAAGTAGATGACCCCTATTGATTTTGGGGTCACTAGGTCAAAGGTCAATGTTGCGGTCCACACGAAGTGTGGTAGGGGAGCCATATTGATTTTGTGCTTTCTGTCTGCGTGCCTGTAGGTCTGTGTGTGTCACAAACGATGTCCGATCAATAACTAGAGAATGGTTGGACCTAGGGTCCTCAAACTTGGAAGGATGGTTGGTCATGACAAGTAGATGACCCCTATTGATTTTGGGGTCACTAGGTCAAAGGTCAATGTTGCGGTGACATTGACTATCAAAACGATGTCCGATCAATAACTAGAGAATGGTTGGACCTACGGTCCTCAAACTTGGAAGGATGGTTGGTCATGACAAGTAGATGACCCCTATTGATTTTGGGGTCACTAGGTCAAAGGTCAAGGTTGCGGTGACATTGACTATCAAAACGATGTCCGATCAATAACTAGAGAATGGTTGGACCTAGGGTCCTCAAACTTGGAAGGATGGTTGGTCATGACAAGTAGATGACCTCTATTGATTTTGGGGTCACTAGGTCAAAGGTCAAGGCCGTAGGTCTGTCTGTGTCACAAACGATGTCCGATCAATAACTAGAGAACGGTTGGACCTACGGTCCTCAAACTTGGAAGGATGGTTGGTCATGACAAGTAGATGACCCCTATTGATTTTGGGGTCACTAGGTCAAAGGTCAAGGCCGAAGGTCTCTCTGTGTCACAAACGATGTCCGATCAATAACTAGAGAATGGTTGGACCTACGGTCCTCAAACTTGGAAGGATGGTTGGCCATGACAAGTAGATGATCCCTATTGATTTTTGGGTCACTAGGTCAAAGGTCAAGGTCGTGGTGACCTTGACTATCAAAACGATGTCCGATCAATATCTACAGAACGGTTGGACATAGGGTCCTCAAACTTGGAACGACGGTTAGTCATGACAAGTAGAGGGGTCACTAGGTCAAAGGTCAAGGTCGTGGTGACCTTGACTATTAATACGATGTCCGATCAATAACTAGAGAATGGTTGGACCTAGGGTCCTCAAACTTGGAAGGATGGTTGGTCATGACAAGTAGATGACCTCTATTGATTTTGGGGTCACTAGGTCAAAGGTCAATGTTGCGGTGACATTGACTATCAAAACGATGTCCGATCAATAACTAGAGGATGGTTAGACCTAGGGTCCTCAAACTTGGAAGGATGGTTGGTCATGACAAATAGATGACCCCTATTGATTTTGGGGTCACTAGGTCAAAGGTCAATGTTGCGGTGACATTGACTATCAAAACGATGTCCGATCAATAACTAGAGAATGGTTGGACCTAGGGTCCTCAAACTTGGAAGGATGGTTGGTCATGACAAGTAGATGACCCCTATTGATTTTGGGGTAACTAGGTCAAAGGTCAAGGTTGTGGTGACATTGACTATCAAAACGATGTCCGATCAATAACTAGAGAATGGTTGGACCTAGGGTCCTCAAACTTGGAAGGATGGTTGGTCATGACAAGTAGATGACCCCTATTGATTTTGGGGTCACTAGGTCAAAGGTCAAGGCCGTAGGTCTGTCTGTGTCACAAACGATGTCCGATCAATAACTAGAGAACGGTTGGACCTACGGTCCTCAAACTTGGAAGAATGGTTGGTCATGACAAGTAGATGACCCCTATTGATTTTGGGGTCACTAGGTCAAAGGTCAAGGCCGTAGGTCTGTCTGTGTCACAAACGATGTCCGATCAATAACTAGAGAATGGTTGGACCTACGGTCCTCAAACTTGGAAGGATGGTTGGTCATGACAAGTAGATGACCCCTATTGATTTTGGGGTCACTAGGTCAAAGGTCAAGGTCATGGTGACCTTGACTATCAAAACGATGTCCGATCAATATCTAGAGAACGGTTGGACCTAGGGTCCTCAAACTTGGAACGACGGTTAGTCATGACAAGTAGAGGGGTCACTAGGTCAAAGGTCAAGGTCGTGGTGACCTTGACTATTAATACGATGTCCGATCAATAACTAGAGAACGGTTGGACCTAGGGTCCTCAAACTTGGAAGGATGGTTGGTCATGACAAGTAGATGACCCTATTGATTTTGGGGTCGAAGGTCAAGGTTGCGGTGAAACGATGTCCAATCAATAACTAGAGAATGGTTGGAACTAGGGTCCTCAAACTTGGAAGGATGGTTGGTCATGACCAGTAGATGACCCTATTGATTTTGGGGTCACTAGGTCAAAGGTCAAGGTTGCGGTGAAACTATGTCCGATCAATAACTAGAGAATGGTTGGACCTAGGGTCCTCAAACTTGGAAGGATGGTTGGTCATGACCAGTAGATGACCCCTACTGATTTTTAATTTTGATTTTTTTTTGATTTTTTTTTGTTTTTTAATTTATTTATTTTAAATATTTTTTAATTTTAATTTTTTGTTTTAATTTTTTTTTTATTAATTTTTGCATAAGAAGTTTTAGGTTCGGCCCTTTAAAAAAATAGGGTCGGTCGGGTTACTTGAACCACACATACTTTTTTATGTGGCCTTACTGATACAGATAGTAGATACAGTCACAGGGGTATTGAATATCAAAACGATCTCAGATCAATAAAGAACAGTTGGACCTAGAGTCGTCAATTATGTCTGTTCGGGCGAGTGGGGGAGCCATACGTTTTTGTCCCATGGACAATAACAATTTCTAGTTATATTTTTTGTTGCGTATAAGCTGCTTATACTCACTTCTACTTTTCGCCATATTACTCCTACTTTCATCATTTTTGTTTTGCCTATACATATTTAAATTTTCATAAAACTCATTTTGTTTTTCCGTGCATGAAGAATCATACCATGCTTTATTCTTCTTTTCAAAACATGAGCCATTTTCATTTAATTGTTTACCTGTCTCTTTTCTAAATAATGGATTACAAATGTCTCCGAGTGTAGTATTAAATTCCGTTATGTTTAAATCGATATCATATGTGTTATCTATAAGAGATAAATTTTCTATTAAAACATTTAATCTCTCCCTTATATGTGTACTACCTAACGATTCCTTATACTGATCCTTTTTACTATCTTCCCATTTATATTTATAATCCACATCAGGTATTTTCTGAAGTATCTCAACATCAGTTTCGTCTGCCTTTGAATTACCTAAACTAATTGCAAAATTCAATATACAGTGGTCCGATAAAATATTTGGATCATCAATATAAAAACTGCTAAAATAGTTCATTAAGTTATGCCTACACAGCACATAGTCAACAACACTGCTTCCATTCTGCTTAACACATGTAAATTTCCCTACCCCTTTATCTTGACCAACCCTCCCATTCATAATTCTTAAGCCAGTCTGTTTACAAAAATTTAAAAGCTGAATTCCATATTCATTTACAACACTATCTTGAGATATTCTAGGTAAAGTTATATCTTCTATATAATCATTAGGTAAAAAATCTAACGTTTGCAAATATTCATTTTCTACATAATCCGTACGGTTGGCAACCCGCGCATTCCAGTCACCAGACAACAGAAAATTACATTTCCCACCTGTCAAATTTTCAAAGTAAAATATGTCCTCAGTGAGGAGATCAAAAATATTATGCTCAATAAATGCTTCACGGCTAGAATTAGAAGGTACATTATACAACACACATATATACAAATCGTCATCTAATTCAAATAAATGACCACTCATTCGTATCCATAGGATACAATCGTCTACAGTTTTTAATAATAAACTATCGGTAACGTATTTATTTCTGATATAAATCAATAGACCGCCACTGTCTCGTTTAGCATTTTTTGATTTAATAGTTCTATTTAATATAAATGGTGTCAAACCTTCCACTTCGTAGTCACTACTTTTATTTAACCAGGTTTCAGTTAATAAAATAACATCTTTCGTTTTAAATAACTGTTTAAATTCACAAGATAGTAATTTATTAAATCGTCTGCCTATCAGTCCCTGTGTATTCAGTAATGCGAATTTAATACACATGTTCTCCTCTGCTGATTCTAGAGATGAGTATCTGCACAGCTTTCACCTCTGACCCCGCCTAATTCACTCGTGTCACCCGAAACTCGCGGCTCATCCGATTGGCTGTTTGGTTCACTTAATGAATGACCGCTTTCTCCAGCACGGGCTGCACTAGCAAGTAATCTAGTTTTAGCCAGCAACCTACTCCGTGAACGTGTTGCTAATAGATTCATTAAAGGAATACTGTTTGATTTTGGATTTGCATTTTGTGAACGTTTTATGGGTTAAAATTTCCTTGGGGACGCAGTTGGGGTTTGTGCTCCAATAAGTATCTTTACACTTGTTTCCTCATCATCCGTCTGCATGTCCGACTCGCTCTGTGTATCGGTACATACACTTGTTCCACTGAGTTTGTTTACTTTGGATGTGTCAATAAACTCGTTGGAGTGGGTGTGTCCATCTGACAGAGATGCAGTAGTATGTGTGTTGATCGGCGATCGAGGTTTACTAGTTGGTATAGAACTAGCCAACCCGCTTGTACTGGCGGCTTGCGCGGTAACTTCAGAATATGTGCTACGGGTTAAAGTACCTGATCGGTCGTTCGGTTGTGTTTGGTAGCTGGCAGATTGAAACACGTGTATTTGTGGTATTGCATCATTTTCGATATGCAAATCGAATCCGTCGATCCGACTTTCTCTCAAAGCCTCGTACCACGATGGAAATTTATCACACACCAACTTGCCTTCAATATACAGTTTGGCTGGGTATCGTACCTGTACCTTCTGTCGGTTCTGTCGGGCATCAACAGCCTGTTTAGATTTATACAGCGCCTTACGAGCATCGGCAATTTCCCGGGGGTAGTCTCTATCAACACTAAATCGTGAACCCTTTAATGTGTAAGCCTTGCTCAAAACATAGTCAATATCGCCATAATCACGAAAACGTACAATTATAGGTATTTTTGGGTCTTGTCTGTGGTGTGTTTGTACCGATCCAAGTCGGTGTGCCCTGTCTATATACATGCAAGATGTATCGACTTGCATTTCATTGGACAGAAAATCGCGTATCACCTGCCTGTCATCTTTTCTGAGGTTTTCACTAATTCTCCAAAATATTAAGTTATTTCGCCTACTTCGTGCCTCGATGTCTATAGACCTATACGCAAGCATCTTCATTTTTGTCGATTGAATGTTCATAAAACGTTCTACCTTTTTATTTGTAGCAACAATACCAGAAAATACATGTTTCATTTCTATCAGCGCACGGTCTTGTTTATCTTCTAGTGAAATCAACTTACTGCAATTATCATTCAACTTCATGAACAGTGCATTTAGTTTATCATCATTTGATAGCTGTGCAAATGAATCACAATCAACACTACCTGTGTTTTTCCGTTTTCTCTTCGTGTTGTTTACGTCTTGCCACCTACCGGTACCCCTCCCACTGTCCGTCTCAAATCGATTTTGCACAGGTAGAGAAAAAAAAAGATTTCTACCTTCATCTTCATCTGAATTAATTTCATAGATCCTATTGTTCTCACTTGTACCCGTATTCGTATCACTGTCATAATTTGCCATTGTAGTTATATTATAACGCGAGTACACCTGAATATATTTGAATTTTCTTCCCTCGAAATTTTACCTGTATCGACCACCATTGATCACGTGATATCATGTATATAAAATGTATATAACACGACTCCAATATACTGCATGCACAACTTTCTTTACCAGTTTAATAAGCCAAGTCCTAAAATCACCATGTTGTGATTTTGTTTCCGACAGGGAATTGAAACCCTTCACACACAATTAACGACAAGAAGTATATAATGATTTCAAACACAATCTAGGCCATAATCATAAACTGATAATTTCTAATTTACATACTTATCAAGTTTGTATTTACTATTCAAATGCAGTACTGACTAGATATAATTGTTTAACTAGAAGTTAATGGACAATGGAACAGTCGCAACTTAAAAATAATTAAATTGACACAAGATGGCCATGAGTTGTTGGAACTGACCTAGGAAAAAATCAATGATAGTGATGCATTTAAATATGTTTAATGCAACTTCTAAAATTATGTCAACGTACTCCCTTTCGATAACATAGTAGTTTGGTTACCGTGGAGACTTTACATATTGCGCTTGCAGTAGGGCTGCACCCACACTTATATCAGAGTCATCCGTTCTAAGGAATACTAACTCTATTGTGGTACTTCTCTAAACTCAAGTAACATAGCATTGAGACGCTCGTCACAATATTTGGGTAACCTTATGCTTGAACATGCCATTAAATCGTTCAACTAAACCATTACACATAGACCGATACGGCGTGGTCGTTATCTAATGTAAAGCAAACCACAATCAGTCAGTACTTCCTCTGGTACACCTAGTCTGCTGAAAATAATCAACTAATATTTCAGCTACTCTTTAAGTTTCAACTGAGGGCAATGCTACTGCCTCTGGATACCTAGTTGTATAGTCTACCATAGTTAAAATAAACCTGTTTTCCTATCCGACACTGGTAGTAATAGTCCACAATATTTACGGCTACCTGTTTATAAGGTTTTATCTATGGTGCATATAACCTAAATGTACTTTGGTCGCACGACCTTTTGGTACTGTACTTTGCCATACATCACAGGACCGACAATGCTTAGTAACATCTCCACTAACACATGGCCGATCAGATAAAACTCTGCTAATACTCTATGTGACGTTTACATTACGCCTAAATGACCTCCCATAACTGACAGAAGAGCAAAATAATTCAAATAATAAACATTGTTTTTAATAAATTTGCTGTTATTTCTTTCCTAGAAATCAGTAATTTTATAATATTTTAAAATATAAATATATGGAAAACTATGATGTCACAGTTTTCAAAATGGCGGCTTCCATATCCACTTCAGAAGAAAAATCATATCTTCTTTGTTTATTACCCGATTTTGATAATTCTTTCAACATTTTCTTAGCATTTTAGACATCTCAACACTTCCTTTAAGATGTTAGACTGGTACACATAGTATCCGAGTAACGCATCTGTCTTATGCTAACGAGATTGGTACACATAGTATCCGAGTAACGCATCTGTCTTATGCTAACGAGATTGGTACACATAGTATCCGAGTAACGCATCTGTCTTATGCTAACGAGATTGGTACACATAGTATCCGAGTAACGCATCTGTCTTATGCTAACGAGATTGGTACACATAGTATCCGAGTAACGCATCTGTCTTATGCTAACAAGATTGGTACACATAGTATCCGAGTAACGCATCTGTCTTATGCTAACAAGATTGGTACACATATTATCCGAGTAACGCATCTGTCTTATGCTAACGAGATTGGTACACACAGTATCCCCGCATCAAATCATTCGTATCATAGGATGCTAGACTAGCATACGTATCGTCTACGTAACACATCATTCTTGCCTTAAAAATTGAACCTGTACAAACTAGAAAGAATGCAAAACAAACGCCAACACGCACCATAAGGCAAGTATAGTAAAATATTTTTTTTCATATTATTCAGATGGCGTTAAAACTAAGTCTTACTCTATTGGTTCATTTGATTATATGTGTAACATACACACACCAGCAAGGAAACCCTGTGATAGATTGTACCCTGGTGAAATGTGCCGCATCTCAATGTGACAACCCGAGACAGGGTACTTGTTGTCCAATATGCCCGACAAAAAGTAAGTATTTATTACGTGGTTACAAAGGCGTTAGCCAGTAAAAATATTTAATTTAAGGCTGAAATGTTATTTCGATGTGAGACAAGCTGCCATAATTTACCTCTGCATGGAGCTTTGAAGTTCTGACATCATATGTGATTATTGAAAATATATATTACAAAGGTAACAATGTTAAAAGGCAAACGATGAAAAGCATGGATAGAATAACAGGCACATGGTAGACAAAGGAGCTGGCACCTGGTAGACACAGGAGCTACGTTGATATTTTATACAGTGAAAGTAATACACTTATTAAATTTGTTCTAAGTACATGTTCATATTGTAATTATCTAAGTTTCATATATGCAAATTCGAACATGGGTAGGTTAAGAGAGTTAATGTCCTTCAGCATTAGCAGTTAGTATACATTTATCCTTTGATTAGCTAATCAGGTCAAAGGAAAATAACGATGCATCACATAATAGTAATTAAAATATCGTAAATACTAGTCATTGGCAATTCAGTTTAACGAGATGATTAAGTAGTATAAATACAAGGAGTGTGACGGTTCTAACATGGTTTAGACGTTAACTTATGAAGTATGTCGGTTCTATCATGGTTTAGACGTATATTGCATAATGTGTGGCGGTTCTGTCATGGTTTAGACCGTTAACTTATGAAGTATGACGGTTCTATTATGGTTCAGGCGTTTAATGCATAGAGTGTGATGGTTCTATCATGATTTAGATGTTTCATGTATGGCCTGTCACGGTTCTATCATGGTTAAGACGTTTATGTATGGAATGTGACGTTCTATCATGGCTAAGATGCTTACTGCATGGAATGTTACGCTTTTATCAGGGTTAAGACGTCTATTGCCAGGAGTTGTACGGTTCTTTGATAGTTTAGACGTCCGCTGTCTGAAGTTTGACGGTGTCTATAATGTTTTAGACGTCTAATGTACAGATTGTGATGCTTTTATCATGGCTAAGCCATCTAACTAGGGAGTGTGACGGTTCTATCATGGTTGAGACGTCTATTGCATAGAGTGTTATGGTTCTATCATGGTTAATTACATCTAATGTATGGAGTGTGAATATTTTTATCATGGTTTAGGCGTCTATTGCCTGGGGTGTGACGGTTCCATCATGGGTTGGACGTCTATTGCCTAGATAGTGATGGTTTTGTATATATCGTGTTCGGCGTTTTCCAAATGTCATACTATTTTTAGACGTATATTGCCTGGAGTGTGACGGGTCTATCATGGTTTAGACGTATATTGCCTGGAGTGTGACGGTTTTATCATGGTTTAGACGTATATTGCCTGGAGTGTGGCGGTTCTATCATGGTCTAGGTGTATATTGTCTGGAGTGTGACGGTTTTATCATGGTTTATACTTATATTGCCTGGCGTGTGACGTTTCTATCATAGATTAGACGTCTAGTGCATGACGTGTGACCGTTCCGTCATGGTTTAAAAGTATACTGTCTGGAGTGTGACGGTTATATCATGGTTAAGACGTCTACTGCATGACGTGTGACGGTTCTATCATGGTTTGGAGTATATTGCCTGGAGTGTGACGGTCTTATTATGGTCTAGGTTATATTGCTTGAAATGTGCCGGTTTTATCATGGATTAGACTAGACGTCTTTTGCATGGCGTGTGACCGTTCTATCATGGTTTGAATGTATACTGCCAGGAGTGCGACGGTTATATCATGGTTAAGATAGCTACTGCATGAAGTGTGACGGTTCACCACCGATGCTAAAAAAGTATACCCCTCTGTCGCCTTTGTTCTTATAAAAAAGCGAAACAAAAACTGACGGTGTCGATGAACATAACTCACAACAATATTCTAACAAGAAGAAACTGATGCAAAGCATCAGGGCGGCGCAGTACGTTTTCAAAAGGAAGAAACAAACATGTGTATTTATTTGCAAATTTGTATTATATAGCAAATATGCAGGAATATTTAAACAAATTATAAAAAGTTATATGGCAACAGTAAGCAATAGTCACTTGAGAACAAAGGCACATAATTAAGATATCAAAACATATTTAAGTGTTTGCGTTAATTGCTGATGATATATATTTCTAGAATGTTATGAAGATTTTTAGAATATTGAGGTAGTTTGAATTCAGTAAAGAGAAACATAAACAAGAGGGCCAAGATGGCCCTAAAGCGATCACATGAGTACTGGCATAATTATCGAACTTCTTCGAAATAGTATGGTCATATACAATCTGCGCAAGTTTGGTTAAGATTTTGCAAGAAGTGTGGGCTCTGTTGGGTATAACAACATTGATATAGACAGTTTAAGACACAACATTGATATAGACAGTTTAAGACACTGACAAAGTTTGGTAAAGATCAAATACAAAATAAAGGTGCTAGAGAGTAACACATTGGGCAGAGCCAACTGTGACCCCAGGGCTACATGTAATATATGAGAGCTTTATGCTTTGGTTTCAGAGAAGTTTTTTTAAGTTTTTTCCTATAAAAGTCTATGGGACGGGGCAAAATGTGAACCCAGGGTTACCATTTGAACAAACTTCGTAAAGGAAAGTAAGAGTATAGTAAATGCAAAATATTAAACCTCTGGCTCTTGTAGTTCCAGAGAAGACAACTTTAATGTGTTTCCTATATAAGTCTATGTGAAACTGTGATCCACGGAGGGGGTCAAATTTTACCCAAGGGTCACCATTTGAACAAACTTGGTAGAGGACCATAAGCTTATAGCAAATGCAAAATATTAAACCTCTGGCTCTTGCAGTTCCAGAGAAGAAGATTTTTTTCACTTTTTCTCTATACAAGCCTATGTAAAACTGTGACCCCGGGACGGGGCCACATGTGACCCATTTGAACAAACTTGGTAGAGGACCATAAGCTTATAACACATGCAAAATATTAAACCTCTGGCTCTTGCAGTTCCAGAGAAGAAGATTTTTTTCACTTTTTCTCTATACAAGCCTATGTAAAACTGTGACCCCGGGGCGGGGCCAAATGTGACCTCAGGGTCACCATTTGAACAAAATTGGTAGAGGTCCATGAGCTTATAGCAAATGCGAAATATTAAACCTCTGGCTCTTGCAGTTTCAGAGAAGATTTTTTAAGTTTTTCCCTATACATGTCTATGTAAAACATGTGACCCTTAAGTCGGGGCCAAATGTGACCCGAGGGTCACCATTTGAACAAACTTGGTAAAGGACCACAAGCTTAAAGTAAATGCAAAATATCAAACCTCTGGCTCTTGTAGTTTCCGAGAAGATTTTAAAAAAATCCTATAAGTCTATGTAAAACTGTGACCCCCGGGGCGGGGACAAATTTGACCACAGGGTCACCATTTGAACAAACTAAGTAGAGGACCATAAGCTGATGCTTATAGCAAATGCAAGATATTAAACCTCTGGCTCCTGCAGTTTCAGAGAAGAATTTTTAAGTTTTTCCCTATACATGTCTATGTAAAACATGTGACCCTTTTTAGAATGAATAAACCCGAATTCTAAACCTTCGTCGACTAGACATTATGCTAAACTTTAACAAAACGTGTGAAACAATTACATATGTAATTTATCGACAATGAAATCTCACATTTCTAAATGTAACGCAAAACTTACAACCTAATAATTCAACCATAGACTGAATGAATAATTGGTTTTACACCCCGTTAACACATTATAGGCTACAATGGTACATCGACCTCGAGAGGGATTGAATAATAATGACATATAAAAACCAACCTCAGAGAGATGTATACTGCACAATAAACAATAACCGTTTATTCAGAATGAATAAACCCGAATTCTAAACCTTCGTCGACTAGACATTATGCTAAACTTTAACAAAACGTGTGAAACAATTACAGATGTAATTTATCGACAATGAAATCTCACAATTCTAAATGTAACGCAAAACTTACAACATAATAATTCAACCATAGACTGAATGAACAATTGGTTTTACACCCCGTTAACACATTATAGGCTATACTGGTACAGCGACCTCAGAGTGATTGAATAATAATGACAATATGAAAACCAACCTCAGAGAGATTTATGCTGCACAATAAACAATAACCGTTTATGCAATAACGTAATGACAGTTAGAATCCTCCGTAGAAAAGTACCTACAATTCCCTTTACTATCTACAGAACAACTGGCAATTTAAATAATGTAAATATATGCCCCAATAATCTTATCAGACAATAATTTGCTAAAATATTCTGACGTTTGAAAACGTACAAGAATTAAAGACAATATCCTGCTAACTATCTACGGCTTTTACCGGCAGATATTTCCTTCAGAACAACAATTTAAATATGACAACAATTTACAACAAATAAAATAGATTTGCATTACCCTTTGCCGTAATGATATTGGCCACTGACTACACTGGATAATGGCTTGCGATCCTGTGACAAGTTCTTACGATTTCGACACCCATATATAAGTCTCTACACGGATACCTGGTGAAACACGCCATCCATGCAAATGTCATGTTATTCGGACTGCTCGGACTGCACGTAGTGTCGTAATAAGTATTCTATACATTTATTAGGCCCGTACTGGTAAATACTGGCAAATTTACTCATAATACACAGCTTGTAAAATCATAACTTTCTTAATAGTTGATGGATTTTGATGAAATAAAAACAAAAACAACTTATTCTTTATCAAATAGATATGAATCTAGTAAAAGATAATTTAATAGATATAGGCATCGATTAAAAGTGATGCGCTTGGCAAAAATCTACAAGAATTCCTATTCAAAATCAGGGGAAATGAGGCCCCGACAAACACAGTTAAAAACTCTAGGTAAATATGCACTCATTTTGTTACAGGTCCGACCTGTACGGCAAACACGGACTACAATGAAGGAGACAAAAACAACAGAAATGGTGGTGAAGACAGGTTTACCGACTTGGAACGGTCAGTAGTCAATAAGGCCTACTGGTTAGCTTGAATCGATTTTATATGCGCACAATCCTCGCTATTATCTTGTCTTAAGCGCCCAAATAGACAAGACAGTGTAAACAAAACTACATCCCATCAAAAGGAATTCTCTAACTATAAAGTCCACATCCAGAGAAACTAACTAAAGAAACACATACAGAAAAATAATAAACATCTCAGGATGTATCCAGAATCGTACTGAACAATCATAATAGTTGCAGCTAAAGAGAAAACCAATCTAAGGTACGACCAGAAAACTCGAGGAACGAAAGCTCATGCACCCACCTCCCTTAGTTGGGGTTTCAGTAGGTACAACCATAGAGTCCCAAGAGGTAGTCCAGTCATCGCACAAGTGAAAATTGAAGCGTAATGACTGACTGTAGAGGGGTCAATCACTAAACATGCATTGCGCTGTAAAACCAAAGGGTTATATCCTTTTCTGACGAACTTTCTGATTAAATTTGTAAAGCGGTCAGGAAACCCGTCAGACCCCTTTAACTTTCGAAGTTTATAGACCACATCTCCATAAAATGAGGGTGCCTAGTCGCAGAAGTGGTTTAAGGTTGGTGTTGTACTTTACCAGCAGGCCCTCGTTGCGGCGGTAGAATTTAGAGAAATATCTACGTAGTTTGTGATAACGAAACCCTTGCTGAAGAAGTTTACTTGTAATAACTTGATTTCGATCATTGAAGTCTATAACATCATTAAACGCTCTAGAAAATCGAATGAGTTGGGAGATATACACCCCGTATGAGGTAGCACGAGGTACATCTCCATCCAGGTGTGGATAGTTAACGATGTTAAAATGGAAATCATCTCTCTTATCATAGATTTTAGTATGAATACAATCATTTGAAATCGATAGATGAAGATCGAGAAATGCTGCTACTGTATCCGAACTGTTGGCTTTATTCAACGTGAGCTCTGGTGGATAAACGTTAGTAACCATATGAGCAAAGAACAGATTATCAATATTGCGTATGTCATCAAGATACCGAGAAGTATTATTAAATGCATCAATAATTTCACCCTGGCTAGCAGGTGACAAACTCAACATAAAATCTCTTTCATAACAGTACAAAAACAAATCTGCAACAAATCGCGCACAGTTAGTACCCATAGGAATACCAACAACCTGGCGGTAAATAGTTTTACCGTATCTTATAAAGATGTTATCCAGAAAAAAGGATAAGACTCTACAAACATCAGTACAAGTCCACAAATTATACTTTTCAATGGGGGCGTTAGTAAAGAAAGCACTGACATTATTACAAGCTAGAAAATTGTACCTTCTCTAGCAAATGTCTTCTGAATAAGCTGAAGCAATTTTTCTATGATATGATTATGTGGTAGTGTAGTATACAGTGTAGAAAAGTCGTAGGTGCTTAGAGAAGAGGCATGAAAATGCTGACACCGTAGTTTGTCAAGAACAAGGTTGATTTATCAACTTGCATTCATAGTCATTGCTTTTGGCGCCTCCTCATCGCCATCTGGCGGATAACCTACATTTTTATCTCATAAATCGAGGCTTCAAGTCGTACATGCATGCTGATCTATGCTAGACGAACGTATTGGATGCTGAAAACAACTATAATGCAAATAAACACGTCGAGAAACTCTTCGAAAATCTCATTATGTATGAGTTGTGGGAGATTTATTTTTTTCAAGCGAACTTTTTCGAGGTGTTTTAACACGATTTGATGTCACCGCACCTTCGCTTGACAGTGTTATATTCGCGCAAAGAGCCGAAATTAAACGAGATTTCCGAGGGAAGAGTTGTTTCAATATATTTAGAGTTGTTTCAATACATTTATTATGTATAATTGTATATAGCAACAACTATTTCAAACGGGTTTTAGTGATTCACGATGTCAGTGAATTATTATTAATGATACGATGAAATAAAGAAACATGCTTAGACATTAGACACCGCCGGATTGTTATTCTGTTGGAATATAGTATATATAGAAATCTTGTTATCGTTATATAATCTGTATTTAAGATTGGATTTAATCAAAACTTTTATAGATTATGAAAGAGATTTTATGTTGCGTTTGTCACCTGCTAGCCAGGGTGAAATTATTAATGCCTTTAATAATACTTCTCGGTATCTTGATGACATACTCAATATTGATAATCCGTTCTTTGCTCATATGGTTACTAATATTTATCCACCATTGCTCACGTTGAATAAACCAACAGTTCAGATACAGTAGCAGCATTTCTCGATCTTCATCTCTCGATTTCAAAAGATTGTATTCATACTAAAATCTATGATAAGAGAGATATTTCCATTTTAACATCATTAATTATCCACACCTGGATGGAGATGTACCTCGTGCTACCTCATACAGGGTGTATATCTCCCAGCTGCTCATTCGATTTGCCAGAGAGTGTAATGATGTTATAGACTTCAATGATCGAAATCAAGTTATTACAAGTAAACTTCTTCAGCAGGGTTTTCGTTATCACAAACTACGTAGATCTTTCTCTAAATTTCTCTAAAAACGAGGGCCTGCTGGAAAAGTACAAACCAACCTTAAACACTTCTGCGACTAGGCATATCACAACCCTCATTTTATGGAGATGTGGTCTATAAACTTCGAAAGTTAAAGGGGTCAGACGCTTTACAAATTAAAGGGGTCCTGACCGCTTTACAAATTTAATCAGGAAGTTCGTCAGAAAAGGATATAACCCTTTGGTTTTACAGCGCACTGCATGTTTAGTGATTGACCCCTCTACAGTCAATCATTACGCTTCACTTTGCACTTGTGCGATGACTGGACTACCTCTTGGGACTCTATGATTGTACCTACTGAAACCCAAACTAAGGATGTTGGTGCATGAGCTATCGTCCCTCGGGTTTTCTGGTCGTACCCTAGATTGGTTTTCTTCTCTTTAGCTGTAACTACTATGGTTGTTCAGTACGATTCTGGATACATCCTGAGATGTTTATTAGTTTGTATGTGTTTCTTTAGTTAGTTTCTCTGGATGTGGACTTTATTCTTAGAGAATTCCTTTTGATGGGATGTAGTTTTGTTTACACTGTCTTGTCTATTTGGGCGCTGAAGACAGAATAATAGCGAGGATTGTGCGCATATAAAATCGATTCAAGCTAACCAGTAGGCCTTATTGCCTACTGACCGTTCCAAGTCGGTAACCCTGTCTTCACATTTGTTAAATAGTTTACTATAAAATCAATCAGTCTGTCTCAGTCAACGCTGACAGTTTTAACAACATGACGCCATCCAAAATGGCCACATCACGACGTCATGTAATTTTGAAAGCCCGTGTTTGACCAGGTTCTGATCAAATTCTATTCATTCATAACAAGTGTCAAGCTCCAGATTATCTCAGTTGTTATTCATAACATGTGTCAAGCTCCAGATTGTCTGAGTTTTCATTCATAACATGTGTCAAGCACCAGATTATCATCAATATAGTTCTTATGTATAATCTACAGCATGTCCGTATAACGGTGCCACGCACAATTCTGACGAGAGCTTTCCCAGTAAAGACGGGTGTAATACTTGCTCTTGCAGAGACGGAATTGTAGACTGCACGTCACAGGATTGCGACAGTAAGTATAGACCTAGACTGGTTGCACCTTATATGAAACTTTATGATCAGACCCAACAAAACCAGTGAGTTACTTTTCTCAAGTGTGTATGTTCTTTGCTTTTAAAGGATCTCATTCTCAGTATTTATTAACATTCACTCTAGCGTTCTATGGTGTCTGTAATAAGTCGCCTACAAATCAGAAGTGTTATAACTTACTGGTCCGTTGCGCTCTTGCAGCCAAATCTTTGTGACTTTAAAGTTAAATACGATTAAACATGTGCTAGGGGTGTGAAAGGTGTTCCACCTTATTTACATCTCATGAACAAATGCAGTACAACTAAAAGTAGATATAAAGTCGAACATGAAATGTAGCATTCAAGGACCACAGTCAACCACAAACACGCACAGACACAAGCAACAACTACAAAGATGTATAAAAGGCAATATATGACATCGAACATACATAAGGGTTGACGATCCCCACCATGACCACTAGCGCATCCAGGGAGGGGGAGGTGTTGCGCACCTGGCGCCCCCCCCCCACTAAAAATTCCGGATCATACATGTATGTCCATGTTACTGCAGATAAAACATCAAACAATTTCGATGCACGCCCTCAGTCAGTATAAAAAATGTTCTTGCTCGTTTTGCTCACTCGACGCATAATGGATAATGAGTGGTTTAATTAACACATTGTTAAATCCTTTTATTTGAAAACGGAATTTCTTACCCTATCAATGCACTACCGCAAACGTTTTATGAGGCTAGAAACGGACCCGAAAATTGACCATAACCGTACGCCGCCCCCCACTCCGACCCACGAGTTGAAATCCTGAGTCCGCCCCTGATGACCATATATGTTGTATTCCAGAGAAAGGCACCCCCACCCCCTCTAAGCTGAAATCCTGCATCCGTCCCTGATGACCATATATGTTGTGTCCCAGACACTTTATCTGCATTGCTTCTTAATGGTTCTACCCAAGAAGACATTGAGAGAGATTAAAATAAGTTCAGACAGCTTCGATGTTAGAAAAATAAGTCTGAACTAAAATGATTGACAATAGAGCTACCGCCTTGGAACGGTCAGTTGCAAAAACGGCCACTGAGATTTAAACCTCCCTCTTACCCTTTGCTATCCCAATAAAACGGGACAGTGTGAATAAAGTCATCAATTCCACCTTTTATTAACTAATCCAAGGGAATCAAATATAAATGTATACATTGCTGTAAAACTAGCAATCTATTTGAGGATCTAATTGAATATGTTTGATGGCATACTATTAGAAACAGAACATCTGACAGTAAACGCCTCCAATATGTATTTACTTAAATTAAAGAGTTCTTTCGTCTTTGCTGATTATAAATGTGTTATACATTTTAGCCTATTTTGGCCTTTTTATATAGTATTTACTGATATATTTATTTCTGATATCATTATAAGCTGTCCAAATTGAAACAGAGTAAATCTAGCTTCTAAATTTAGTTCAATTACATTATAGACAAACTCTTTCATTTCGTTCAGTCTTATTACTTACAAAACGCATCGTTTCGATTCTAAAGCTATGTGAAGATAACTGCAATTTAGTATAAAACAATTCTTAAGCTTTTCGTGCATAAAATATTCAGATTTTCATAACCAAAGATTATTTTTGCATGTCTGTATACGCTTATTAATGCCATATTTACCTGTAAATCATTGTAACAACGCTAAAGGTAACAACTGCCGCTAAAGGTAACAATTTCAACGCTAAAGGTAACAACCTCCGATAACGGTAACGATTACATCTACTGCTAAAGGTAACAGCGCTTACGCCACAGGTGCCATAGTAACTAAAAAGAAGCCGTTTACTCAATTTTCATTGAAACTGTAGATGTTGAAAAAAGTTTTAACATTGAGCGTAAGCATTGTTACTTGTAGCAAAAGAGGTGATTGTTACTTTTAGCTTGTTACAGCTGTTACAATCATTGCTGCAGTTTTTGAATCAAACAATCTACCAACCTTTATTCAATTGAACTGAATGTTGTTTAACGGCTTATCAACACAGTATAGGTTATTTAGAGCCGCCCCAGAGAGAGGGAAAGGATACATAGGAATCCGGGAACCTGCCCTACTCTTATTATCGAATAGATTCCTATGGTTCTTTAACGTGCTCGGAGGATAGACCGATACACGGGACCGCCCGGTTTACGTCCCCATCCGACGGACGAGGCTAAGGTAAAGTGTCTTGCCCAAGAACACACCGACTTCTATTCAAACAAAGGTAAACATGTTTATAGTTCTCCCTTGTAGGGCCATAGTATGCATACATGAAGACATAGGTATTCAGTATAGACTTTACATTGGATACTCACTTGTTTAAACCATTTTCAAAGTCAAATAATTCAGATTTATATATAGATGATAGAATACTATTTATTTGGATATAACTAACTTCGACAAATATATAACTTTTTTTAGTATATAGTGTACTAAATAAAGGGTAACAACCCTGCCAACATCGGATAACTTTAGGCACACAATTAGTGGACTAAATGAAGAGCATGAACGTATAAACCACTAAGTCAAATTTGTCAAATAATTTTTCAAATACAACACAAGTGCTTTTTCAGATATAACGTAAAACGCACCATTGCATAGCTAAGTTTAATAATATAAAAAAAGGCAAGCAGTGGGAGCATGCCCCCGGACCCCACTAGTTTGTCGGGCCTATATATGTATTTCAGTTCAGCTACGCACCTGGAAGATGAGCATCACTTCCGCCAAAATATTTTGTTTTACAATAGCAGATATAGGTTTGCAATTTCGCCACGTTATGAAATTTGAAAAGAACAGAATTGCTAATAACAATACTGTATGTAATATAGTTATGCTAGTTTCTCCACTTTTTCTTATGTACTATCTTTATGTATTGTCTAAGATAAAACATATTCATACTTATATATTCGTATGTATAATCTACAGCATGTCCGTATGACGGTGACACGTACAACTCCGGCGAGACATTTTCCAGTACAGACTGGTGTAATACGTGCACCTGCAGACACGGAACTGTAGACTGCACGCTACAGTCTTGCGACAGTAAGTATAGACCTAGACTGGTTGCACCTTATATGAACTCTTATGATGAGACTCTACAAAGCAAGTGAGCTACTTTTCTCAAGTGTGTATGTTCTTTGCTTTTAAAGGATCCCATTCTCAGTATTTATTAACATTCATGCTAGCGCTCTATGGTGTCTGTAATAATTCGCCTACGAATCAGAAGTGTTATAACTTACTGGTCCGTTGCGCTCTTAGAGCCAAATCTTTGTGACTTTAAAGTAAAATACGATTAAACATGTGCTAGGGGTGTGAAGGTGTTGCACCTTATTTACATCTCATGAACAAATGCAGTACAACTAAAAGTAGATATAAAGTCGAACATGAAATGTAGCATTCAAGGACCACAGTCAGCCACAAACGCGCACAGACACAAACAACAACTACAAAGATGCATAAAAGGCAAGATATGACATCGAACATACAAAAGGGTTGACGATCCCCACCATGACCATATGTGTTGTGTTCCTGAGCAAGACACTTTATCTGCATTGCTTCTTATTGGTTCTACACAAGAAGACATTGAGAGTTATTAAAATAAGTTCAGACAGCTTCGATGTTAGATAAATAAGTCTGAACTAAAAGGATTGACAATAGGGCTACCGCCTTGGAACGGTCAGTGGCAAAAACTGAGATTTAAACCTCACTCTTACCCTTTGCTATCCCAATAAAACGGGAGAATGTGAATAAAGTCATCAATCCCACCTTTTATTAACTAATCCAAGGATATAAAATATAAATGTATACGCTGCTGTTAAACTAGCAATCTATGTGAGTATCTAACTGAATATGTTTTATGGCATACTATTAGAAATAGAACATCTAACTGTAAACGCCTCTGGCATGTATTTACTTCAATTAAAGAGTTCTTTCATCTTTGTTGATTGTAAAAGTGTTATATAGTTTAGCCTATTTGCCCCTTTGTATATAGTATTTACTGATATATTTATTTCTAAATCTTTATAAGCTGTCCAAATTGAAACAGAGTAAATCTCGTTTTTAATTTTAGTTCAGTTACATTCTTGACAAACTCTTGCATTTCGTTCAGTCTTATTACTAACATCGTTTCGATTCTTAAGCTATGTGAAGATATATAAAACAATTCTTAAGCTTTTCGTGCATACAATATTCAGATTTTCATAACCAAAGATTATTTTTTACATGTCTGTATATGCTTATTAATGCTCTATTTACCTGTAAATCATTGTAACAACGCTAAAGGTAACAACTGCCGCTAAGGTAATTTTTATTACTCAGGTTTTATCCAAAGTGATTATGACCAAGGATCTTACGAAGTTTGTAAATCACGTCACCATAGAAGTCAGGTTGCGATTGTAAAGATTATACTTAAACATTTGCAAGTGAATTATTATATAATGGCATCTAAATTATGGTATAATGTATTTCTAGTACTGCAACTAATACTTAAAGGCCCAACTGCCGTATAAAAGCCACTAGATAGGGCTGGGGCATCTACATATACCGCTAAAGTTAGCATCGCTTACGCCACAGGTGCCACAGTAACTAAAAATAAACCGTTTACTAAATTTTCATTGAAACTGTAGTTGTTGAAAAACGTTTTCTCCTTTAGCGTGAGCATTGTTACATTTAGCGAAAGAGGTGATTGTTACCTTTAGCGGAGGTTGTTACCTTTAGCGTTGAAATTGTTACCTTTAGCGGCGGTTGTTACCTTTAGCGGAAGTGTTTCCTTTAGCGGTGTTATAATCATTGCTGCAGTTTTTGAATAAAACAATCTACCAAACTCTGTTCAAACATAGGTTAACATGTTTATAGTTCTCCCTTGTAGGGCCATACTATGCATACATGAAGACATAGCTTTACATTAGATACTCACTTGTTTAAAACATTAATTCAGATTTATATATAGATGATGGAATACTATTTTTTGGATGTAACTAACTTCAACCAATATTTAACTTTTTATATATTGTAGTAAACAAAGGGTAATACCCTACTTTATATAGACACCAGCATTGCTTGTTGTCAATGTATCTCCTAGAATATTTTTACAAAATGGAGATGAATTCTCTCAATATCTTTTATTTTCACAACCGCAGTTGAGTATAGATGAGTCAAAAGCATGAAATGGTTGGAGAGAGGTTTTAGGCTTTAATTATAATTATCTCATGTTCGCCGTAAAACGATTTACAGATTTTAGTGCTTTTCCACACAGAGCATGTTGATTTAAAGTAAATTGTCCAGTGTAATTATGATGACGTCTACCTAAAGTCCAAAAGGACGGTGACGTTTGATGTTTGTCTGCAGTCTTGTCTTAGCGTGCCCTCAATGGTTTAGTCTCTTGTTGCTCTGGCTTCTGCCAAGTCATTGAGTACCTTCTTTGTGACTTTCTAGGCTATTTTTTTTCTGTATGTTTGACTTATAGTGCCTATTAATGCTGCCTTGTTGGTTAGATAATAATTCAAGGTGGGGATTTCTTTATTTACACTGTCCCGTTTTATTGGATTGATAGTAGGGTAAGTGTGAGGTTTGGTGCATCCTAGAACCTTGTTTAAACACCCAGCGGCCTTTTTTGCCACTGATCGTTCCAAGGCGGTAGCCCTATTGTCAACCCTTTTGTGTTTGTGATATCTTATTTGGCATTTTATTCATCTTTAATTTTTTCTTTGTTTCTGTGTGTGTTTGTGGTTGACTGTCGTCCTTGAATGCTGCTTTTCCTCTTCATTTTTAATTGCAAGGTTGATTTATCAGCTTGTTTTTGTAGTCATTGCTTTTGGCCCTCCTCATCGCCATCTGACGGATAACCTACATATTTATCTCATAAATCGCGGCTTCAAGTCGAACATGCATAATGATCTATGCTAGACGAACGTATTGGATGCTGAAAACAACTATAATGCAAATAAACATGTCGAGAAACTCTACGAAAATCTCATTATGTATGAGTTGTGGGAGATTTATTTTTTTCAAGCGAATTTTTGCAAGGTGTTTTAACACGATGTGAGGTCACACGCACCTTCGCTTGACAGTGTTATATATATTCGCGCAAAGAGCCGAAATTAAACGAGATTTCCGGGGGAAGAGTTGTTTCAATACATTTAGAGTTGTTTCAATAGATTTATTATGTATAATTGTATATAGCAACAACTATTTCAAACAGGTGTTAGTGATTCACGATGTCAGTGAATTATTATTAATGATAAGATAAAATAAAGAAACATGCTTAGACATTAGACACCCTGTTGGAATATAGTATATATAGAAATCTTGTTATCGTTATATATTTTGTATTTAAGATTGGATTTGATCAAAGCTTTCAGAGATTGTAAAGTTCAGGATCTAGTTGTGCAAGAACGTTAACACGTGTCTCTACGTCATGACGTCTCGACGTCAATGACGTCAGAATGTTATTAAAAACCGTTTTTTGACTGATCGTATTTGTTAAATAGTTTACTATAAAATCAATCAACATGACATCATCCAAAATGGTCACATGACGAAGACATGTAATTTGGAAAGCCTGTGTTTGACCAGGTTCTGATCAACATCTATTCATTCATAACAAGTGTCAAGCTCCAGATTATCTCAGTTTTCATAACATGTGTCAAGCTCCAGATTATCTGAGGTTTCATTCATAACACGTGTCAAGCTCCCGATTATCCTAAATATAGTTATGCTAGTTTCTTCACTTTTTCTTATGTACTATGTTTATGTATTGTCAAAGATAAAACATATTCATACTTATATATTCGTATGTATAATCTACAGCATGTCCGTATGACGGTGCCACGTACAAATCTGGCGAGAGCTTTCTCAGAACAGACGGGTGTAATAAATGCACCTGCAAAGACGGATATGCAGACTGCACGACAGAGTATTGCATGCGTAAGTAAAGAACTAGACTGGTTGCACCTTATATGAACTCTTATGATTAGACTCAACAAAGCAAGTGAGCTACTTTTCTCAAGCGTGTATGTTCTTTGCTTTTCTCAGTATTGATTAACATTCACGTTAGCGTTCTATGGTGTCTGTAATAAGTCGCCTACAAATCAGAAGTGTTCTATCTTACTGGTCCGTTGCGATCTTCCAGCCAAATCTTTGTGACTTTAAAGTTAAATACGATTAAACATGTGCTAGGGGTGTGAAAGGTGTTGCACCTTATTTACACCTCATGAACAAATGCAGTACAACTAAAAGTAGATATAAAGTCGAACATGAAATGTAGCATTCAAGGACCACAGTCAACCACAAACACGCACAGACACAAGCAACAACTACAAAGATGTATAAAAGGCAAGATATGACATCGAACATACAAAAGTGCTGACGATCCCCACCATGACCATATGTGTTGTGTCCCTGAGGAAGACACTTTATCTGCATTGCTTCTTATTGGTTCTACACAAGAAGACATTGAGAGTTATTAAAATAAGTTCAGACAGCTTCGATGTTAGACAAATAAGTCTGAACTAAAAGGATTGACAATAGGGCTACCGCCTTGGAACGGTCAGTTGCAAAAACGGCCACTGAGATTTAAATCTCACTCTTACCCTTTGCTATCCCAATAAAACGGGACAGTGTGAATAAAGTCGTAAATTCTACCTTTTATTACCTAATCCAAGTAAATCAAATATAAATGTATACATTGCTCCAAAACTAGCATCTATGTGAGGATCTAATTGAATATGTTTGATGGCATACTATTAGAAACAGAACATCTGACAGTAAACACCTCCGATATGTATTTACTTAAATTGAAGAGTTCTTTCGTCTTTGCTGATTATAAATGTGTTATACATTTGAGCCTATTTTGGCCTTTTTATATAGTATTTACTGATATATTTATTTCTGATATCATTATAAGCTGTCCAAATTGAAACAGAGTAAATCTAGCTTCTAAATTTAGTTCAATTACATTATCGACAAACTGTTTCATTTCGTTCAGTCTTATTACTTACAAAACACATCGTTTCGATTCTTAAGCTATGTGAAGATAACTGCAATTTAGTATAAAACAATTCTTAAGCTTTTCATGCATAAAGTATTCAGATTTTCATAAACAAAGATTATTTTTACATGTCTGTATACGCTTATTAGTGCTCTATTTACCTGTAATTCATTGTAACGACGCTAAAGTTAACAATTTCAACGCTAAAGGTAACAACCTCCGATAAGGTAACGATTACATCTACTGCTAAAGGTAACAGCGCTTACGCCACAGGTGCCACAGTAACTGAAAAGAAGCCGTTTACTCAATTTTCATTGAAACTGTAGATGTTGAAAAAAAGTTTTTACCTTTAGCGAAAGCATTGTTACCTGTAGCGAAAGAGGTGATTGTTTCTTTTAGCGTTGTTACAAACATTGCTGCAGTTTTTGAATCAAACAATCTACCAACCCCTATTCAAACATAGGTAAACATGTTTATAGTTCTCCCTTGTAGGGCCATACTATGCATACATGAAGACATAGGTTTCAGTATAGACTTTAAATTGGATACTCACTTGTTTAAACCATTTTCAAAGTCAAATAATTCAGATTTATATTTGGTGATAGAATAATATTTTTTGGATATAACTAACTTCAACCAATATATAACTCTTTTTAGTATATCTTGTAGTAAACAAAGGGTTACAACCCTGCCAACATCGGATATATTCTGCATGCAACTTTAGGCACATAATAAGTGAACTAAATGAAGAGCTTGAACGTATAAACGACTAAAGACAGATAAAAATAGATGATAGGGAAAGCAGCATTCAAGGACGACAGTCAACTATAAAACACAAAAACAAACACGCAAACAGACAAACGAGAAGGCAAAAGTAAAAAAAAATGTAAGCGACATCACAAACACAAAAGGGTTGACAATAGGGCTACCGCCTTGGAACGGTCAGTGGCAACAAAGGCCACTTGAAGTTTAAACCGGTTCTAGGGTGCACCAAACCTCACACTTACCCTACTTCATCCCATTAAAACAGGACAGTGTAAATAAAGAAATCCCCGCCATGATCTAATCTCTAACCAACAAGGCAGCATCAATAGGCAATATAAGTAAAACACAAATATGCTCGTGTAAATATAATACAAAAAAACAATAGCCTAAAAAGCCACAATGAAGGTACTCAATGACTTGGCAGAAGCCAGAGCAACAAGAGAATAAACCATTAAGGGCACGACAGGAAGGATCATAGACAAACATCAAACGCCACCGTCCCAATGGGCTTTAGGTAGGCGTCATCATAGGGTCCACAGCCTGTCCGGTCATCGTACAATAAAAGAGGAAAGCATAGTGGCGAACTGTAAAAGGGTCCACCATCAAGCATGCAGTACGTTGCAAAATGATAGGGTCATAACCTATTTTGATAAACTTATTAACAAGTTTAACAAAGATAGTAGAAAAGTGATCATGACCAAGAATCTTACGAAGTTTATAAATCACATCACCACAGAAGTCAGGTTGTGATAGTCCTTGTCGCAGAAGAGTCCTTAAATTACTTTTATATTTGGAAAGAAGATCATGGTTACGATAATAAAATTTTGCAAAGGTTTTACGAAGTTTATAGTAACGGTAACTCTGATTGAGTAGCGTTTTAGTTATACAAAGATTACGAATATTAAAGTCCTCAACACGAGTACAAGCTCTTGAAAAACGAATAAGTTGAGACACATATACCCCATAAGAAGTTGCTCGGGGAACATCCCCATCCAAGTGGGGGTAATTAACAATGTCAAAATTAAAATCATCTCTCTTGTCATTGATTTTGCTAATTATTTGACCATTTTCAATCGAGAGATATAAATCAAGAAAAGAAGCGTTATTATCAGATATATTAGCTTTATTAAGCTGAAGTTCTTTACGATAAATATTATCAACCATAGTTGGAAAGAAAGGGTTGTCAATGTTCAGTATGTCATCCAGATACCGAGAGGTGTCATTAAAAGCTTCAATAACATCTGCCTGGGTATCTGGTGAAAGACTCAACATGAAATCCCTTTCATAGCAAAATAAAAACAAATCTGCGTCAAGTGGTGCACAGTTCGTACCCATAGGGATACCAACAATTTGTCTATAAGCAGTGGTACCATACCTGCCGAAAATATTATCTAATAGGAAGATGAGTGCTTCACAAACTTCATAGCAAGTCCACATAGTATAATTGTCTAAACTGCCGTTAGTAAAAAACGCTTTAATATTATTACATGCCAAAAATGTAGTATTTTCTCTAGCGAATGTTTTTTTAATAAGATAAATTAGCTTGTCTTTAATAAGATGATGTGGTAAGGTTGTATATAGTGTAGAGAAATCATAAGTACTAAGTGATGAAACTTGACCTTTATTGAAAATGTTATCAAGAACGTCTCCTGATTTTTTTATAGACCAAAATAAATTAATCCAAGAGTTTTCATAAGTTTTATCACAATATAGTATAACGTGATCTTTAACGGCAGTAAGACAAGAAGTTAAAAGTTTGGAGAGGTTTGTTGTGGTGCATGCACTAGAATTAGAAATAAAGCGAGCCTTATACAGATTTTTATGTCAAATTTGTCAAAATATCTCTTCAAATACAACACAAGTGCTCTGTCAGATGTAACGCAAATCACGCCATTGCATAGCTAAGTTTAATAATATAAAAAAGGCTAGCAGTGGGAGCATGCACCCGGACCCCACTAGTTTGTCGGGCCTATATATGTATTTCAGTTCAGCTACGCACCTGGAAGTTGAGCATCACTTCCACCAATAATATTTGTTTTACAATAGCAGATATAGGTTTGCAATTTCGCCACGTTATGAAATTTGAAAAGAACAAAATTTCTTTTATTGCCTATTGATGCTGCCTTGTTGGTTAGAGATTAGATCATGGCGGGGATTTCTTTATTTACACTGTCCTGTTGTAATGGGATGACAGTAGGGTAAGTGTGAGGTTTGGTGCACCCTAGAGCCGGTTTAAACCCCCAGTGGCCTACTTTGCCACTGACCGTTCCAAGGCGGTAGCCCTATTGTCAACCCTTTTGTGTTTGTGATGTCGTTTGCATTTATTATTGATTTTGCCTTCTTGTTTGTCTGTTTGCGTGTTTGTTTCTGTGTTTTGTGGTTGAGTGTCCTCCTTGAATGGTACTTTCCCTGTCCGATCTTTTTATATTTCTTTCTAGTAACAATACTGTATGTAATATAATTATGCTAGTTTCTCCACTATTTCTTATGTATATTGTCAAAGATAAAACATATTCATACTTATATATTCGTATGTATAATCTACAGCATGTAAGTATGACGGTCGCACGTACAAGTATGGCGAGAGCTTTCTCAGTCCAGATGGGTGTAATACGTGCTCCTGCAGAGACGGATTTGTAGACTGCACGACAGACTATTGCCCCAGTAAGTATAGACCTAGACTGGTTGCACCTTAGATCAGACTCTACAAAGCAAGTGAGTTACTTTTCTCAAGTGTGTATGTTCTTTGCTTTTAAAGGATCCCATTCTCAGTATTTATTAACATTCACGCTAGCGTTCTATGGTGTCTGTAATAAGTCGCCTACAAATCAGAAGTGTTATAACTTACTGGTACGTTGCGCTCTTCCGGCCAAATCTTTGTGACTTTAAAGTAATGTTCAGGAGATGTAAATAAGGTGCAACACCTTTCACATCCATAGCACAAATTGTCCAAATTGAAACAGAGTAAATCTCGTTTCAAATTTTAGTTCAATTACATTTTTGACAAACTCTTGTATTTCGTTCAGTCTTATTACTTACAAAACGCATTGTTTCGATTCTTAAGCTATGTGAAGATAACTGCAATTTAATATAAAACAATTCTTAAGCTTTTCGTGCATACAATATTCAGATTTTCATAACCAAAGATTATTTTTTACATGTCTGTATATGCTTATTAATGCTCTATTTACCTGTAAATCATTGTAACAACGCTAAAGGTAACAACTGCCGCTAAGGTTATTTGTGTTACTCAGGTTTGATCCAAAGTGATTATGACCAAGGATCTTACGAAGTTTGTAAATCACGTCACCATAGAAGTCAGGGTGCGATTGTAAAGATTGTACTTAAACATTTGCAAGTGTGAATTATTATATAATGGCATCTAAATTATGGTATAATGTATTTCTAGTACTGCAACTAATACTTAAAGGCCCAACTGCCGTATAAAAGTCACTAGATAGGGCTGGGGCATCTACATATACCGCTAAAGTTAGCAGCGCTTACGCCACAGGTGCCACAGTAACTAAAAAGAACCCGTTTACTAAATTTTCATTGAAACTGTAGATGTTGAAAAACGTTTTTTTTCCTTTAGCGTAAGCATTGTTACATTTAGCGAAAGAGGTGATTGTTACCTTTAACGGAGGTTGTTACCTTTAGCGTTGAAATTGTTACCTTTAGCGGCGGTTGTTACCTTTAGCGGAAGTGTTACCTTGAGTGTTGTTACAATCATTGCTGCAGTTTTTGAATAAAACAATCTACCAACCTCTGTTCAAACATAGGTAAAAATGTTTATAGTTCTCCCTTGTAGGGCCATACTATGCATACATGAAGTCATAGGTATTCAGTATAGACTTTACATTGGATACTCACTTGTTTAAACCATTAATTCAGATATATATATAGATGATGGAATAATATTTTTTGGATGTAACTAACTTCAACCAATATTTAACTTTTTTATAGTAAACAAAGGGTAACACCCTACTTTATATAGACACCAGCATTGCTTGTTGTCAATGTATCTCCTAGAATATTTTTACAAAATTGAGATGAATTCTCTCAATTTCATTAAATTTCACATGCGCAGTTGAGTATAGATTGGGCCAAAAGCATGAAATGGTTGGATAGAGGTTTTAGGCTGTAATTAATTATTCTCTCATGTTTGCCGTAAAACTACTTATAGCATTTAGTGCTTTTCCAAACAGAGCATGTTGATTTAAAGTAAAATGTCCAGTGTAATTAAGTATTAGTTGCATTACTAGAAATACAGTATACCATAATTTGGATGCAACTATAAATATATATAATAATTCAAACGTGCAAATATCTAAGAATTGTTTATTGGTTTGATCAAAGTGATTTCCCCTACCCTGACCCCAAAAAAGTGAATATTTACTCGATCGAAGTGACACTGTTATATTTGCTTTAAAAAACCCCGAAGATTGTCAAATATGTACAGATAAATCGATATAAAAGGGACACACGACAATCTGATTATTTTAAAGCTCGCGATGTCCCTTTAGTGTTAACCACTATTTGAACAGTTCAACGCTAATTGCTTTTGCATATTGCTAATTGTTGATTATTGTTTTATCATGTGAACCAATAAATGTATTTGTACAAATGGTCGAACAATCACAGACCTACTAATACATCTGTGTGTTATGAGGACTGTGGAACAATGATGAAAACACAACAGCTCCAAATAGTAATACGCTTATTAATTTTAAACACACATGCTTAAAGTTGAAATATTTCCTAGATTAATAACTGAACTGCTTATTTAACGTTTGATAAATAGCTAAAGATTATATTGCAGTTGTTCATTTGTTTATGATTCCTCATTTACATCTCTCCATATATAGTATGTTACACTTGTGTTTTAATTATGTTATACTTATGTTATACGTATGTTACACTTGTTATATTTTTGTTGTATTTATGCTACACTTATGTTATTGTTATGTTATACTATGTTATAATTATGTTATATTTATGTTATAATTATGTTATACTACTTTATACTTACGTTATACTTATGTTATACTATGTTATACGTTTTATACGTATGTTATATTTATGTTATACTTATGTTATACTTATGTTATACTATGTTATACTTATGTTATTCTTGTATACGTATGTTATACTTATGTTATACTTGTGTTATACTTGTTATGCTATGTAATACTATGTTATACTTATGTTATAGTTTATACGTATGTTATACTATGTTATACTAGCTATACTATGTTATACTTATGTTATACTTATGTTATACTTATGTTATACTTGTGTTATACTTGTTATGCTATGTAATACTATGTTATACTTATGTTATACTTATGTTAAACTTATGTTATACTTATGTTATACTATGTTATACTATACAATACTATGTTATACTTATGTTATACTATGTAATAATATGTTATACTTATGTTATATTATGTTATACTATGTAATACTATGTTATACTTATGTAATACTATGTTATACTTATGTTATACGTATGTAATACTATGTTATACTATGTTATACTTATGTTATACAATGTAATACTGTTATACGTATATTCTACTATGTTATACTTATGTTATACTTATGTTATACTATGATATACTATGTAATACTATGTTATACTTATGTTATACTATTTATACGTATGCTATATTATGTTATACTATGTTATACTATGTTTGACTTTTTATACTTATGTTATACTTATGTTATACTTGTGTTATACTATGCTATACTATGTAATACTATGTTATACTTATGTTATACTATGTTATACTATTTATACGTATGTTATACTATGTTATACTTTTTATACGTATGTTATACTATGTTATACTTATGTTATACTTATGTAATACTATGTTATACGTATGTTATAATTATATTATAGGCGTTCCAGTGCTACCAACAACAGGAGGGCTGTAACGCAGCATTGTTCTGGATATGGACATCTGAATGAAGCGAAGAGATTTTGTCCTGAGGTGTAACGATAGTGTAAAACAACAACATAGACTTTGTTTGCATATTTTAGGCAATTTTACGCGCCAATTCATTTTTTATTTAGCAGGACACTGCACTATTTCCATTTATTTGCTTAAATTTAAGTTATATCTGTTGTTTTCAATACATGACTACTTTGTGTCCGTATACGGATGAAGGCCTAAAACATAATAGACGAAAACGCTTAAAAATTATCTTTTTGTTTAAGCACTGTTTGTTTGATAATTCTCTTTATTTATGTTTAGACGTTACTTGTTATTCCATAATCTCCGAAATCCAGTGTTTTAAAAAAATGGTTGTGTTTGATGTATACTATTTCTTCATCGTATATTATACAATTCTGGACGTTTGATGAGACCGATATTTATAGGTTATTAGAATTGTATTGGGATTTATGCACGAGTTCTTTCGCGTATTAATATTGCACGACTTTAGGAGCGCAAAATTTATGCGCGAAAGAACGAGTGCATATATCGCAATATAAATATAATAATCTTTTTACTGCATACGCATTTTTAAATTAGAACAATAAAATAACATTTAATTTTCAGAAAAAATATTTTTTGAAACACATATTGTCGTTACATCCTGGAATTTTCACAATGAAATCAACATTTTTACATCTTGTGACATGCTTTCTTTGACATGAACAGTAAATGTGTATGCAATAAATCCGTCTTTTAGTATTTTCTGGTAAATAATACGGACGCAGACAAAGTGGTTTACGGATATTTTATTGGTATTTTCCTAAACAAATTAGATATAAATTTCATGGAAACAATCTACAATTTTGTTCTGACATACGCATAGAACTCGTTCTAACTTGCTCCACTGATTATTGATTGATGTTGAACTTTATCAAAGAGACACAAGGCAATCTTGATAATTTTAAAACTCAACAATTTATTTAGTTGTATGCAAGCAAGTTTATAGTAAAAACAAAAATCCTAGATTAATAAACCGAGACGCTAATTTTAATGCTTAATAACAACTTTAAGATTGCCGTGTGTCCCTTTAAAGTATATAGTTTATGTTTGTGACAATATTATTGTAATGTCTCATTAAATTTATTTGTAAGATTCTTCAAATATTATAATAATTCATCATAAAAGTATTTTCCGAACATGTACACACTGTACAGATGGTATCACTACTGAGTTTTACAAAATATTTAGGAACGACATTAAAAAATATCTTCTTAATTCATTAAAGCACTCCTCTCAAACGGCAGAAATGACAGAGATTCAGAAACAAAGCGTCATAACTCTTATTCCAAAATCAGGAAAAGATACAACCCTGTTAGAAAACTGGCGACCCATAAGCCTTCTCAATGATGATTACAAAATAGCTTCCAAGGCAATTGCCAACATAATAAAACCAGTTTTATCCTATATCATAAGTAATGCACAGACAGGCTTTATTAAAGGATGATACATTGGTCAAAACATTAGACTACTATTTGAAATATTAGAATACATAGACGACTTTGATATTTCATCCCTTTTCTGATTTTGAAATAGCTTTCGATAATTTAGATCATGGTTTTAAACACTTCAACTTTGAAGAATCATTATAAATTGGGTAATACTATTTTACTCTGATGTGTGTGTGTGTGTGTGTGTATGTGTGTAGTTCTAAGGTTTATAGTCCGTCCGCCAACGAACACGTCAAGGTAAACCTGACGCGATGGGCACAATAGAGTCTGGACTTTATTTACTCTGATTCAAAGAGCTATATTATTTATAGTGGACACCTGCCAGATTTCTTTACTATTGCCAGAGGAGTACGCCAGGAATGTCCATTGTCCCCTTATCTGTTTATTTTATGCATAGAACTTTTATCATATGAAATATATACTAATACAAACATAAAAGGTGTTAAAATCAAAGGACATGAGGTCAAAAATTCATTATTTGCAGACGATCACAAAAATTGTTTACAACTTTAATTGATGTACTAGATAATTTTAGCTTAATTTCTGGATTTTAGTTAAATACATCCAAATGTACCGTACTAAGAGCAGGCCGTCTAAAACATAATGATACAATCCACTGTGAGAACAAAAAGTTTCACTGGTGCTCTGATAATGTAAAATCATTAGGAATGGTGTTTCATACAGACAAATCTAAAAACTTCCAATCAAATTTAATACCTAAAATAGATGCTTTGTGTAATTGTTTGAAACAATGGCAGCACAGAAAGCCGACCCTCCTTGGGAAAATTACTGTGCTAAAATCCTTTGCCTTACCCAAGTTGATTTACCGCTTGCCAGTACTTCCGAACCCTCCAAAAGAGTATATAAAATTATAAACGACACCATGTTTAATTTTTTATGGGATAACAAAACTGATAAAATTAAAAGAGAAGTAATTACTAGAGGGTATGAAGATGGAGGACTGAAAATGATCGATTTAAATATTTTTTTGCAATCTCTTAAAGCTGGCTTGATAAAACGAATATTTGACTCTGAAAATAAGATATGAAAGTGTTATTTCCAAATTATGTTTTTTTAAAAGATGTTGTAATTGCATCGCAAGACATTCATTGTCAAACTCAAACAAGCGTAATAGGAAAAGAAATCATTTGGAACAACTCAAACTTAAAAGTCGGAAATAAAACAATTTTCAAAAAGTCCTGGTTTGATAGAGGAATACAATTTATAGAACAATTATATGATTATAGAAAAAAAGAGTTTTACACTTTTAAATATCTAACTGATATATATGAGACTACTAAACACGATTTCTTATTTTATTTTTCTATACTATCAAGTATACCAAAAGATTGGAAATTTAAATTAAAGCTAGAAAATATAAATATAAGAAGAGAAGAAATACTCCTAAACAAATTGTTAAAGGATAAACAGGCTAATATGTTTTTTATATGAATATCAAATGAATACTGACAGAAAAATAGAAATTAAATCAGAGAAAAAATGGGAAGCTTTTGCAAATACTACATTAACCTGGAAAAAGATATATATGCTGCCAATGAAAGCAACTATAGATACGAAACTCCGAGAATTTCAATATAAATATTTAATGCGCATAGTAACGACAAATAAATTTTTTATTCAAATGCAATATTGTTCAGTCCAACCTCTGCGACTTTTTGAATCTGTAAAACATTTGTTCTGGGAATGTAATATTGCTCAAACGTTTTGGTCTGAGTTAAAAACATTTCCAGTTTAAACTTAACGACAGATTTGAACATTGACACTATATCTTTTGGCGCAACAGATTATTTTTTTCTATCAATAACGCAATAAAAAAACTTCTTGATTAGTGGAAAGTATTTTATTTTTAGAAATAAATGCACAAACACCATTCCTAAATGTATTTGTTTCAAGACATCTATATAGACGAATCGAAATTGAAAAATGTGCAGCCCTTGCGAACGATAAATTAGAGACACATGAGAAAAAATGGCGAAACATTATCAACTGATCTATCAAGTATAATTATTAGACACCTAATTAGACAAACCGAAAGTCTACATTCGTCTTTCACCATATTATTTCACTTCTCCTATCTGTATGCTTGTGTTGGTCTTACTTCCCTTCCTTTCTTCTATAAACTATTCCGTCATCTACTTTATACATAACTTTAAAAGCTTTTTCATTGGAAACTTTTGTTGGTAAGTCTATGAATTTATGATGAATAACATACTGTTTCATAGATATGACATGTACAAAACCCTAGACACACCCTGCCTTATGATGTGCTGTACAAATCAAGTTGTATTTACTACAATATGACAACACAACTCAGGATTAGGCTCAGGAAAAGTATTTCTTAGTATCTTGATAATGTTGTTATTCATTATTGTATGATATGACTTACAAATGTAAATCTGGGCAAATAAAATATTAAATTATAAAAAAAAAACATGTGCACTTTATTATCATATTCATTCCCTTTCCTGTTTTCTTATGTAGCTGTTCTGACCGTCTTGTGATACTTTGTATCACTGTTGTTTTATTGTATACAATTATAACGCACTTGCTAAAAGTATTGCATTCCGATTGGTTCACGTTCAAACAATTGCGACTGTTAAATAATGGCCTACCCGTTGCAAATCCAATCATGTGACTTCCATATGTCAAAAAAGTGACGTCATTACGTTTTATTAAAACGCGTTTGGGTGTAAAACTGTCAAAAGCAATAAAATGCGACAATATATCACCCGCTTAACGGTCGCAAAACTTGTTTAACGGTTCAGCTAACGCGTCGCCGTTATACGAAATGTTCGACCATTAAACGCCAGATATATCTACGTCGCAAAATTCAAAAATGTCAATGCAATTAACCCTATAATCTACCAAGGACTCTTTAGAAACATGTATAGATCGAATCCGGTCCATACTGTTTAGAGTTATATTCAATTATGTAACACTGAGTATCACGAATAAAGGTCTACTTCAGGTCTCTTATTAGCATTATTGTTAACAATTTATTGTCCAAAATAAAAAATGGCCGATCATTTACGCTTTATTAAAATGAGAACATATATCAATTATCACGTTCATGTAAATTTTAATACCATGGCTACGAAATCTAAAAACAAAAATATTAGAAGTGCCTTACTGATAATGAAATTTAAAATCTGATTATAACGCAGGATATATGTACAACCTTACCAATAGCTGAAAAACATAAATCTCAATTCATGAGCAGGTAAGCAAAAAAAAAAAAGCAAAAAAAAAAAACATTCACAAGACTGAGCAGCCTTTTATTTCTACAACGGTTACTAATAACAGTCCTGTCATAATTGAAATCTTCTATTTTGTCACACAGTTTGCTCATTGTTTCTTTATTGAAATCATGTGTCTTGTTATAGATATGGATCATTATTTCTCGCTTATTAATGGAGAGATGTAAAGCGAGAATCCGACATATAAACTGTGTTGATTTATATGATTAAACTTGGTAGAAAGGGAATGGTAGCGCGATGTGTCAATAATAGTGGGGCAGATTGGTGAAAAAATGCATTGTTTGACAAAAGCACCAAACTTTGCACATAGCTAGACAATACCACACTGAAAAATATTGGCTATGGGCCCACGTCAGAAGTTTCAAAATGGGCGCCATTTTCAAAATGGGCGCCAAATACGTATTAAATAATCAGTAAAGCCATAGATATAAATATAAAGATGACTTGCAAATATATGCTAGCCTTACATATAAAATAAAGAAAGGGATAATGTACATTAGTTTGTAATAATAATTTGTTCAAAACTAAACGACTAATTTGCAGTTCATACGATCAAACGTTATTAAGATTGTAACTATTAAAACTAAACAGACATCGTTATAAAGAACAAAGAATTATCTCTCATATCAGCTTTAAATGGTCCATCTAACTTATGTACTATTCTCAAAACAAATATATTAACAACGATATGTATATTACGTTTTCTTATATTAATTTGATCAATTCGTCAGACGGTGCGTAACTTAGCGCAACGTGCCTGCGCGGAAAAAAACTTACCTGTACGCGCAAGTATTCATGGGTAAATTATTACTCGGCGGATAAATTAGATTTAAGACTTGTTTCGATTCCAGAGTATGTAGGTCTATGATGAAATCAATCTGTGTTTTAACAAAATATATTATGGCAATCACAACACGTTCTGCAAAATGATAGACAAGTCTCATGAAATATAATCTGGGTATATTTTAAGTTCAAATTGGCCGCCAAAACATGTTGAAAATAGTAAAAAGTGTAATTTGTTTAAGAGTTGTTTGTTTAAAAGTAATTAATATGTTGAATTTCTTCATTCAGATTTCTTGACATAGTATTTTTTTTGTCAATATTGCTATAAAAAGTTATTTAGAGGCACCCTATGATTAAGGTGTTAAGGGATTTGCAGGTTTAAATCAAATTTCACTTCGGATTGACTCTACGTTTTTTCCCGCCTTTGGCATTTCTGAAGTGTACTAAACTAATTTTCTTATCAGAAACTGTTGGTTCGTTATAAAATGTATTTATAAAACCCTAAAAATAAGTATAAAAGTCGAGCAGGAAATGCCGCTTTCGCAGAACACAGTTAACCCCAAAACATGCGAAACGACACACATGAATGGCAACGTTAATAAGGAATAAAGGCATATGACGTCACAAACACAAAAAAGGGTTGACAATAGGGCTACCGCCTCGGAACGGTCATTCATTTACATTATTTCACTTATTCAAACTTTATTTACAAGACAAAACCAGTAAACAAAACCCGAACGCGAAGAAATTTTATGCTAACGGTTAATTGCGTCTAAACTATATAGTTGCCGAGCAGAAACAATGGAATTGTCCTGAAACCCAATGTGAAGATCATAATGGCATTTTGCTTTGAAGCGTTCATATTTAAAATGGAGGCACTTGAAACAATCGGAGACTTCCAAGGGATCCACTTTTCAGTCTTGTTTGTTTAAAGACTATAGACTGACCAGTGCCCTTGTGGCAAATGTAAAATTAGCTGACACTGCATATTCCTTTCTAAAATAAGCACATGTATCAGGGAATGCTCATCAAGTGATTACCATACTTATGGTAAACCGGGCTTACAGTTATTTCATTGAAGTGAGCGCAAGGCATTGCCTACCATTGCAGTATTGCACATGATGATCATAAACAGAAACCGAAAGTTCGCAATTGCAGTACTGTTCAGTTACACTTTAAATCTTATTCATCTGTGTGTGTGAGATAAACTTCATTTCCACATTGGAGTTATCTGTTAATTTCAGTTATTGCACTAATTCATCCGGCGCTGCCAAAAAAAGGACTCTAATCTTTGCCATCATGAACGAGTTAAATATTTTCATACGACAGGCTAAGTGAAGACAGTAGAGGAATTAGAAAATATATCTCAAGATAATATTGAAGATTAACTGGCGCTTGACATATGCTACATAGAAGACTCTCGCGTGACAGAATTTGCTCAACAAATAGATAAATTATGTCATGCAAAGCATGTAACTGAGCTTATAGAGCGTATTACCCTCACGGGACCGTTTGAGCAGGTTGCGCGCCTGTGTCTGTTAGTAGACAAGATAAAAAGTTTAAAAGTAAGAAAAGGTGTGGAAATAGTGCGAAAGGTGTGTTAAAATTAAAGAGTGAAAAAGATAAAATCAGGTTAAAAACAACACTACAGCACTTATGGTTTGATGTGGTTGATGCGGCTGACAGCATGCTTTAACTTGGAAGACCATTTTTGTAATGTGTTTAGGTCGGTCTGGAGTTTGGCGCTATCTGTCAGTTTGTCGTCGATTGTCAGATACACTGCTGTGTCGTCCGCGAATATAGAATTCACTTCTTTTTTGGTTTTAGAGATCTTTGCATTTTTCTGTACAACAGATACTTACCTGACTAATACTTTCATTGGTAAATGCTGTATTACCCCACATGTAAAAGTATAATGTTTCTACAGGTCAGTGTTGCCAGTTAGTTACCGTGTGTGAACAGTGATTATGGCAGACCAGACTAGCTACTTGTCTGTCTATCACTGATGCTAATCAACATAGCAATCATCAACTAATTTTGAAACACACCAGCTAAAAAATGCATGACCAGCATTACTAGACTAAATTAAGTTATGATACAGTCTTGTATTTAATCCTAAACCATTGAAAGTGTCCTCTCCTTATCAGCTTGGTACTTTAAACTGGCAATACCCAGTCTGCAAACACAACCAGTGCTAGTCTTAGAGTGAGACAGTGGTCAGCATTGCCCAGCTATATGTTAGAACTACACACTGATAAACATTCACCAACTTTATGAGATGATATGGTTATGGAACCAGAGTCTGAGAAGTATAGTTGACTTACAAGATGGTATAAAGCATTCATTCATATTTTATGTCACATAATGAGGAGTCTACACATACAAATATGGCGGGGTAGTTGTTAATGTTGGAGTGGAGTCTTGTAGAGGGCTTTGTAGTCAATTTTCGAAATGAGGTTTTGGAGTCATTTTTTTGTGCAAAATGAAATGATCGCTAAAACCAAAAGAAAGTGAATTATATATAAAAAAAATCAATTCAAATTTTTCAACTCCTCCATTCCCACCCCCACCCACCCACACACACTTAAAACTGATTCCAAAAGAAATCTCACTCCAAAAATTGACTCCAAAGCTCACTCCAAGACTCCACTCCAGCTTTTACCCCATGTCAGCGACGTTTCAGTGTTTGTAAACTTGATTTTCATTGGTTTACGAATTTGACAAGTAATGCGTTACATGCTGCTTCTCTAACGCGTTACATATATATTTCTAACGCGTTACTCCTAGAATGGAAAAAATATATTAACAAATAACGCGTTACTGTTTGATTAAACATGTTAAAACTAACGCGTTACTTTCTTATGTCTAACGCGTTAGAAAATGTTGAATTATCATTACTTTTCTGTTGCATATATAGGCATAAAAGGGAAAACTCATTTCTAACGCGTTAGAAAATCGGGTTAGAAATGTAGGGGTAACGCGTTACTTTTTCTAACGCTTTACTTTTGGGACTTATGACATGAACCGCCACTCATACTCGTTGTGTGTGTATAAGCGTTTATTTATCCTCGCTGTATTGCACTAAGAATTTTAGCGAGCAGACCTCGGTTTAAAGTCTCATCCGAATGACTGGTAAGGTAGGAAATACTTTTATGAAATATTTCGGTAATTAACCCAAATTCGGTCCTGGCTGGGATTGAACGCACGATCCCTGGGTTACTAAGCCGCGATGCTAACCATTACACCACGGCGCTACCATAGTTGTCTTCCAGCTCCATTTTATATCCGAAGAAACGAGGTGCTTATCCGTTCTTATTCATGAAACGTATATTTTATCCGTGCAAATTCGTTCTGATCATGCTCCGTGATGATGGCTATACCACGTACTGTTATCAAATGCCTATGTAACCCAGATATGAATCTCTCCATTCGCAATGTTAAAGAAACTAACACGTCAAATGACGGCAAAATTACAAAACCGTGCATCAAAACTCTATCCAGGTGTTCAGGTCATATAATAATGTATATGTACCGATTAAAAGTAAATGTTTTATTCACTAAAAACACCCATGATTAAATATGCGTAAAATGAATTATGAGTTGGTAGTTACACCTTAATTTGACGCTCCAGTTTCGGGGTTTGGCCTGGCTGGTTAAAACCGTTTATATTGTGTCTGTAGAGTTTTGATTCTCAAAATATGTAAGTTATATATATATATATTCATATATATTTATGTCGTCACTAGTTTTAGAACAGGTTTACATAAAGGTGTACATGTTGTAAAAGTTGGCTGTTGTTGGCGGAATAGCTACTTTAAACTTTAAAAGAGAGTATGGTAGTTGCCCAATCTCTGAATTCCTGCTACATCTAGACCTCGTTTAGGCTGTCATCAGCAACATCCAGAGTTATTTGTAGAAGCTATGTAGCTTGTTTCGTAATTGATGTAAAATAAATAAAAGTTTATACTGAGTTACTTTTTATATCGAAATATGTTGTGAAAACGTTACGCAAACTCTTACTAAACGCTTGGCCAATAGTATTTATTCCTCGGCACAAAGCATCTAATTGACATTCAAAATCAGCAACTTACACATAACAAAAACACTTCAAGGCCCTTGATCGTTTTGTTTCAATTCTAAAAATTCTAAATATCATTAAACAGCATAAATGCTGTACATAGCGAAGAACTATATAGTACTTCAAGCATTGTACAAACTGGTACCATTAGTTTCAGGACCATTGTACAAACTGGTACCATTAGTTTCAGGACCATTTGGGCCACTTGTTCATTGCAGAGACAGTAAAGTTGGATGTGATTGCTACATTACATAATTTGTGTAAACGTTTAGAAATGCTAGAATGTTGAAGTATGACATCAGAAGGTAATTGCACCTTTGAGTTTGTAACAATGTGAATATATGTATTATGTGGACGATTATGTAAAGAAAGTAATACGCTAAGGGATACACTAATGACCAGTAAACAGCTATCAATCATAGCAGTCAAGTTGAGTTGAATTGGGGTTTTATGGCGCACCGACATAAATAGGTTATATGGCACCAACATAAACAGGTTATATGGCGCCAACAGGAATGAACATTACAGGCCCACTCTCGATTTACATCTAGATAAAAATATGCAGAATGGGCCTCGGACTTTCTCACCTGCAGAACTGCAGAGTTGCTGCAAATTCTATTGTAAACACTCAAGGTGAAATCACCGAATTACGCGAATTTAAGGAGAGGCTTCAACTTGATGTGGAATTTCTTAATAACGAACTAGACAACAAGATCGATAAACTAGATGCAATAAATAAAGATCTAGATTATCTTGAACGCGAATCTCGCAAAAAACACTATGAGAGTGTTTGGTTTACCGAAAGCAACGATGAAACTCGAGAATCTTTGAAAACAGAAGTATTTATTAAAGTCTTGAAAGCTGCAAATCCTGAAAATGATTGGGACTCTGATGACGTCAAATTTGTTACACGAGTAGGGATTAAGAGAGATGAAGAGGGGTATAGTCGTATGATTTTGGTAACATTTCGATACGATGATGACAAGCTTAGTGTCTACAAGGGATGTGAGAAGTTGCGAGAAAGTGGTATCCGCGTGAGTGATGATTTGACGCGAAGGCAGAGACAAAAGCTAAAAGCGCTGAAATTAGTAGGTAAAGAGGGTTATTATTACAAAGGTAAATTACAAATACGCGAGACTGTAGAAAACAGTAGTAGTGTCTCAAAAGAACGCATCTTCGTACGAGCGAACAGGCGCGGTGCAAATAGTACAGCTCAGCAAGGATATACTGCAAAAGAGGCCGCAAACCCTAATCAATCTATTCAAGACGATACTGTGCTTGATTGGACACCAGATGCTATTGACTGGACACCAGATGCTAATTTAAATCAACCGTCCGAAATGGTCACTGACGGCTGGGATCCAGCCGAAAGTGTGTAGGGATGTGGGCGAGGTCCAACAAACAATTGCACTCTAAATATACTAAGTCGGAATATTGAAGGGTTGAAAAACCAGATTTTTGATGACGAATTTATACATTATCTTAACAGTTGTGACATATTGGGCCTAATAGAGACTAGGTTAATTAATGAAACAGACATTCCCCAGATCTTTTCTGAGTTCAAATATATATTTGTTAGTGGCATAAAACACAAATCCCATGGCTGGAGAAATTGTTTTTATCAAAAATAATATATATCAATCATTTAAACGTGTCTTGCCTGATTGTGACTATGGTATATTTTTAAATTCCGATAAAAATGTTTTGAAACTGGAAAAAGACACTATTGTCGTTCATATACTTACCACCTGAGAACTCACCATATTATAATGACAAACCTGCTAAGATGCTTGAAGAATCCCTGCTTCAGCTAACAATTTCAAATGATACAGATGTTTTATTGATAGGAGATATGAATCCGCGTACTGCAAATAGATCTGATTGAATCATGGGCAGAAGTAACACAATAGACATTGAATCATATAAAGATTTATTCGACAGAGATGAAACGATTGAACGTCGAACATCCTGTGATAGGAAGACTAACTCTTTCGGTCTTGATATTTTAGATTTTTGCAAATCGCACGTACTACGTATTGTTAATGGTCGCTTTTTAGGTGACAAAGGAAATGGGCAATTCACATATATTGGTCCTAACGGTATCAGTGCTATAGATTATCTTTTAGTATCTGATAATCTAACAGGTGCCTTAAAAGATTTCCAAACTGAAATGCGTAGCGAATCTACTCATTTCCCACTAAGTTTTAAGATACCTAGCCATGCAACTTGTGGTAAGAATGACTCAATTGAATTGAATTGGATTTTATAGTCGCACCAACAGCTAAGGTCATATGGCGACTTTCCAGCTTCCATTGGTGGAGGAAGACCCCAGGTGCCCCTCCGGGCAATTTTCGTGCACGGGCGGGCACCTGGGTAGAACCACCGACGTTCCGCAAGTCAGAAGAATGACTCATATGTCACAAACAAGAAACATACTTTAAATGAGAAATACTTGTTTACAGAAGACAACATAGACCTGTTCCGAAATAAACTGTCAAGGCTTTTAACAAATACATTTGTACGCGAGTTTACCAACAATATAATAGATTTATCGACTAACTTGGAAGATATTGTATTGCCTTTTAATATTGTTCTTTATGATAGCGCAGAATGTTGTTTAAAACGAACGAAGAACTTTGTGAATTTGCATCCAAAATAGTTTGACAGCACTTATCGAGAACTAAAGTACATGAAAAATAAAAGTCTTCGAAAGTACCGAAGAAATAGGACCGATTCGAACCTAAGTGAGTATAAAGCCGCTAAAAACATTTTTAAAAACATGTGTGATAGTAAGCGTGAAGCCTACAACCACCAGCAATTGAACGATCTTATAAACAAATCTGACAATATCCTAAAAAATTCTGGAAAAAGTTAAAATGCATGT